>JAGFZM010001065.1:225465-276917 GCA_017657215.1 Limnothrissa miodon | reverse complement strand
TCTCTACGATGAGTGTTGCACGCTTCACACTTCCATCAATTATAGATCAGGGGCAAGCTGAAACCCCAACACCTGCGTAACATGTACAACAATGCCTCACCCTTCCTAAATAAAATAGGGCTAACTAGTATTCACAGTAAAAGATAGGCTGGGATCAACAGATACCCGGTGGATATCGGTTACAGATTGAATAATCACAACAAAGCTGACACAAAGCTAAGAAAGACACCCATTAACTGAATCCTTTTTTACAAAAGATACTTTGGAGTTAGTTTTTGACTTGTGAATTTGTTCTGCCATTAAAAGAGTTCTCTCTTGCTACTTATTTTTCTCCTCTACATGTCTGGTAAATGTTCCATTGTTTTGTTAATTTCTCAACATTTAGAGTCTTGTAATTGGCTTTGCATAGGGAGAGTAGGGATTCATTATTAGTGGGCCAAGAGAAAGAGAGAGAGAAAGAGAAAGGTGGTGCCAAGGGTGGGTAAGTTAGGAGGAGAGTCCCAGAACACAGAGCCCCCTAGTCCCCTGCCCCACTGCAGGGACAGGCAGGCGAAGGCTTTTAGGAGCCCACTGCTGCATTGCAGTGCTCCCTGCTCCATAAACAAGAACCAGTGCACCTCAGCGAAGCTGTGTGTGTGTGTGTGTGTGTGTGTGTTTGTGTGTAGGGGGGTGGGATAGTGGTAAAGAAAAAAAAACATAAAGCGAGGAGAGAGAGAGAGAGAGGAAGTGCTGAGCAAGGAAAGAGAAGGGTAAAAGTGTAACGCGTATGTGTCTCAGGCCAGGGAGGTATTTGATAACACTTAAGAATTGATAACACCACTGTGTCTGTGTGTGTGTGTGTGTGTGTATAAATCCTTTTGAAACACATACATGTGCAATCAGAAAAAAACAGCTTTGGTACATAATAACAGAATACAGAACAGAATACAGAGACTTTAAGTCCTTTAGTACTTCCTACAGCTCCATGCATATATTTACAGACTGTAAGTTAGGCAGAGAGAAATCAGAAGAGAGAATGAAGGGGTCTGCGTAGTCTCTTTGTCCCACTAAGTGGGATTGCAGACACTATGTCCCATGCGGACTACGCACACAAAACCACACACCCACACACACACACACACTCACACACAAAGTCAATCTCACAGCCCCAGGGCCTGTATGAACCAGAGAAGAGGGGGGGGGGGGGGGGGGGGCGTGAAACTCTCTGGGATGGTCACGTCCCGAGCTGTCTGGTTGTTAGGAGTAACCAGACATGATGTAATTGTCAGACTTGAACTTGGGAGGGAGGGAAGGGGGGGGGGGGGGGGGGGGGTGTAAGTTACGACAGACCAAACTAATTCATGCCTGTCCAGTTCCGACTCCAGCCAATCTGGATGGGAATTAAACTTCCAGAGCAGTCGGAGTTGATTGTTTGTGTCTATCTGGTGTGAAAGTTTGTGCCTCTCTCACTCTTTCTCTCCCTCTCTATCCCGATCTCTGTTTCTGTCCCCTTTTTTCTCTCTTATGATTCCTGTAGTTATCCCTTCTCTCAGTATCTCATCTGCATCTCAGTCTCTCCCACTGTATATCCCCCACCATATTTAATTTCACACAACAAGCTTTATTGGCAGGACTATACATTCTTGCCAAGGCATATAATGTAGACACATGTAAAAGTACATCTACACTTAGTCTAGACTATATTTCTCACTCCATTATGTTCTTCCTGCTTTATGTTCCCTCTCTTTCATCTTTCCGTTGTTTATTTCACACCCTCTCAATCTTTATTCACACACTCTCTCTGTCTATCTCTTCATCCCTCATTTTCTTCTCCAACTGTCCCTACATTCCCCCCGTTCTCACAAACCCTTCACCCACTCCCTATCATATTCATCTGGTTTTGGCCCGTGCAGCACATTTGCATGCTCCGTTTGCATTTGTGGTCCAGCGCATGTTATTCCACACAGTCTTTGAGTCAATTACCAGTCGGAGTGACTTGTGGTTGCCACGGATATTTCGTGAGGAGGGGGGGGGGGACTCATTAGAATACCTCGCCCCCTTGGCCCACGACTGTACATGCACCAAAACCCAAGTCCAATTTCCTCAACCTTCGACTCTTGAAGCGCCCCCCCTCCTCCTTTTTTTTTTTTACATGAAACAAAAATATTTCTGCAAGAGGGCAAAAAACAAAGGACGTTAACCGCCTATTAGCCCTGACGGAGCCCAGTAGGGTGTCTTTCCCATGATAAAAGTCTTATTATATTCCCCTAGATTTGTGGATATTAGCACACAATGACAAAATGACTATTTAGTAAACCAGTCCATGCGAGGGCATGTTGAAATACTGTTTTTCGTGCGTTTGCTGCCAATATTGGGGCCATAGTGTCAAAGGGCTCCTGCCTGTTTCCCCAACACACGGTCTCACACAATTGTATCAATGCCAGAACCTGAAATCACCCATGCGATTTATCCAGAGGCCAGCTTCGTTAAGTACTGAGAGGTGAACTACTGATTTCCAAATGGTCAAGAGGAGATTCTCTGGGACTTTCAGTGTCTTATTAGTTGCTCTTATACTTTGAAACTGGAAGTTTTTCATGTATTCATGAAGAGGGAAAAGTACCACGCACACACACAGACACACACACACACCCCTCTCTGTTTTCTGTCCAGACTGTCTGTGAATCTTTCTGTCCACTTCCCACCTCATAACTCCTGCGAAGTCGTAACTCCAGTGTTTGTTTACCCAACATGAGATGAGAGCAGAACTTGCTCGTCTGGTCTGGCCTGGCAGAGGCCGCAGCTTCCCTCAACTGTCTGTGGATTACAGAGAGGAAACTGCATCAGATCGGGAGTGGGGGCGGACCATGCACTGGCCAGAATGAGCTTATCGTCTGGACGCAAGTCCATGATAATCCCACCGCGGCCACAAGCATCAGTGGAAACACAACAGCAGACGGTTCACTGGCCTCTTCACTAGCTACTAAAGCTGACACATGATGGGATTCAACATGGCATTAGATGGCCTGGGGACTATCTGTTCTCCTTCTCCATCTTTAGAAAGTTTGTGTTAGTTTGTGTGTGTGTGTGTGTGTGTTTTGCGTGTAGGTGTGTGTGAGTGTTTTTGTATGTGTGTGTGTGTGTGTGTGTGTGTGTGTGTGAAGTGCACATCAATAAGACAAGGAGAAAGAGGAGGTGTTAGTGGTGTCATACGTGAGCCCGAATCACTTAAAACGTAAGTGACCGTTTAAACCCAGTTTGTTTGCTTGGCCAGCGTCTTGATCGCTGCCGCAGAAATGTCGAAACTCTGGGCTTGGCGTGTCAGGGGGAGATCACAGCATTTTAATCACCAGAGCCTCCACTGAGAACAGCCATTACATTTCCATAATGTAAACTGGAAATACATTCAGTCACGACTGACCTCTCCAGAGAGGGACGACTGTATATTTATGTCAGTGCAGAATGGGCGGAGGGGGATGCAAATTTAAGAAACCAAGCTGGCATGTGGTCACAGCCAGATTGAAAAAAAAAAGAAAACAATAAAGCTAGCGCTGACAAACTCCAGAGCCGGTGAAATGCTCTAATATGTTCAGTTGTCCCACACACACACATACACACTCACACACACACACAGTTTGCATAATATACTTTGACAAAGAGTCTGCAATAATTCCACTATGAGCCACATTGTTTGGAAGTCTGAATGTCTAGGAGACAAGATGGCATTGGGCTTAGATATTTACACTTAAACTCTCAGGGAAAGAAGAAAGCTTCATTGCCCTCTAATAGGGAATGTTAACAATAACTAAAAAACCTTTTTATCCAGCTCTTTCAGCCTTTTCCTTAATCCCACACACAGAACCATATGCCCCACAGTTTATGCAATACCTTTGAAGAAAAGAAATCCTGAGCATCAATTTCAAACGTGTTTTGCCAGTAAGTGGGCATCCATAAGTAAGGGACAAGGGCATCCAGAAGTCATCCCAGGGCAGAACTCTCCAGCATTGGGGTGCGACAGGGATAGCCCATCACTGATGGTGTTCTCCGATTGCATTTGTGGTGTGGCAGAGCAGACGGTAGTTCCAAAACGGTCTCTCTCTCTCATAGACACACACACATGACACACACACACACACACACACAGAGGAGTCTCTAGCGAGGTTGCACTCTTGGCAGGCGGACGCTGCCCCCTGTATTATCTGGCAGGCTCCGGCACGGAGCTCCAATTAGAGGAGCCAGCCAGGCCGGCCGGCTCACTCTATTACAGCACTGGGCCTTTCATGTGGCCTGGGCTCCATTTCCCTGGATCTCAGCACTTCATCGCCCATCTCCTCTTCCAACTGGAAGCGCTTCGTTATTTTTTTTTACCATTATTATTATTTTAGATCACATTGCTTTCACCATCATCTGTTTTTTTTTTTTGTCTGTTCATTTGTTTGTATTCTGCCTGCCATACAAACAAACACGTTTAGGGCAGTTGTACAACTTAATTGTTGTTTGACATTATCTTGTTAATGGAGTTAATGGAGGCAAGCTTTATTTGAGTCTACACAGGGTGCTTCTGATTGAGGATTTCTCAGCTTGGCTCATCAAGACGCTTTTCCCCCTCTTAGACTTTTGGACCATTTTTCCTTATTTAGCTTTAAGGCTGTTGGGTGCAGTAATGTACTTCTGTACGAGAGTCATTAAATGACCTTAGTGGAAAATACTGTGGTAGGGGTCCTGAAAAAAAAAAAAATTCTATTTTTTTTCCAACCTTGTCAGAATTTAAAAAGACTTTAGTGGTCTGTGCACCGAAGCCAAGATCCTATTATGTTTTTAAAAGGCTTGGGTGGGATCCGACTGGGATTGGTCTTTGGCTTTAACAGCTCTTTTACTCCATATTATTTTTAATGGCTCTGTTTGGTTCAAGGTTCTGGCTGGCGCTAAGTGTTTGGAGACCATTAGCAGAGACGACACTGATTGCACAGATTCATACGCGCACACGCTCTGTCTCATTTTCTTCTGTCTGTCGAGTTGGCCCGACGAGGGGCCTCGTACTTCTCCATAATTTATAACCATTAAGCCCATCACAACATATCTGGCCTCCCAACACCAAGGACTGCCCAATGCGCTCTAATTATTTATATAATCACAGCTACTGGGGGAAAAATGGAGCAAATTTTAAAGCTGTCTCTTTGAGTGGTGAAAAAATAAATAAAAACAGTCAGTCTCTCTATGGGCAGCCATGCAGATGTGAAACTGATCTGATGCCGAACGCCACCGCATAATTAAATTCTGAAATTGAACTAATTAAAATGGGTGCTAGAGTTAATCCCTGTGTAGGGAGAAATTTTAATTTATTAATTTCAATCAGTTTATTAATATGGAACAGTCTGTTTTTTTATAATGAGTTGTGAAAATGTGTCTGAATACGTATAATGTGTGTGCTTTAAATTCTATGTGTGTAAGCAAGTTATTTAGAGAAGAATGGTAGATAGTATAACAGATGATGATTTGTGACTGACATCTATGGCATGCTTTCTCAAGGCATGTTGGTGTCTGTTAACTACCAGGGCCTCGATTTACTTGTTTTCCAAGATTTTGGCATCTCTTCAGAAATTTATGGGTGTTGGGGTCAACCTTAGTAAAGCAACACAGAGCCGGTCACGAAGGGAGATCATCAACATGGTGAGGCAATTGCCTTAAAGATGATCAGCATATTATAGATGTAAACCCACACAGAGGGGAATATAAGGTTATGTATTTACATTGTCACTTCGGACTACTCCTGTTAACGGCATGATGCAAGTCCCAGCTACAGTATATTGTAAATAAAGCTCTCTGAGACTTCTTTCTGCCCTGTTTCAGACTTGTCTGAGTGAATCCTTCAGGGTTTTTTTTCACGACAGGTGAAGAGATTTTTTAAGTGCAGCATGTCTGCATGGTTGCCCACAAGTCTGTAATAAGGCAAATACACATTGTGAGTGAATGATGCTTAAATACTGTCATACAATGTGGCTTGGGAGGCCAGTACACCGGGAACCACCTGAGGGTGGAAACTCCGTGCTGCGTCCTCCGGACTTTCCCCATAGTCCGTAGTCCGTAATGTTGTTTTATATATATATGTGTTGTTTTATACTAGTTAGTGCAACTAACTAGTAAATGTTCTCACCAATGTTCACAGCATCCTGACTGTCTCTGTCTGCGCAGCTTATGTTTATGGAACACAGCAACATAATTTTTATTTTCTACACTGAACCAAGCAGTCCACTGGGACCCACAGTTCTAATCCAGTTTAAATCAATCATTCATATAAATTCAGCTCAGGTCACAAGGAATACTATCACACTATTATTCATTAAAAGAATAATTTGGTGTGAGTCAATGTAAAGCCCTGTTGTTCGAGGTCAACAAGTGCTGTCAGCAGGAAAAAAATCCCACACAACATAGACTGAATAATGAACCCGGAAACTAACATTAACATTAACACTAACACAGTAACTTACTGTCAGTTTCATTTTCCTATGTCTCATTCAGTTCATAACATTAGTTAATGCTTCGTCATTCAGTTGAGGTTGCATTCATTTTACTGGTTCTTTATTCTACAGACAGCATTCAGTGACCTTGAACAACTGGGCTATTGCTAGATACACGTAGGATTTTGCCTATTATATATTTTAAAGTTTTGGATAGTAATTTGAAAGAATAAGGCACTCTTTCTTAAGGTGCCAACTGGTCACTGCAGCTTGCCTAGTGTTTTATTACTAACGTGTCTCTTTTCTGTTCTCTCCTGCAGTCCTGGTACCTTGGCAACTGATGGACATGTGGACAGAGGCCATAAGCATGAACCTGGATTCAGATTCATCACTTTGTGGAATTCAGCAAAACAAAAAAATGTAAAGAAGATGCAAGAGGGAAAAAATATATACATATATAAGGTATATGTATATATACAGTGTATATTCATACACATCTAAATATATGTATGTCCACACACACATATATATATTTAGATATGTAGTGATCTAAAAAGATGCTTCAGTACACCTTTTTGAGTGATGAGCGCAAGGAAGAGGAGCGAGAGAGAGACCATTGACATAGACTAGAGGAGAGAAGAGGATGTTTTGGGGCAGCCAAGTGAACTAGAGAGGGGGACAAAGACACTACTCCCCCCAGCCCCCCCAAAATAATCTACCCCAGCAAGCTTCCCTCGTCCTCTTTGGACGCCCTTCCTCGACTCCCTCCCTTCTCCTCAGCTACGGTGCTGCTTTCTCATATATGCAAAACAAATATCCTTTATTTTCTTAACCGACAGGGAAGAGAGAATCTGATGACGTTCTGGTGGTGACGCTTTTTCCCATGGATTACATGGATCCCAGATTTTTTTCCAAGAAAAAAAAAGTGGGAGAGAGACATGGGGCTATGTTTTAAGAAAACAAAAAGCGTCTTTCAAAAAAAAAGTTTTCGACTGGTGGACAGCTTCCCTCAAGTGATATTTTGACAAAACGAAGTCAGCTTTTCATCCAATTTTATTGACAATCATGAATCTGTCAGTTCCTTTGTTCTGAGATTTTTTTTCTTTGGAAGAAACACTGCAACATTTATACAAGGAGCCACTTTTTGGTGGAGGCCTTTTGTCATTTGAAACACACTGATGTTGATGATGGTTCTGTGACAAGAATATGCACACCCAGAGAAAGGCACACATGCACACACACCACACTCTTTCACACACACACATACACACACACACACACGTACACACACACACACACACACACACACACACACACATGTACTGACAAGGGTCAGTATTGTTTTAGGGCGAGGACTTGAAAGTTCAGGGTATGATGTCTTCTCTGCCTGTCATTTCTGACAGACATCGCAAGAAGAGAACGTAAGTGTAGCTGTTTTCCTTGAGGTGTGTGTGTGGGTGTGTGTGGTTTTGTGGGTGTGCCCAAGTGTGTTTGTGTGTACGTATGTATACCTGTGCAGAGACTGCTATTCTGATCATTGTCTTGATTACCCCTTCCCATTGCCAATCCATTGGCCTTATCCAACTTAAATTCTTTTTTGTATTATTAGTTTTGCATAGAGAAGGGGTTTCTGTATACTTTCTATAGAAACAAAGGGACTAACAGACCTGTTTCTGTTACCATCATAACAGTATTGGCTCTTAATGATAGGTCTTTCTTTCTTTGTTTTGCATTGGCTCAAAATACATCGCATTGGAAATGATATGCATTGCACTACTACAAAATCTATTTTGCAGCTGGACTTATTGGCCTAATCATACGTAATGCTGCAAGTCAGAATTAGCCATTAGCATTTGATTTGTTGACTGTTGTTCTTTTGGTAGAAGGGTACATGAGAAACATGGACATGTTTCCAGGTGTGCGTGCAACTGGGGTGGAATTATTCATTTTGGTGATCCCACTATTTTTTAAAAAAAGTCTTTATCTTTATTCATCGGAATGACAGCACTGTCAACAATTGAAAAATGCACCCTTTTTATTCAAAAAAAAAAAAGTGTCATCATGAGGCCAATTGTATGATCGTAAATGTGTAAGATAGTAGTGAGTCCCCAATGTGTTTAGGCGTATGTATGGAACAGTGGACAGTGTTGCCACTGGCACTACTAAGTCATGGTTGGTGAATGTGTGTGTGTGTGTGTGTGGGAGCATTGCTGGGGTAGTCGCCTGCAGACTCGTCAGTGCCAGCCAGTCATAGAAGTGGTGCATCTGTGCCCAGACCTCTCTCTCTCTCTCTCTGGCTGGTGCCCGGGAACCAGAGGAGCAGCAATGCATCAGGCGTTGAGACAAGCTCACAGAATGGGATTTGGGCAAATAGGATTTGTATTGATGTTATATTTCAAAGAGAAAAAAAAGCAAAAGAAAAAAACTAATTTTCATCAGGGCTTCTGACTCCTCTACCAAACCCAAATCTCAAAGCCATGAAAAGTGCCTAAGACATTGCAAGAGTGTGACTTTTGTTTCCCTCCTTTTTCAGATCAATGATTTGGTTTGTGTAGTTGTTTGTGTGATTCCTTGTGGACGTATGAGCCTGAGTTAGCTGCAGGTTGGCCATACATTGGTGGGAAGGAGAGTGGGTGATGAGAGAGAGAGAGAGAGAGAGAGAGCTCTCCCAAATCCCCCAAATGCATCCTTTATGTGAGAGAGAGAGAGAAGAAAATACCCGTCAGCTATCAGCATAACTGCATAACCAATACATATCAATGCTCTATGCAGAGACCCGCTTGAAAAAGGCTATACAGCTAACAGAATCATTCAAAAATACCAGTGAGGGCCAATGTCCATACACAGTGGTTGGTCCTAATTCTATTTTTTTTTCCTTTTCAACAAAGCGATAGCAAAACACAAACCGGTTGAGTTGCAATCTGAACCCAAATTTGTGATGATTATACACAAAAATGAATTGTTTTTACAAGGGTGCTGATAAGAAAAAGAATTATCTTGATACACATATATATAGATATATATATATAAACATAAAGTAAATGCATGGTGCTTTCAAAAGAAAAAAAAATCACGAGAACTTAGCTGTTAAGGCCACCGTAATGCAGACATGGGTGCATGGCAGATGCTCTTAGTGCTCCTCAGAAGCTGCCCTGCCCCATTCTAACCTCCTCTTGCCCCCCTGCCCTGACCAAACAATTACCCCCTTTTTCCCCCCAGACCCATGGAATAGAGAGCCAGAGATTCAGATGGGTTCGAACCGTTTCACCACGTTTCTTTTGATTTGTACTCCCTCTCCCTCTTCTACTTTGCACGATATTTTATATAACACATTATGTGCCTTGCCTTTAGTTAAGAACAGTAATACATGATTGAAAGACAAAAATGTAAATTTGTTTCTTTTACTGATGTAACCAGTATCGCTGCAAAAAAAAAACACAACAAAACAAAAAAAAAAAAAAACAGTACAATGCTGCATGTTTGATTGCTTGCCATTATCCGATTAGAATGAACAGATGAATTTTAAAAAGTAGCAATTTTTGAAACTGAAAACAAATGGAACTGAACACAAATGGATTCTTAATACCTTTGACTTCCCCCTTTTGATAAGAACAGAGACTGTCTTTCCCGAAGTTTGCATGGCTACATGTCTTTTTTCTTTTTGTCTTTCATTTTTTCTTTCATTCTTAATGTGTTCAATCTGATGGCTTTGTTCTCTTTTCTTCATTTTTTTTCCATCTCTTGTCGGTGTTCTGTGGCTTCCCACTCACTCTGCCTCATGATCTGCTTTTGCTTATGCAACGTGAAATATGCAATTCCAGTACTCATCTCCACTTTGCCAGTGTATCCCCAGATTAGTTCCATTTGTATTTGATTTTATTTTTAAACAAGAGGAGTTTGAATGTATGAAGCAGATAGGAGAGGAGAGTGCAGAGTGGTCTGTGATCAATATCTGCGCAGCATCCGAGAGAGTGATCCCAGCAGAAGAGCCAATCGAGCCGTTCATTTTTTTTTTTTTGCACCAAGGTAGTTTAGGTGTTTGGGTTTTTTTTTTTGCTCCTTTGGCAATAGGGATCAAAGCGAAGGAGAAAACAGACAAGCGTGATTGACGTCACTGGGATGTGAGGAAAGTATTTGCACAGAATAGGATTGTAATGTACTGAGCTTGGCTTTCCCGTTTTGATGAGCGCAATCAGGTCTCTTTGATCCACTTGGATTGCAATGGTTTTGTTGGACCTGAACTGTTTGTAGTTGACACAGGAATTGCAGTCTCAGCACTTTCATATACTGTCCTCAATGCATTTTGAAATTAAAATCCAACCTTTTTGTTTGCTCTACACGTCGAAAGCCATGTATTCAAATACTAGCTATAATTGCTGTCTTCAGACCAGAGATCTGATCACTTTTGTACTATACTATAGAGCAGAGTACCGACATACTGAAGAATTGTGTCAACAATGACTGGAATAGCCAACTATTTTCCATGGGAAATTCTGAAAACGTAGAATGTACACTGTCTTGTTACATTCGTCAGTGTAGCGCTGGGTGCAGTGCTTCAGAACCGTGCTTGTCTGTGTGTGTGTTGCGCAAGTCCCAGGATGTGTGAGGCTTTCTGTATGTGTGAATGAATGCATGTGTACTGTGACATTGATTTCTCTACGCAAGGTGATGACAGAGAGAAAGACAGAGAAAGGACAAAGGAAGAATGTGTTCAGGTGGACAAGAATGAACCGATTGATCAGCACTTTGCTCTCTTTCTCAGATTGTAAATATGAACGCAAATGTGCCACAAACAGGGGGGGACAGTGAACATTGGATGGACTTAGAAGAGTGAGTGAGAAAACGCTAACTTTATTTGACTCAAAGGTTTCCAATTTATATGTGGGTGGAGCACTACTAACTTTTTTTTGTAAGGGAGCATAGTTAAGACTATTGCACAAGAAATACTGAAAGATGCAATAAATTGCATTGTCCATCTCAAATCTCTCCGAGAATATTTCGCTAACGTTAGGTCCCTCAGACACATATAAGCAAATAGTTCTCACTCCCCAGCATTTGTGATTTTGTTTGTTGTCGTTGTGTGATGTATTGGTTACTTTGGAACTCTTATTGTAGTTTTTGTGTGTAGACAACAACAACAGGTAAAAAACTCTAAGCAACATCATGGCAACCAGTACCTGACTCTGAGAAAGAGAATTCCTCTCTTTTCTGGTTGTTCAGGTTCTGGAGGTCTTCACCTTTTTATTTCTTCCTTCTTTCTTTCTTCACCAGATATATCATACCTGAACAGGCTCCATAACTCAGTCTACCATAGACTTAGCTTAGATATGTAGAATATTACTTTGTGAGTTTGTTTGCACATGCATAGGTTCAATTTAGCTCCCGGATTTTGGCCCAGACAGTCACAATACAATATCATTAGTTTTGCTTAATGCCATTTATATGGTGCTTGAAAGCAAAGCTGTTGTGTTCTAGACGTAACAAGTCTTTGTTTGGAAGAGGTAAAGTAAGCCCAATTATAGCCACCATGATGATGATGATAATTTTTTTTTTTTTTTTTAAACCTGTTATAAAAAATTTTTTAAAGCAATATATTCCTGTAGTTAGTTTTTTTTTTTTTCTTTTTTATTTCAAATGAGTGGTTAGGTGATAATTTATAATTTCTTACTCAGTGTAATGGGAGTATATTGAATAAGAGAAGATGTTTTTTCCAGCAGGGTCAAAAGACCATGTGATAGTTTGTTGTGCAGTGTACAGTATTGTTTCTGCAATGGATATTGCAACGCTGGTAGCTATTAAGATTTGCTGGTAGCTATAAAGAGTTTTCAGTGAAATGGCAGAACAAGAGAAATTGTTTACATGCTCGTCTTAAGATCTTGGCAGTGACGGTTTATGTGCCCCGGTACAGGCCTAGGTTGAAGTGGAGTGCTGTGACCAAAGGCATTCCATCAGACTCATACGACTCACACGTCAAACAAGATGCTGCCATCAATCAGCAAGTAATTTTGTATTTAAAAAACAGGGCAGGTGATGGAAGGAGCATCTGTACTGTCCTATCCTGTGACTACAAGTTCACAGCTGGAAGGGGGGGGGGGGGGGGGTCAACTTCCTGTTATGGTCATCACAAAGGCTGGGCTGTCTTTGCACAAAAAAAGTCCATGTTTGATATATTAGACAATGTCATTGGGCCTTTAATTTGTAACTTGAATTTGAATGACTGCTGTATTATATACGTCTACTTGCGACAAAAAAAAAGACCAAAATCTTTTCAGTACATGTTAATTCATCTACTCTACCTAAAGTCCCAGCCAGGCTTCTGTGGACTCGTGGCCCACTAATCATTCCAGCAGTCTTTTGTGTACGTGTCCAGTCAAACACACACCTGAATGCACCATCTTTCATCAATCCAGCCAGCCGCTCAAGGCCAGGCCAGCCCAACCCATCGACCCATCTAGCCCCCCCCCCCCCCCCCACTCGCGGGCAGACTGCCTCGCTCCACCACCTGTCCTGTGAAGATTTGCACTGCTCCACTCTCACCCATCCAACTCTGTCACACAGCCAGCCTGGGTATGGCCATGGGCACATACAGGGGACTGGGGTCTGATGCCACCATCGAGTCTAGCCTCGCCTGCACGCCAGTAGTCCTGTGGTGCAGCGTAGCTCTGCATTGCGTGTTGCGCGTCGCGTCGCCTTGCCCGCACGCGCCAACCTATTCGTCCTTTTTTTCCCCCGTGCTTCTTCATGTACCTTAACTCAGCCACGCCTGACAGACTGACTAAACACACCCGAATCTGTCGACCAATCAGATAGCTGCGTTGGACCGGCTCAGATTCCCGTATCCCAAAAACCTTCCTTTTAAACTGGCCACATGTGATGATTGAACTTACTCTGACAATATTATGCATTAGTGGATGCATGTAAAATATTATGCTTATCTTATTTCTGAACCCTTGACTAATATTTTTTTATAGTTTTAGTAATTATTATTGTTATGCTTAATTGTTTAATTGTTACATTTTTGACACGTTATCCTGTGTATAAATCCTTACAGTATATCAAGTAGAATGAAAAAAAGGTAAAATGTACATTAAAAAAAAAACTTTTTTTGTATGAGAAAATATATGTTTATGTTTTTTTGTGTTTGGGTTTAGTTGTCATAAGCTTGTGGCCAAGCCACAGTATGTGAGAATTCCTTCTAAGGGATCTGTTGTGGTTGATGAGCGGTGAGTGCAACCACCAATGCTGCACGCCTTTTTTGAAGAAGGTACCAGTCCTCAGGTGGATTACCTGAGCTTTGGACTACAGTAATTTCAGCATCACTTGTCGTCATTTTAAACAGCGTTAGCTCTAAGGGGATATGCAAATTCCATTGCCATTTCTTCCCACAACACATTTAACAGTTTTTGCACTTCTTGCATTTTCACTATTGTGCAAGCTTCGAGATCTTAAAAAATGTTTTTTTTTTTTTTCTTTTCTTTTCTTATGGAAGATTGCACTAGATAACCTGGTTTTGGTATTGTTGTCTAAGGATACTTCTTTTAAAGATGTGTATCTCTGGAAATATTTCTAGACTTTCAACCTTCTATGGTGAACTTTGATTGAGACTAGAGAAAGAATGCATTGGAGGAAGAGCTGCTTTTTATTGTTTTGTTTTGTCTGTCTGTGATAGGGAAAAACAGAAAGATCTATTTATTTTGCCCCATGTTACAAAATACGCAAGCGATATTGTGATAGATAGATGTGGTCTCACCTCTTGAATTGTATGGACTTCCTCCTAGAACGTACTGTATTTGGGCCGGTGAGGTTCTTGTTGGCACGCCTGTGCTCACGGTCCGGTTCGCGACAATCACCGGCTGGGCTGACATTCAGTCCGATCCAGGCCCACGGGTCGGCGCCATGTCTGAAAGTGAATGAAGTGTAGTCGACAAAGGGGCCCTTCTAGAGCCGCCCCCTCTTCCTCCCACTCTACCCAGAGTGCCTTTCTCACCGTAGACCCATGCTGAATGTCTCCATAGGCCGATAGAGATGGACTGTTGAATGAAACCATTAGAGCATTAGAGGCCTGCTGCTGCTGCTGCTCTGAGACATCCTCTTTTACATGAAAGGTTGGGGGTGGACAGTGTCCACAGCAGCGTCTGGTAGGTTTAGTGGCGTGTAGTGATCGGACAAAGCACAAACGCTGGCTCAGCAGTGGAGGACACTGACGGCAGGAAATGAAGTTTGGAGAGAGCTGAGGTTTGGCATACACCTTTGGCACTTTTTTTATATATGGAGACGGGTGCACCCCGTAAGTGAGACGGGGTCGCACCGGGGAGAATCGAGACTTTCGGACCGCCGTCATGGATAGGTTGTTTTAGGAGGTGCGAGACTCAGGTTAGCAAGAGAAGGACGAGGAGAAGGAAGGGTAACCGTTCCTCTACCCACACACACCCACACACACCTCCACCCTTCCCCTGCTTTACCCTACTCCCTGTGCATCAAGCTTTTTGTCAGTTTTCTATTACTGTCATTTTCTAATTCAGTTTTTGTATGATGCTCTCAGCTCCACTGAGCTCCATGTTTTCCTCGTTAAGCAAGGGCTGGACTATCTTATCAGGGCAGAAACAACGTTGTCTCATTTTGCTCCATTAGCCTCAGTTTCAACTGAATCGTAACTTCCAACTCCTTGTCTGTTGGGTATTTTTCATTCATCTGAAATCAGACAGAAAACACTCCTTGTATTGAACCCAGCTGGTCAAAATGCCCTCTTAAAGTAACCAGTCCCTTAATCACAGTAAGGGCAAAGTGCATTGGCAAAGCATTCTCAATAAACTTGGAACAAGTTGGCTTCAGAGAAAAATTGTAAAACAATTGTAAAACAAAATTGTAAAACAAAATTGTAAAACAAAATTGTTATAAAATTTTCAGTCATAAAATTTAAGTAGAAATCAACATGTATTTTTAAGTCTATATATATATATATATATATATATATATAATAACGATCTGGGGTTACTGTCGTTGCTTTTTGTAGATTTAGTGAGCATATTCATTAAAGCATGGGAAACGTAAGCCACACTTGCTCCTAGTTTATTTGGAGACCCAGAATTCTGACTCCTGGGATTTCATTTTTAACAGTCATACACATGGTTTCAACTGCAGGTACGCTCATCAGGCTGGTTAGACAGTACAGTATGCTATAATATTACACACTGTTGAGTCGAGCCCATTATCCCTGAGAATGGGACAGGAAGTGAACATTTTCTGTCCCAAAGGAGTTCATACAGCAATTCTGCAGACAGAATGGAATTGTCACATTTAGGAAATTGTGACTGAATGGTGACTGTTTTTTTAATGTTTGCATGTTTGTTTGTTTATTTGACCCCATTCCTCTGTGAAACCAGCAAGTAAAATACTAAACACACTCACAAACACAACACAACAACAAACTCAGTACCAAAAATTGATTCAACAGCAGTGCCTCTCATTTAACTGCTACCATCAGTTTCTGCTTCAACACCTTCACCCAGTGAAATGGCTGGACACATGCTCTCCCTTTTTGTTTCCAAGTCATTCTAAGTTCTAAGAGGGACTGGTTTTGGGTTCCACCCACCCCCCGAACCTCTCACTTGGTCCTGTTAATATCCCACTGCAGGAGTGTGCCAGGAAAACACTCCCTGTCAGCAGGGTGGAAAAAGCCATGATTATTCTTTGCAGTTCCAGATTTCTTTTCACCATGTGATCCATTCTTGTCACCTCACATGTTAAATCAACGATGATGACAAATATGATGATGATGATGATAATGACAATAATAACAACACTGTGGCTTTGTTCTATGGCCAACTCTACTCCTTAGTGCTCCTAATGGTTTGAGACTGAAATTCTCTGACATGGTGTTGGATTGGGTTTTGTTATCTGGTCCGGCATGAGGCGCCCCAACTTTTTGTCACAGCGTTTGTTTTTGTTTCTATTGATTTCTTTCTTTTACTCTTATTATTTGGTTCTTGAAAGCATGCTGTTTTTTTTTCAATGTGAGTTGAAGTTGATGTGATTGAGAGGGGATGAGGTTGAAATGTTTCTCAGAGAACATTCGAATGCAGTGTTAAAATTTTAAGGATTTTTTGTTTTGTTTTGTTTTGTTTTTTCATTATTCTTTACAAATATTACCATAGTAGTTACTCATTATTGCTTGCTTGCTGCACAGACATAAACTTCACACCAGGAAAGGGCATGTGGACATTTAGTTCTGACACATCCAGTAGAAACAGGCCACAAATAAAACACACAAATCTTCTCTTACAGCTTGTGATTTTGCTTTTTTTTCCTGTTTGTTTTCTCTTCAAAACTGTTGAAATCGTATCAGCAAAAGTCGGTAATCATATTTTTTCGAGGTAATTATATTGAAAATGGAGAACAAAGAACTTATTTTTTCTCATACACAAAAAAAACAACTAAATTCGCCATGTGTTTTTGAACTGGTGTGGGGGGGGGGTTCGGCTTTGACAATATTTCATTATAACATTGTATTCAGCCATCGCTGTTAGCAAAATGCTCATGATTACATTACTGGAAGTGAGTATGTTTCCCTATGCAAAAAAAGTATAAAAATAATAAACAAGCTATGCTACAACTCAGAACAATGAAGTCTCGGCATGTCTTTTGTTATATATAGCCCTAATAGCTGAAACGGATGGAAGTACACATCATATGATCCAGTCTACAACATACTGTATGTGAGTCAGATACTGATGTATGAAAATACATCAATGAAAATGAAAAAACTGTATGCAGATGACAACTCTATTGTTTTGCAGTCTGTGAACCTCAGGCCAGCTCAATGTCAACTGCCTTCAGCACATTGAAATCTTGTCAGACCACAGACTAATTTTAGCACCTCTGGCCCTTTCACCACACCTTTCCTAAGCAAAGAAAGGCTACCCGAGCTTTCTTCTCTCAATCCTTGGTACAGTTTGGCTATAAAGACCATAGTCGGACTGGGCTTGTGCGTTGTCCTTAAAATGCCAACAAGTACTGTAGGGCTTGCCTCCATCACAATAATTCTCCCACACTTATGCCAATACTGTGCATGAGCATTCTATATTATCTTCCCAACCAAATGCTATATCAGACACACATGCATGTTTCTACATAATATGAATGGCCAACCGTCTATGAAGCAGCACATGCAGGAAAGGCATCCGTCAGGATAGCAGTTGGCAGACTGGCTGTTACTCAAATGAAACTTTAGCCTCCGGCTGACACGTACATGTCTCATCCATCAGGCCCTTTTAAAGTAAGGCTTAGTTTACATGATCATCTTTACCTTTTCACAGCTGCGCAACACACACACAATTGCACACACAATGTGCGAAGCAGCAACAGAAAGCATAAGCACGCCCCAGCTGAAAACTCAAAGGCGGTATTAATATCTTGGTCCTCAGCAGTCGGCTGCTGCACCATATAGCCCAGTGTTGGGAAAGTTACTTTGGAAATGTAATGTGTTACAGTTACAAGTTACTCTATCTAAAATGTAATAGTAGTGTAACTATTTCAATTACTTTAACAAAGTAATGTAACTAATTACATTTGATTACTTTTTAATTACTTTCCCACATTTTGAATGAATTTTGTCAGCTTTTAATCATTTCCAGTTTTTAAAACTGTGGATTACCCTTTAAGTATTAATCAACACTGACTGCTGTAAAGATCCCTACAAACTCCTTAGACTTCAGTGCATTAACTAGAAGTTGTCTATTTTGTGTGATTGCTAGTGCATTTTTACTTTCTGCAATGGGCTAAACCAGGGGTTGCCAACCTGCGGTCCTGGACAGCATGCAGAAATTTGTTAATTTCGCTCTCAAAATGGCAGGGAATAAATGCAAAGCAAAGCGAAAATATGACACAGGACGTTTGAAATTAGGGAGTTCGAGGTGCCATGGCTCAGCGGGCTAAGGCGTTGTGCCATGACTCCGGCAACCCAGGTTCGAATCCAGTCCTGTGGTCCTTTGCCGATCCTGCCCCATCTCTCTCTCCCGTTCATTTCCTGTCTGTCTCTCCACTATCACTATCCAAATAAAAGGCAAAAGCCCCCAAAAAATATATAAAGAAATGGGGGAGTTTATAGTTTTTTGTTGAACGTAAAGGCAAATCATTCAGCCTTACATGGTGGGTGGGTGTGGGTGAGAGAAAGGGGGGTGATATTAATGTGTGCCCATGTATGATGTGGCCCTTGCGGTAACACAGTAAAAATGTGGCTCTTGGGTCTCTGACTGGTTGACCACCCCTGGGCAAGGCCAACACTGAGCTTCTATCTGACATTGCAGTCATCATCACAAGTGCAGACATGCAGTTCAAACATGACAACAAATGTTTCACTGTGGAAGATATGTAACTTGAAATGTAATCCTGAACATTTCCTTAATGTAACTGTAATTCAATTACACAGTTTTTCAATGTAACTGTAACTTATTACTGTTACTTTTATTTTGTAATTAAATTACGTAATTTTGTTACATGTAACTAGTTGCTCCCCAACACTGCATATAGCTGACTGTGCGGTGCAGTGTATGAGGCGTAGAGCTGTGCACTGCAAAGTAGGAGGCCTGTCGAAAGGAGTGTGTTTTCAGTTCGTCTTGGCCAACTCTGCAATTTTGCCCACCTGACTCCAATCACTCCTCTATCCATTACCCAGATATATAAGTTTGTTGGAATTCAGTTTGGAAAAATACAATTTCTGCATTGGAAAGGAAGTTGAGTTTTATTTTATTTTAATGATTAAAAAAACACAGCACAGCACAGCGTTTTTTTTTAATCATGGTGGAGGATGAGTAGCCTATGTGCAATGAGCAAAACTTTTCACCATGGTGGTTCAGGTGGTTCAGGTACACTACAAGTGCCTCAAAAAAACCCTCACATAAGCACAGTGGAAAAGCCTGGACTCAGCATGCATCCCATGGCTATCTCCAGGAGACTGCTGTTCGGCCATAAATCCTCCCATGCAGCCAGTGCAGCAGCACCTTGGCTCCATTTAGCGTGTTAGATCAAATCCGTGTGCAATATGTAAAGCTGCAGAAATTAGAATAAACCACAGCAAATGAAAAGTGACTACGGGAAAAACGTTTTGCTTTAGTAGGGCAGGTAAATGAGGGGAGAGAGAGGTGTGTGTGTTTGTGTTGGGGGGGAGGGTGTTCGAGGGCAAGGGAGGGAGAGCTGGAGCGATCGAAGAAGCGTCCCGCAGTGGCCCGTGTTATGCTATAACGTCTTGAAACCCGCTGGATGTGTATGAGTAATGGAGCAACTCCCCGAAGGACCAGTCTGTGAGAGCTCGGCTTCACCCGGAGCTGAAATTACACTGCCCCGGGCTCCAAAGAAAACAACATACCTCAGAGACAAAGTCAGTTGTTTTTACAAACGAACTGCATATAGACGAGCGCCTGATTCATGAACACTGTATAAACTTACAAAAGGGAACATTTTAATTACAGACTGAGCTGTGTTTGGCCTAGGAAAAGAGGACACGTGTTCCACCCCGGACACCAATTACTTACTCCAAGGCCCCACATAATGTATTGTTGCAGCAACTGATCTTGGTCTGGAAACTTTCATCAGGACTTTTAATATCAGTGCTGAATATCTATAAAACACTCAGAGAGAGGCATCAGCAGGTTTTGACTTGCCCTGAATGACTTCAACAGCTGCTTTGGTTCCCTGACCGACTGTATAGGCCTACTCAGGTTATCCCTGGGCCGTTTGTTTTAGAAAGATCACTTCAGTCCAGGGGTAAATATTTTTCATTGTGAATGATCAGGACTGCTAATGGGCCAGTATAGCGTTGTGTGTGCCAGAAAGTCATATGGACCTTAAAAGCCTTCAGATTGATGTTGAGTAAGAAACATGACTCAAATCTATCAATTACTGCCATAAATCCTTTTCAAAGTAAGATTAATTGCATCATACCCGATTGATCTGATGATTTACTGGCTATAAAGATAAATCCCAGAAGCAGGTTGCTTGATTCCAGTGGCCGTGCCGGGACTTTTTTCAACAGAGTAGAAATTGTTGTTTGACAGCTTATAAAAGCTCACTTAATATATACGGGAATTTCCATAACAGAGACCATTAGCCCCCCAAATCAGTTTTCCTTAATTTAGGACAGATGAACTACAGTCACTGTCAATCACTTCACATAGCATATCATCTCAGTGTTCTCGGCTTGCGCCCAGGCTACAATGCATTCAGAAGTGAAGCATTTCGAATCTTGCAGTGCAGCTTGATTTAGCTCATCCACCGTCAGTCATGGGACATCTGCACCCTCATCCTCAAGACACAGCACTTTACTTGGCAAGAGAAAACAAAGCTTGTCTGGTCTGTGCAAACCCTGTTTTTAGTAAAGTTTGGGGAAAAAAAACAGCATAGATTTACTCCGTGCAAGTTTTTACTGTTCTGTCGTCCTGCTGCAAGGTAAAAGCAGCTGGACTGAAAGAGCTGAAGGAGAGAAAAGAACAATATAATGAAGGTGAACGCATAAGGGCCCATTTGGTGAAGCAGACTTTTCCCTGAGCCTTGCCCTAGTGTGTTCTGTATTTATGAATTTAATAACTCGATTTACAGTATATGATGTGAGTGCCTTGTAAAAACACTGTGGCAAACGCTTCCAGATGTCCAAACGAGGGACTGCGTTTCCCCAAGGACTTTCCCTTTCAGCAATATGATAGCAATCAAATTACCAAAGAATATGGAAGTAGCTGGGAAAAAATGCACGTTGATGTGTTATACAAAAAGAGTGACTTGCTCTTGTGGTGATATCCTGTGGTGATATTAATATTCACTTGGACTCTTGCGAGATTAACCAAAATTTTAATAATGTTTCTTTAAATCCTTAAATAAACCCTGAAACAGAGGCAAACTTGCTGAAGTAGTTTACCATGAATGGCAATAGCCCTCATAGTGTATGCTGAGACTGCCCTGAACCCAGCTTACCTCAGCCCTGCTATCTCAGGACAGTGTTGAATGGTAGCAAGAGCAGATATTCAATATACTGTAAGATCAAATTTTCTGCAGTGTGTGTGTGTGAGTAAGTAGGTAAGCTCTTCCATGGCTGGATCGGGCAGAGGAGTCTCAGACTCTGGCAAGCCTCTCACACTCTTTCTCCTCCTCAATCTCTCCCAGCCTCTGTGCATTTCATCATCCCCCCCCCCCCCCCCTCCAGGCCAAAAACAGTTTCCAAACCTAGAAGGTACGATGCTGCTGGTTCCCATCTGTTTTGCCGCTCTAAATTGATTTACTTTTACTATTTTGGAATCGCATGGATACTCCAGACCTATGCAGCACAATCTGCCAGAGATGGAAAGGTTTGTAGCTCTCTTAGTCAGAGAGTCCAGATCCAGAAGCGACACTGTGTCAAAACAACACTGACATGCTCCAAACAGGATTAGCAAATAAGCTCAAAGTCATTGACGGTCCATAAGGGGGTCCTAGACACCTGTGTCCCAATTTACATTCCACATATTGCTTACCTTTGACCTCAAGGAGTTTTGGCATCTATGGGCACATTTGTGTTCTAAAAGTCACTTCTATTCAGGTAAATATGTATATTATGGATCCATCAACGCCACTTTATTCAAAGGCACTGTATTGTATTGAATCAGACTCAGTTGCTTATCTGACACTCTTGGGTTTTTGAAAGAGTTTGATGTTACATTTTTATTTGGGCTACTAGCAGGACAAATGAACACAACTAGCAAGGAATTGCACTCAGTGTTCAAATACTGAACTAGAATATGGTTTGGCAGCTGACTAAATATAACAAGTGTAATAAATAAATAAATAGCCTGGGTTTTTAACATTTTCATGCTGGTGGATGAATATCTAATATGACTCATCCTATCCACTTGTTCTCTTACTGTGTATTCATTTATTGTCCATGGAAATTGCATCTGCTTACATTGTGTATTTTCTATTGTCTGTGCCAAAAACGTTCCTCTGAGACCGGGGTTCAAGAAAATGCTCTATAGTTGATGTTACATCACTGCACTGGAAACATTTAAGCTGTCAAAAGTGCCATTCAAAATGAGTAATCGACCTCATACCATAACCCTCTTTGCATACATACATGCCAAATTCACAAATGTCACACAATCCAAACCCCACTGGATCGGTCGGCTGTGACGCGGACGTTCTTTGAAGCCTTGCGGTTCACAAGCCCACATTATTTGAAACTGTGTTGACTCACATCACATCTCCTGGAGCCAAGTGTCATCAGTGTGGTTGAGGGAACAGAGCAGTGTGGCTGAGTGTGGAAACTAATTTTAATACCTTTAATAATGGTATGTATTTACTTTAAAATCTTTAATAATGCTATGTATTTACTTTTGCATCAGTAGTTACATTTTTGACAGTTTTTCTATCACTAATTACTCTATTACTAATCCTTCCCTCTTACCTCTGCCTTGTTGTTGTTTACAGTACAGTACACATATATGTTCTAGACAGAAAAATCCCAAAAATAAAGTTTTCCATTGAATCACACATCATAAATTACACAATTAAATGCCTTTTAAGGACTTTTTCAGTGGCTTAGTGAGAGAAACTGCTTTGCCAGGTCCTGTTACTGAAAATAGGATGAATAGTGTGTCTTACACCATCTAGTGGCTGGCAGAAGTAAATATGTGCCATGCGCAGGAGGTCTTGCCTTGTGTGTTGTTCTACAACAATGAATATGTACAAATATCTAAATAAGTAAAATGATTAGAATACAGCCCATTAAACTAATTTTGGTATCACTTGCTGCTGTTGAATGCAATATAGCAACATTGTCTTTGGCATGCATGCTCTCGGTCACTCCTTCACAGTACAGTCTGTTTTGTATCATCCTCGTCCACGCTCGAGACAGACTCCGCGTCTTTGTTGTCATAGCCCTTTGAGTCTTCATCTCTAGTGTAAAAAAAAGAAGAAAAAATAAACAGCATGAAATACAATAAAAAAAAAGTAATAACCAGCTACTGCACTGGGCACAAATCATGCCACTGATTTTACAAATTTGCTTAAATGTTTGTCATAGTTTAACACATTACTGTTTGTGATTACATGTTGCAAAATGGCAGTTTAGGACACTTCATTATGTTACATAACTATTATGTGATAACATGATAACATGTGAAATAATCAAACTGCCTGAATCACACATGTGACAAGTAATGTAAAAAGTAATTTCTCAGTAAATAATTACATACTGTATTACAAAATGTGTCAGTTTTCTTGAACAACATTATACTGTAGGCCTATAATTATACATTTTATTTAACAGTTAAAGTTAACCTATAACAGTGTCTTCCAGTATAAGTCACCATGTGTAGCTCAAACCCCAGCATGCTTTCTTTGGCCTCCTAGTCAAGTAAAAACAATTAAAATTCATCAAACACTCTTTAACACTCTGCTGTATATATCTGAGTTATCATGTAAAATGTGTCACAAGGCATAATCCAGGGACGTTTGCAAAAAAAAGCACGAAGGCCCATCTGATAGTGAAATGTAGCAGGGGTTATTTCTATAGATGTAGAAATATAGACATGTGTTAATAAGTCACCATGTGTAGCCCAAACCCCACCATGCTTTGTCACATATCTCAAGAGTCAATAGTTAACAAATAAACGGTCAATGTTTGAATACACCCTGGCAATGTGTATGTTATTACAGATAAGAGAGGTGCATCCACTCTATCTGTGAGAAGATATTAAGACAAACCAACAAGCTGTCAGCTTCTAGGTAATAACATGAGGATTCAGAGGTCAAACCGCAAATTTAAAACATTGGAAATAAAAAACTAAAGCAAACTACACCACACAACTATAGCTTAGTGTTATGTCATTTTCATAGCCATAAAAGTTACAGCAAGAGGAGAATTTGATACCGTTGGAGATTTTAAAAATACTATTTAGGACTACCATCTTTGATAGTAAGACAGTACTGACTTAATCAAAATATAAGTTATGATCTACTCTGCCACCAACATTGTTTTGTGCAATATCAAGCCTTCCGGGGAAAGACTGGAAATCTACGATACTTAATTCATTGTTTTATGCCATAAGCCAACAAAAGAGAGTTTGTAGCTATCATTTTTAAAGATCATATATGTATTTTATATCCATCTCTAAAAGGTAGCAAGGTTATGGGGAAGGGTGCGATCACACATACTCATCTCTGCCGTACACCAGCCTCTTCACAATGAGCACGATGAAGACGAGGAAGAGGAAGCCGGCCACCGCTGCCAGGCCAACCAGCCAGGGCTGCAGTCTGCGCTTGGGGGTGGCAGTGGTGCCTTCCCTCATGCCACCTGCGGTCCAAGTTTATCAGACATACATGCCAGATCAGCTGTCACCCAAGTAGTGCACAGGCTCAACATTCCTGGGACATTTTTATTCATTTGGGTCAATTTGGGAAAAGTGGGTGGAGGTGGGGGGCAGTTTTCGGTATTTAGCTTACAAGTATTTATACTGCATGTTTATATGAACAATGGCATGTTAAAGGCTAAAAAAATCATATTTTTGCTGAAAAGCACTCCTTGTTAGAACAATCAGAAGTAGTTCCACACATAACTCAGCTATGACTGACCTGTCACTGTTAGAGTACAGTTTACAGCAAGTGTCCTCAGCAGAGAATTACCATATGACCTTTGATATCTTCTGCCGCGAGCACAGACAGCACGAGTCTGCCTCTGAAACACAATTCATGGTTGACTTACCACTCTGTGCCTGGCAGACAGACATGGCCAACAGGGCACCGGTGAGCAGGTATCTGTGGAGAGACATGATGACGGGGATGTGTGCCTTCTAGCCGTTCCCACTGACTTCTGAAAGTGGCAGGGCCAGCATCGTGAGACCAGATCCCCACCGGAGAGGTCCAAAGTACAGCGCGAGCAGGACAATTAATCACCATGGGACTAAAACAGGTTGTTTTATGGCTGTGAAACCGCACGCGTTCAGTTCGCTATCTGGCAGGCGCCTTGTCTTGGGGCAACGCAGCTGTAAGGTCTGATGGAAATGTGCCATAGACTTGGCCCTACACCCATGTTCTTTTCTTGTGGAATCGCTGAGATCTCTGTTTTAATAATGGGGGGCAGTAAACGTAATGGATGAGAAGTTCCCTGTTCAGGAGGGCCATCTGTCAGTGAGGCAAGAATCTTGGTCTGCTTTAGATGAGCAGCAGTGAGAATGAGCCAACCTCAATGGTGCCACCACCTGGCACTTCTTAAGTGGATCATAAATGGCATATTTGAATAACCTTGGTTCCTGCTATAGAGCAGATCCCATTCAGAAATGCTGTCTCAAACAAAACAAATTATGAAGTTGGAGTATGTTTGGCTGAAACACTGTATGTGAACAAAATGAAAAAAACTGTGAAGTTATACTGATGTTACAAATGTCACTCTACATAGGTGTACTCCATACATCTGGAACAAAATGTTCTCTTCATTCAAATGAATAAAACAATATTAATGAAATAGATTTTATTGATTATATGTATTGGCATATCCTTTACAACTTTCAACTCAACTCAAACTCAACCATATGGGTAAGACGAACATCTGATTGAGGAAAAATGTGGCAGAGGTTTTGCAGTTCTGCAAAGAAAAGTTTTGCATAAATGGCCACAATATAGTGTGCAAGGCCAACAGTATACTATTTAGCACTGCATTCAAATTCTATTCACATGATTATACAGCACTTAGGTATTGTTTATTAATTTATTTAGCTTCATTGTTTTCATTTGTTTTCAGCAACAGGTTACTTAGACAGAACAGACTGAGTAACAGACGCCTCTAACAAGTACTGTGCATGTCTGTGAAAATAAGAGTACTGTATTAATTAGAGATTTAGTCAACCTTGCCAAGTCTGATCACTTGCATGCACAATGTTTGTCAGGCCCGCCCTGGCCCGATTTTGAAATGTATTATAAGAGCATGGGTTAAGCTGGTGGGGTGTCATGTAGGCTACAAATTTTCAGTCAACAGTGTCCTGCATGTACGGTGAGGAAGTCAAAGCAGTCTTGTAGTGCCTGTAAGACTAGGGCGATCATTTAGGATGAGCATCAATGACTATTGTTTATCTCTTTAGTTGTGAAATTTGAGCAGTCAGCAAAGAACATCTGACTGAACAGTGTTTCATCCTCTTCTGTGCGTCTGTGTTTTGTCTGGCTAGCTAGCTAGCTGGTTAACTGAAACGGCCAAACGCCACACGTGGCCCGGTGCGGGGGGGCCGTGGCTCCCGGCCGTCGGAGATGACCCAAATGGCGGGCGCGTTCTTGTTGCCCTCCAGCAGCACCTGGTACTCCTCGGCCTTCACCAGGGCCTCCAGCTCGGGGTTGGTCTCCGGGCACCAGTCAATCCGGAACTTGTCCTTACACTCCCAGTAGATCACTGCCTCTTCCTCAGGCTGCTCCCCAAATAGGTAGTCTAAAGACAGAGGTCACTTTATTCATTTGACACAGTTGATTTTGTAGTTATGTGTAGTCTAGAAATGTCTGTACTAACAACAAGAACAACAATCATCAACAACAACAATCAACAATCATTTAAACAATCATGATCTAATTACAAAAAAAAAACTGATAGATGGACTGCAACAATCTTGAAACACATGGTTGTCCATGTTTGGCTTACAACCTCTCAAATGACTACTTTACACAATGGAAAAGTGGATTGTTTGTGTTTAAACATTACTAAAATAAAATAAAAAACTAAAACTATATCAAAAATGTAATGAAAAATTGGCACTGCATAGACTACCACAGTGCTGACATTAGTATTCCTCCTGCTGTCCTTCTAAGCAGAATGCAAAGGAGGGATCTTATTACACCTGTGCTTGCGATCTTTCACTGATATAACATACATGTATAAGTTCTTCTAAAAGTATATAGACCATTTTAGGCGCTTAGGTCTCCATCTAAGTCCTTAAAGGAGATGTGATTGGGGCTATGCCGTGATTGCGCCTAAGCTCTGGAACAAGCTGCCACAGCACATACACCTGGCTTCTTGTTTGGCCATTTTTCAATTTCACCTTACAACCCATTGTTATGCCCTGGCCTTGCATACAGCAATGATGTCTTACTTATGCATCTGTTTTTTTTTTTTTGCATGCCTACTTTCTGTTGTCCTTTCTGTTTGTCCACCAAGTTTGTACAGTACTTTAATCAGGAGTTTTTAAAAGTACTTCAAAAATAAACTCACCTGCCATGTCGTGGAGGAGGTCTTTGATGAGGTGCCTAATGATGGCATAAAGAGCGATCAGTGCTGCAGTGGAGGCTAGCAGCAGGTAGATGATGTAGTTGGGTAAAGTGATGGCATCTCGGGCAGGGGGGATGTAGCTTTCAAATAAAACCTCCTTAGGGTCACTTGAGTCCACAAAAGCATCGCCTATATCCATTCTGCCCAGGTTTATTAGAAAGTCACAAGCTGTCTTGACTGGGTTGTCATGTTGTCCAGAAAATGTATTGTTTGCTTGCAGTATGTTGTACTATTCTGTCCAAAAATATACATATCTAAATTCAAATAGTAAGGAATTATCAAAGTTAAAAGTTATTACCAACATTTTCCATGATCTGATTTTTTTTCTATGCGTGGTGAGTCTGTAATCTCCTTATCCTTTGCTTTGTCTGGAAAGTGGTTTCAGGTGCGTGGATGAGGTGCTCAAACCCCACTGCTGTTATAAATATTCCTTCTGTTTGACTGTTATGGCATCCTGGGCCATGGTGCTCGCATGACTGGAGCGCATCACGTTCAGACTGCCTCGACAGCAGGAAACATGGGAGCTAATGTTCTTAGTGGCATAAGCGCTGGGTCAAGGGCGCCATTAGAGCTAGGATTTAACTCTGTCTGGACAGGAGGTGTGTGACAGGGGGTACAAGATATCGGTCTTTTATATCTGCCACGTAATACATTGGTAACATGCTGGGACATGCATGGTAACATGATTTCCATACTTGGAAAATGGCAAGATGTTGGCTTATCTTTTTAGTTTGTGGTATCAGACCTTTTGGCTCAAAGCAACTGACATGATTGTATAATAACTGTTGGTGTAGACTGTGTGAGAAAACTGACTAGCATTGAACACCCACAATAATCAAATACAAAACTGATACTGTACCATATGGATGCATTTAGATCATAAAACCTAATCTCCCTAATCACAAAGATATTGAGATTACAAGTATTTAGTCTCCAGTCATTACTATTTGCATTATATTTCTAGACCCTATCCTGCTTTAATGTGCACACAGTATCCCTGGTAAACCAGGGCTAATACTGGATGAAAGCAAGGGGATGGATTAACACATCACACCAACACACACACACAGATACAAGATAGAGAGATAGAGATAGAGAGGGAGAGGGAGAGGGTAGAGGAATAGAGGGAGGGGGAGGGCTAGAGAAATAGAGAGATTTAAAACACAGAAACATAGACATAGGGGTAACATTCATTCAACAGACATTCATTCCCATGGTAATAAACAGAGAAAAATCAAGGACAGAGAAACAAGCATTTCCAATTGGAGTTTTATTTGACAATAAGAGGGACATATTGATGTTTTTGTACAGCAGCATCAGAATTAAAGCAGAAAGTTTTGTATATGAGACATGATAATTTGTAATATATTTAATTCATATTAACTTTAATGTTTAGTACATATAAACGAGGCTCTGCCTCAGTTTAACTAGCAACAGCATTTGTTTTCTCAAGTTGGGTCACATTAACCAAATAAAGGATGTTCTACATGATTACATCATGAGAGTGCTTCTCACACTGACACAAAGACAAAAAAATTTAATCTAAAAAAATTATTTATTTATGCAAAAAAAAAACACTATTTTACGAAGGATGATTTTTTTGGTGTGAGATATTGAAGGCAGAATAAGAGCTTTGTAAAGTATAAAGGGATTTTTATATTATTTGTCTAGGGAAAACATTCATGGAAAAGGAATTTCGGGTCCAGATTCACAGCACAAGTCCTGGCAGTGGTCCTCCCTGGTTGTCCTCCAGGGCCTTGGTCTCCCTCCCTCTCTTCTTCCTCTCCTTCTCTCCCACTCGCTCGTACCCATCACACTCAACAGGGTTGGATCCAAGGGCCCAATCTGTATCAAACACAATTAAAATAAAAAAAAAAACTACTTTAGGTGGTTTGACCACATTCCCCCGTTTGAATCTGTAGGACATGCAATTAAGGCGACAATATTTAAGTATAAAAATGTGTGTCTGTGTATGTGTGTGTGTGTGTGCGTGCATGCACACCAGAAAGGACAGGTGTGACATCTGCCAGGCTATTGACTGTGGTCAGTGGAAAGTGGGAGGCTCCTGTGCCTTTGCGTAGTATAGTACTGCTTACAGAGTCATCTGGTCTAGTCTAATCTGCAGACAAACCTCTTAGGAGCCCTTCTGCTGACACCCTAGTTTCACTGAGACCTCAGTGCGTGAAGGTGAGGGCTTTAGGAGGAGAAACAAACAGAGGGGCTAGGGTGGGGTTTGGTGGGGGCAAGACTCAAAGGGTAGAGGGGGGTTGTAATCTACTTTATTTTGCCAAAGAAGCCTCTTTGTGCCCTGTGCAGCGTGGCTAGGATGCCCAGTGGTGTGACATGCGCACACAACTCGCCCGTTGATGGACTCAGTCAATCAATGCCCGTATTTGTAGATTAAAGCAAAGATACTTTCTCACTCTGTTGTAGTGGGATAAAAATCCTCATTAGCGTGTTTGTGTAATTTACAATGTAAATTACTGAAGTGGGTCACAAAAGATTACCTGCAAAGTCATGGATCAGCTCTTTTATAAGATGTCCTACAACACCATAGAGTGCCACAACAATTACAGCAGTGCCCATTACGATGTACAGAACATATCTTGGTAAGGTAATCTCATCCTTGGATGGGGGCATGAAATCAGCAAAGACAGGGTCTTTCTCCATGCTCTCTTCAGACTGGAGAAGATGCCGGAGCCGGGGGTCTTCTGTGGTGCTGTTCCAGAACATTCTTCCCACTGCTCCAAATGAAGAATCCACGCTGGGACTCTCTTTGGTGAGCTTTAGCAGCTGGGGGCCCTTGGCAGGGATCTTAAAGCCAATTTCCCAGCCTCTCTGTATTAAGATACAGTATGGAAGTTCTGTGATGGATGAATGTCTCCAAACATTCAGAAGATGGAAATAGCATTGGGGTGTTTTATGTTGTAATGATTGGACACAGACATAATGGTCTTCTGAAAAGCACATCTCTCACATCATGTTGCTGACACAGCACATTTGGACTGCGCTCCAACTTGTGCATATCATAATCAAGCCATGACCAATGACTGATGCAAAGCACAGTGACTTGGAATGTCTCCAGTTGAATACAGATCACTCATGTCATGTCACTGGATGAGGATAGATGGGCTACCCCACAAAGAAGCAGAAGATGATGGATACAACAGGTGATAGATGAAGCAAAAAGAAAGGATGAGACTTAATCAGTCCTCCCACTGACAAATGTTTGGCTGACTCGACTCTATAGATCTAGAACCTTCCCTTGCCTTATCTATTGGTAAGGATTAATAAGAAACACACATCAGGCCTGGGATTTTGTCTCGTAATTATAATCTGTGAATGCCATTGCTCTGCAGCACTATGTCATTCAAGATTTGTACATGACTGGTCCAGTTGAAAGAAAAGATGATAGTGTTAAAATTGCGTTACAGAATCAGTTACAGAAAGCTGTTATCTGAACTCAGAATCTTGAATCTGTACAATCAAAAAATAAAACATCTAACGGACCTTTACACCAACCCGTACAAACAGCACACTGTGAGCTTGACAAATCAAACTTACACATGCCCACATCTGAACAGAATATCAGTGCATTTGACACTCGAGAATTCAAATTTCAAAACAGATTACCAACCACAAACTAGTGAAATAATGACGGTGTCTAAAAGATATATAAAGATAAGCTCACTCAAACTGGGGCTTCCTGCTCTGCGGGCTGTGCCTCAGGGTCTCTCTCGATGCTTTTGCAGAAGACTTGTGCAAACAGGAAGTTCCAGAAGACGAGTGTCAAAGACGTGTTGGCCGATACTATGCCCCACAAGAACGAGTGCATGTTGATAATTACCGTCCGTCAAGAAGGAGGCTATAGATCTCTATCTGAACCTGCCTAGGCCGCCGGGTTTCCTTTGTCTGGGCACACAAAAGAGATTCACACTTGACTCTCTGTCTTTGACTCACTGTCTGACTCTCTCTGTCTTACAGTGACACTTCAAATCACCAGCATATAAGCAGTCACATGCAGATCTGACCTAATTTTAGCACACATTCAATGTCTCCTTGAAGTTAATCTGTTTATCTGCCTTCAAAACAAGGCCAGGGGACATGATGATGTTGAAACATGATGTGATGTAAATGAGTCATAATGTGCAGTGGAGAAATGGTACACCTGATAATGTGTCTGTGATGGGAGTATTTTTTGTGAGGACATAAAAACAGATTCATTTGAAATGTATTCACATGTACAATTTTTATACACACATTCAATGCCTTCTTGATAAAGATAATCTGTCTGCCTGCCTTCAACACTAAGGGACATGATGAGGTTGAAACGTGATATGATGTACTTGATGTATATGATGATATGAATATTTATGTTTCTGTGGTGGATTGCTTCCGATCATGGAAACAGATTAAATAAATATATTAAATATTTAGAATTTATGTACAAATGAACAGTAAATAAGCTTATATCAATATAGTATATAAAATATGTAATTTGGAAAGAATTTTATATTAGTATTACCATGCCCACAAACAATTTACAGTCCGAATCAGAGGGAAAGGGAAGGTATTATTTCTATTTAAGTTCATTGGGTACATTGCAAAATTAAAAAATGAGACATACAGTACCTTAGTCACTGATCCTCTTTGGTTTGGTAATGACAGGTAATCTTTCCATGCGCTTTCCCATTTCATAGGTGCACCTCCGTCAGGAATGGGCTTTCTGGTTTACTGAAATGTTTTTCTTCTCTGTTACGTGACAGTTTTGTCCGTCTTGCCTGATGTCTGGACAAACAGAACTAAAAGGGGGGAAAAGCATCCAGGAAAGAGATTTAGTTTCAGTAATCTGGAGCAACCTCATCACGGCCTAACACTGTTTATCTATCTCTTTCTTTAGTCCACACAGTTTAATCTTTCCAGATGCTGTGATACCAAAGGTCAGTCAAGGACAAATTAGATGCATTATAATCATATGCCCACTGAAACAGTAATATTTTTTCATGAAATCTTCCATAGTGTAAAAATAAAAGCAATCATCTTACCTGCTGGTTCATTCATGGGGCGGGCATTATCCTCTGACAAAAAAAAATGCAGAAGTCTGAAGAGTTGTAAACCATTTGTTTTCTTTGGCCCAAATGAATCATGGAAGCACTACAAACAATCTAACTCAAGAGAAGTCTACAGATACACGGACAGGTGCCCATCTAGGCAGGGTTGTCTTTCTTGGGCTCACTCTCAACCTTCTTGTGGAACACCTCGGTGAGAATGAAAGCCCAGTAGATGATGGTGATGGATGTGTTCACGGTCACAATACCGATCATGATGGGGTGCAACATGGTGGCTGACTTGGATGGTGAAGTAGAGAGCTCTGCACTGGGCTGCCTTAGGGATTCCCTCAGCTCATGAACCTCTCCGCTCCGTGTCCCCACTGACTAACCCTCACTCCTCTCCTCCCTCCCTCTGGGTCAAGCCTTACCCTTATATCCCTCTGTACCAATCATCAGGGGAGCTGTATGCAATCCACAGGGCAAGCCCATGATGACCCTACATGTGCTACTTAAGGAACCGGAAAGAAGAGCTGTTCGTAACATGGATGCATGGATGGATAGATAGCTGGATGGATAGACTGATGGATTATTGGGCAGAAAAGGGCAACAACTGCAATGAGATGACCTCAGTAGCTGTTCCATTTCATCAAACTCATCACTGTAGTTCATTTTGTTTGGGTCACTTACTTTTTTGTTCAACTGTGCCATAAGTACTTTGTTTTTCTCCACAGTCCAACAAACTTGCATAGTAACAAAACTACATAGTGAAGATGATAGCATAGCCAGTGTACAAAGAAATTCTGATTAAGACAACAGCTGTTAAAATATCGAAAATTTCAAACATGGTTTTCAAATCAAGGGTTCTTTTAATATGGCTGTTTAACAAATTATGGCCATATTGTACATGACATGCTAAATAACAACCATTTTTTGTCTGACTCAGGGCAACCCTGCCCTAATCCGGGCATTATGAAATAACACCCTTTTGCAAAGAGGTCTGACATCAGCATGCCGTGGGGGTTCCAAGACCCTTGCAGATAAGACTCCACTCCCAATCCAAAACCTTAATGAAGGAGAAAGATGCACTGCTGTGCGGATTACTTGTCTTTTCCGTAAACCATCTTGATCCGCTACCCCAAAGGGACATGTGTTCTGTCACCTTTGTTGACCCTCAGCATCAGTTGACGCTAACAATTTCAATGAAAAAAATAAACACATGCTTTGTATGTCTATGTCAACATACACACACTTAAAGACTGCTTGTCACAACATTATTTAATGTTGAGTAATGCTCTGAACCGAAATGTTTATGCTTTCAAGTGACCACACAATCTTCTCTCTGGATACTTCAGAGAAGATAACTGTAATTTAAGGCAAAATACAGGATATTTAAAAATCGGATTTCACCTGTTCGTAACACCTTGATATTTTTCCTACATATAATAAATAAGCCAGAAAAAACTCTTTTGCAATTCCCAACATAATTACAGTCTGTCCCAGGAATAATGAGGGACTGATTTTATACAACCAGCAAGTGATAAAACGGTAATGTTTATAGTTGAGTACTGCTGAGAGGGAGGGCTCTCTTCGTTAAACAGAAGACTTCACTGAGACATCTTTTCTCACGAGGCTTCCTGCAACCGCAAGAGTCCATCTGCATACTGGAACTCTGAGGAATTCTCGTGCTTGAGCATGTCAAGTGCAACCACACAGCTCTCCTTAACCACACGCTCCTGGTCCTCGCGGTAGCGTTTGAGGATCTCCATGCAGGCGTCCTTGCCAATGGAGCCCAAAGCCTCGGCGCACTCATGACGCACCATGGCATTCTCGTCCTCCTTCTCGAGTGCCGCCCGCAGTTGCGGAATGCTGGCCTCATGCTGGATCTGCCCCAAGACGTAGCCAATCTCATGGCGGAACAAGGCACTGCTGCACTGAAGACCTGCAGGGACAGGCAGGGAGTCATATCAGCACAAGCACGTAATCTTTTGTCAGTTTTATGGACCTAGTATGAAACCAAACAAACAAAATCTCCGAAGCACTTTCCATAACTTGAAGAGACTATGAAGACATTGCTTTATTACTTACTTATGAAATATTTGTGGCTCAAGTGATTATAATAATGACACAGTAAATTTCTCTCTCTCCTCTAAACACACACACACACTCACACCACTTACCATCACCAAGAGCTAATACGGCCTCTTCAGTGCCCTGGTTTCGGAGGGCAAACATGGCCCTGTAGCGTTCAAACAGTGGCAAACTCTCATCCAAGAGCTGCGCTCTGAGTTGGGGCACACTCTTCTTAGGGGCTGGTGGTGCTGGGTCCACTGAGCTATACGGGTTCCCATCAGCACCCTCTTCACTCCCGCCACTCATCAGCCACTCCAGCCGTCTCACAGCCAGCTGACATGTTTCTGCCACCTGCACAACAGTGGCAATAATCAACAGATATTGTATTAACATGTCCATAAAACAGGCCAAAAGATACAAAGTACAATATCTGTAGGCAATTCAATACCTCTATAACAGGATCTTCTGCGTATTGTTTGAGCAAATCCAACACTTTTGGATTTCCAATAGCTCCCAAAGCCTCGCCTAAAACATGGAAGGAATGGAATCAAACAAGATGTGTGAAGTGTAGAATATTTAAGCAGTAGTACAAATCTGTATTTAAATGATCCTTTGCATACATGGCCCCAAAGACACTGTTTGCCCACCTGCCTCGTGTCTGACCATGGGCTCTTGGCTGGTGTCTTTTAAAACATCTTCAAGAACAGGAATGGCTAGTTCATCTTGCATCTGACCCAAACAGTAAGCTAGTTCATGTTTCAGTAAAGCGGAGTCGTCCTCGAAGGCTTGACTTATCCATTTGATGGCATCTGGTCCACCCAGGTTACGTAACGTAAAAAGTGCCCGAAATCTTGTGGTCAAGTCTTGCTGCGAGTTGACCAGTATTTGGCCAACGGCAGCCACATCCTTTTCATCGTACATGACGTAAAATTTGCCTCTAAAGGATGAAGAGAAAGTGCCCTTAGAATATCAATTCACCACACCAGATTTATTTCTTGCCAACACTGAAGAATTTAATACAACTACCGGTAATAATGTAATGTTAATAAATTACATGCTGACGTAAAAAGATATGCAATCCTTACAGACTAACGTTATGTACGATCCATCATTCATTTAATTTACGCCTTTTATATTTTAGAATTCTCATAACTGCAAGCTTTGTGTGGTTTTCTGTGGCCTCTTTTACAACAGCTGATAGATCTAATGTCACGCGGTTACAAAACCCACTCTATGCTAACGTTATCCATCTAACTAGCTCACTTCCAGAAGCTAGTCACCGGTCACATTACAAATAACGTAACCGACCAGATCGGTATTCACAAACTAACGTTAAGTGTGAATGTACAAATATTTTGAGGAGACTGGCAATATCTAAAATGATTTACTTACTTAGTAATACAAACTATAATACTGGTACCATCGTCCCACATGTAAAACAAATCCGGTGGAAAAAAATGACACACAAGTTCGAGTTATTTGCTTGCTTTTCAGATTCATGATTAGAGTTCTTCTTGTCCATATTGCCACCTACTGGTGAGGAGTAAGATATGTCATAGCTCAGCGGTCAGGACGGAGACAGTGGAGAAGGACGTAGGATAATTATACCACAAAATAACAAAACAAAATAAACCGCCAAAAACGGTCTAACTAAAAAAACGATATAGATGCGGTAGGGGTGTATAGCATTTTGGTCCTGACAGGTTGAAACAACTGATGTAATGACGCAAGACTGAGTTAGACACATCCAAGGCATCACACAAAAAATTGGAATCTTAAGACCTGAAAGTAAATTATGTAATAGCAGAAGTACATACATCACTGGTTTGGGGCAGATACAAAACAGGAACAGGCCACCATGCAAAGCTGAAGAAAAAAAAAATGGTGTCCCCTCCCCTGCACCCCACACATGCTCACACTCTATTCAAACTTCTTCCCTGTGATATCCCTGCTTGTGTGTGTGTGTGTGTGTGTGTGTGTACATAGTACAATAAAACTTTGGTGACTCAGATGTGCCCATGTTCCATAATGCTACAGTACAACTTCAAAACAGAGAGGAGAGGGAGAGTGCAAGGAGAGGGAGTTGCAACACAGCTGATTTTTTTCATCAGGTCAAAGATATTATGCCCATAAATTTTCTCTGTTAGATAGCATAATATTCCTTCATTCCTTCTATGGGGAAAACTGAATATGAGGGCCAAAAAGTAACAATTGATCATAAAAAAGATCAATGCTCATACAGTGTTTTCAAAGTCATATAATGACTTTTTTAGTAGGCTACTAGGCCTAAATTAAAAAAAAAAACGTATATTATCTCTTTTGCTAACTACTCAACAAATAGATAATTTGCGTTATTTTGAATTTTAAAAGCTTGAAACATAGCTAGCTGTAGGTCAGACCCACTAGCCATTGTTTGACCAGAGACGGTTGATGAAGCTAAAATATCTTTGGTTTGACTTTTGCACTTTCAAGTAGGCCTACCTAAAAAAAAAAACAACAACAGTAATACATTTGATGAGATTTTTAAAGCTATTTTTTCATCATTTTCATGTGAAATTTTGCTAATAGAAAAAAAGCACAGATTTCTTTGAAACCACAAAATAGCCTACATAACATTTCTTCCGCTTTCTCCATGGCCTCCTTTCGCGGTTGTGTTTTGATTCGAATCTTGTGACGTAAGCTATTTTAATGCATACCCATAATCCTTTGCGATTCCATCCAAAACATCTTCGAGGCGTACAGTTTTGTCAGCTAATCAGCCATTTCATTTTCAGTAATATTCTTCAAGCACTCTGCATTTTGATCCTGCGTGTATTTTTAGATCATTTTACACAGGACAACCGGTAAGGACGCGCAACTGTCTTTACCTGGAGAGTCATACAGGTAACCAGTTAGCATGAGAGCTAATTTATCTATTATTTCAAGGTAACGTTAGCGATATATTGGATAGTTGTGTCAATATATAAAGTATTGTGATGCGATTGATGTGAGACTTAATAAAGCTCAATGCGTTGGTTATTTCACGACATTTCAAGGTTTCTTTTATTGAAATGTTCTCGCCCAGAAAAAGTCCGATAGATCTAGTTAACGTTGAGCGGTGGTTTATCCTCCCTAGCTACCTTCAGGCCACAAAGGTGGTAAAACTGGGTCTTGGGGACTCGGCAGTCTATTGATGAAACTGTTTAAGATTTTAAGGAGTAAAGGGAAGCAGCCTTTTCCAGTTTTAAGTCTAGTGCACTGTAGATTGGTGGTTAAGAAAGGCATCTTCGTAAAAGTTCGGTTGATGCTACCAGCTATGCTGCCCTTCATGATTGAACACGTAATCCTAATTTAGTATACTGAGAATTAAATGTATGAATCCCGCTGTCATTTTCGTCGGTTCTTTACTTATGAAAATGAAATGTTTATGCGAGGCCGAAATACGAGATATTATTGTTAGAAGTATAAATGGTAAATATTTCACCAGGATAGCTTCACCAGACTTTGCCTTCTCCAGATCTGGTTGAAGGTCGTCACTTGATCAACCTTGCCTCTGGATCCTTCTCACAGACATTTCTGCTTTGACATTTAAAGATACAGATACATTGACACACTGTCATGTGTTTGATTACTCATCACGTTTTCTTTCCTTTCTACATTAGTCAGTCTCCTCAATGGACCAGGATTATGAGAGGCGGTTGTTGCGGCAGATCAACATACAGAATGTAAACTGCAGTCCAATTGTGAGTTTGAACAAATGCCATGGACACACATTATAATTTAATGATTTGCTCAAAAATCTGCTTTGACTTTTTAATCACAATGGATTTTGTTCAGTAAAACCTTTTATTTTTCTCCCACAGAAAGCAACAGATCGGAACCTGACACCTACGAGTTCCCCATTGTCATCTCCAAGCAAACATGGAGACAGATTCATCCCATCTCGTGCAGGAGCCAACTGGAGCATCAACTTCCACAGAATAAATGTAAACACTATTGCCAGGTTGCACAGTTTAATTTTAATGATTGATTTTTAGTCAATCATGTAAATATTTGTCTATATTGCTTTGTAGGAGAATGAGAGGTCACCTAGTCAAAACAGAAAAACGAAAGATGCCTCCACAGACAACAGTAAAGGTAAGCCTAAGTAATTAGAACACCTGTAATCCTCTGCATAGACTTCATTCAGTTATCTTGGGAACACTAAATGTATCCAGGCTACTGCTGCCTAGTGTTTCTGCTCAACATCACATTTTGCAATGGTCGGGGATCTCTCCGTTCGCTTAGGTGTCCTCAAACAAAATGTTTGTTCTCTGGCATGCCAAGTACTTTAGAAATTCTAGAAAGTATTTGGCCACATGACGGGACGCTTTGCACAATGTGAAAGGATGTGAAAATGTGTGGTGCACCAGGCAAACCCTCCGTGTCTTTCCTTGTGTTGCCCTGTAGCAGATGGCCTGGCCTATTCAGCTCTGCTGAAGAATGAGTTGCTGGGTGCAGGCATTGAAAAGGTGCAGGACCCCCAGAGTGAGGACCAACGTTTGCGACCTTCCACCCCAGAGAGGAGAAGACTATTTAACGTGAGTCCGCCCAGTCATTACCTCTTCCATCACTAAGCTGCTGTCCAGTTTGTCCTGTGTCTGAGTGTATGAATGGTTATGCTTAGAAAATAAACCATATGGAGAATAACAAAACAAAGTGCACTCTACATTAAAGTGTCAACCTTTCTGCAGTACTCTCTCAGTGCCAAGCGGTCCTCACCTGATGACAATAACACCTTGTCCCCTTACTCACTGTCACCTGTCAGCAGCAAGAGGTAAGTGTTGTGGTATTCAGCCACTGTGCGTAGTTCCACTTGTTCGCTAGAGCCTCCTACAGTGTTTTAGTGCCATTGTAGGTCTCAAATGCCTTCTATTGTCTTTCCAGTCAGAAGCTGTTACGGTCACCACGAAAGCCCACTCGTAAAATCTCAAAGATCCCCTTTAAAGTGCTTGATGCTCCGGAATTACAAGATGACTTCTACCTCAACCTAGTGGACTGGTCCTCCCTGAATGTTCTCAGTGTTGGCTTGGGGACCTGTGTGTATCTATGGAGTGCATGCACCAGTCAGGTAGACTCTTTTTTTTGGACCTCCTCGTTAGTTTGTTTGTATTGACAAAACTATGTATAACAACCCTAGTAAATAAGCATATGGTAAGCATCATTCTATAGAGTTGTTAAACATACCCAAGCAGTAGCTTATTAGGCTGCCTATTGCATGCAAAGAGTAGTTTGAAAGACAGGGTTACTACGCACTGTGGAAAAGTACGGAATTTTCCAGGTCTGGATAAGTATGGAAAATAAGAAAGAAAGGATATGGAAAAATCGAAAAATATGGAACATACACTATATTTGTGAACATGCTGTGATTTAAATTATAGGCTTAGCAACGTCCATGAGTGAAGTGTCCAAACTGAGATCCAGTAGACTTCAGACTTCAGTGGCACTGTCACCTAAATGACAGGCTCAACACTATCACTATTCATTTTTAGTCTAATGTGTGCAGAAATAGTTATTGTAAATAATTAAATCTTGAGCATGGTTAATGAGTATGCCATTTTGAAATGAAAGCTGTATTGGAACCCTGGGACCTTTAGATTGAGCTGGATTGGTTTTAGCCAGACTTTACATTTTGATGTTGCAGTCTGTGTAGTAATGTGAATGCTGTGTTTGTTACAGGTAACGCGTCTGTGTGACCTGTCAGTAGAGGGAGACTCTGTCACATCAGTGGGCTGGTCAGAGCGAGTGAGTAGCTGTCCTCAGATCAGTGGCTTCTATAATGCCGCAGTAGAACCGTTCAACCCTGCAGTATAGAAATACATGTGATGAGTCATGATACTGTATTTTTTCACCTTAGGGCAATCTGGTAGCAGTGGGAACACATAAAGGCTTTGTGCAAATATGGGACGCTGCAGCAGGCAAGAAGCTGTTTGCACTTGAGGGCCACACGGCAAGAGTTGGTGAGGACACACACATACATACACACACACACACACACACACACACACACACACACACCAATCTGAGGAGACTGTTGGCTTGTTGGGGCAAAGTCTAAAGTCTAACTGAAATACAGTGCCTTTGCTCCATTTGCTACACTTAGTATTTGTATTCTATTGTTCCTTTTAGTCATGTTGTTTTGTTTATCTGCTTCTTATCATCCTGTGTACACTGTAGTATATGTTGTGTGTGAGTTTTTTAAGCTGCTGGGACCTTGAATTTCCCCTTGGGGATCAATAAAGTATCTATCTATCTATCTATCTATCTATCTATCTATCTATCTATCTATCTATCTATCTAATTTACATACCATGTGCAAGACCCTAAGTTTAAACACCAGTGTGTAAAGTCTGACACAACTTACAGTTTGCAATAGTTCATTAAGTTTTTAAGTTTTTTTTTTTTTTTTTTCCCCCCCCCACATTTAAATCACTTGCAGACTTGGGCCCGGTTTCCCGATGACGCACACTGTTCGAGCGCTAAGAAAACTCTTAAGATATATCTTACTGCAGTTGTTTACTTTTCTATGCGTGTTCCCCAAACCATCTCTTAAAAGTCTTTTTAACTATCTCTGGCATTGATTGTTTCCATTTACTGCTTTTTGAGCATGCATGACGTCTATTTAAGGAGCGTTTAAGGTGTCGAAGTCAACACAAAAAAATATATATATATATTTTTATGATCAAGAAAGTTTTTAGCTCAATCATACACAATCTGAATGCAGGGTTAACTTTCACACCTTTGCTGGCTTTTTCCCTGCAGGGGCTTTGGCGTGGAACGCCGACCAGCTCTCCTCGGGCAGCCGCGACCGCATGATCCTGCAACGGGACATCCGGACGCCACCCCAGCAGTCTGAGCGGCGGCTCCAGGGCCACCGGCAGGAGGTGTGCGGCCTCAAGTGGAGCACCGACCACCAGCTGCTGGCTTCCGGTGGCAACGACAACAAGGTAGGTGGCCATCGACTTCTCCGTGATCGATTCCTTTGGGCTGCTCGCTTTGGCTCTCTCTTAGCATCAGGATATCCCATCACCCCCCTGGTCTGTTACACCTGATTCAGTTCATGAGTCTCTGGATAAGTCCTTTAGTTATAAAGTGTCTCTATATTGTGTATCTGTTTGTTTGTGTTTTGATTTCATCATGGTGGCAGTTGCGGGGGTAGATTCAATTCTGCTTTGCTTTTGTAATTTACTAGTAAAGGTGCCCTATGTCTCATGGCCCAAACATGTTTGTGATACTAGAATTAGGTTTCTTAACAAGAAGAAATGTTTATACTTTGCAAAACTGCTACAGCAGAATTTAATACTTTGAAAAATGAAAAAAATTAAAGGCAATTAACCCCTTTTGGGTTTTTTTGGTTGCTAGAATCAATTTATTTTGGCTAGAATCAAGCACTTGGTGGTTTTAGCGCCGCTATTTTTGAAATCTTGAAGGAGAAGTCTGACGTTTCCTTCCTTGCGTTTGTCAGCTGCTGGTTTGGAACCACTCCAGTGTGGTCCCTGTGCAGCAGTACACGGAGCACCTTGCAGCGGTGAAGGCCATCGCCTGGTCCCCCCACCAGCACGGGCTGCTGGCATCGGGCGGCGGCACGGCCGACCGCAGCATCCGCTTCTGGAACACGCTGACGGGGCAGCCCCTGCAGTCCATCGACACGGGTTCCCAGGTTTGCAACCTGGCCTGGTCCAAGCACGCCAACGAGCTGGTACGTACAGGGCACACAACGGCTGTGCCCGCTGCAGAAATGGATCAACAAATGTCTTAGATGTGTAACCTGATGTTCCAAAATGAGCGGCCATTTTAGTTTTTCTGGAGCTATTGAAATGGCTTCACAGTTTTAGCGGGTTAGAATGTTCTGATCGACGAAAATAAGGTTGACAGTTTGATACCATGATACTTTCTTGAGATGGGAAAGCTGATAACTGATAGTTATTATTTCTGTATGTATGTTTGTTCATTTAGGTAAGCACACATGGGTACTCCCAGAACCAGATCCTGGTGTGGAAATACCCATCCCTCACACAAGTGGCCAAACTCACCGGACATTCATACAGAGTCCTCTACCTGGTAAGAAGATGAAATCCCAGCCTGAAACATCTGAGCAACACATTCACTCGAGTAATAATTTGGGAATCTGTGTGTGTGTGTATGTGTAGGCAATGTCGCCAGATGGAGAGGCCATCGTCACAGGAGCTGGAGACGAGACTCTGCGCTTCTGGAATGTCTTCAGTAAAACACGCTCAACAAAGGTACTTGCATACAACATGCAACAACATGTTTTCCCCTTGACTGGTTCTGTATAGGCATTTAAATATGCTTTGTGTGTGTGTGTGTGTGTGTATGTGTGTGTTTGAGTGTTTGATGTGTAGTATCAAATATATATTGCAAATGATCTATTAACTGTTGTTTTTTTTTTTGTTTTTTTTAAAGGAGTCGGTGTCTGTCTTAAATCTCTTCACCAGAGTGCGGTGACACCAGTAACGTGGAAGACAAAATCATGTTGTGGACATGGCCTCCCTTAACAGTGGATGGTAGTAAAAGTGGAGGACTGCTTGTGTCGGTTGATGTTTACAGATTTTTATAGATTTCCATCAGGACTGCCTTGTATACAGTACATTCAGGATTGGTTTCAAAAGCTTACTTGATTTGCCGTGTTTTGTTATGTGTTCTCCTTGCAATTAATGCACATTTTATAACATTTTGTGTTTTTTAAGTTGCTAAGTAACCGTATGTATCATACTGTATAAGCATGGAGACCTGCGAGTCCTAAATCATTACAAATTACAGTAAAGTCTGCTGTTCTTTACCCATGCAGTATCTTCTCTGGGTTCAACTCCTGATAAGAGGGAATATAAACAAGTGACAATCTTGTTGAATGATTTGCAACAGCAAAAGAAAATAGACTTTTGTTATTTGTATGTGTACATATATTTCAGTCTGTATACTAAAACCTTAAATCTACTAAAATGTAAAGTTGGGGAATCCAAGTAGTAGTTAAACATCTCCTATCTGACCAGTGAATGAAAAAAACCTTAGTGAGCAATGTAAATTAGTTATTTTTGGCCATAAAATTTGATCTTCAAGAGGGGGAAAAAACAATGCTGAACAGCACAATGTCTCATGAGAAGGACTGCTGATCAGGATCAAACCATCAACCCTTTGATTTCAAGGCTGAAGCCCTAACAAATAGACCATGGCTGCCCATGTTTTCTGCCTTCCCTTTCATAAACATCCCTGCTGGGCAAAGCCTTTAGGGTGCATCGGCATCACTTCTTGAGGTTTTTTTTTTTTTTTTTAAATGTCAAAATTTCAAGTCAAACTTCATAAACTTACCATGGACTAGGTATAATGAAAAGCATTACATTAAAACAACAGCACAATAGGTGGTGCATTCAAAGTTTTCAGTAATACAGTGAGACCTTTCAAACAAAGCTGGTCTCTTGGAAAATTTGTGTCTAGGGGCAACTGTATATTAAAGGTGCTCTAAGCGATGTGACACGTTTTTAGGACTAAAACGTGTTGTTACATACAGCAAACATCTCCTCACAATCTGCTAGCTGCCTGTCCCCTCAACACACTGTAAAAAAACGCGGTCTCTGTAGACAGCCCAGGCTCCACAAACGGCAACATAACACAGTGGGCAAACCTAGCATAACAAACGAAAACGAAACATAACAGTGTTCCAGCCAATAAACGACAAGGTTCATGAGTCTTTCGGGAGGCATGGGAGGGAGGGGGAGGAGTAAGCTAACTTATAACGCTTGAACCCTCTCTGGAGCTATCGTCCGTTTTGTTTGACAATACTTCGAACGTCAACAAGAAGTGACGTGAAACAGCATCGCTTAGAGCGCCTTTAAATAATAACAGCCATTTTTTTTATTGTTTAAGGCTAAGTAGTGACTTCTACAGCTTGTTATACAATACAATTCAACACCTAAAGATGATTTTTTTTTTTAAGGTCGACTGGAGCCTTTGAACTTCCTGACCAAAATTCTTGCAAAATGCAATACTCAGCAAAGATACCAGGTGGTGCTAAGCTGGCTGTGCTGGGTATGCATAATACTCATGAACAAGCAGTGTAGACTACTGGTAAATGTAACTAGATTAATAATTTCTCTTGCAGTGAATGAACAAACACCGACTATTTGTGGCTTAACTTTATTCCACTTACATACCACTGGAGTATCTGTGTTTACATGAGTTCACAGTATATTACACCCACTGAGATGGAGAAAGATGAAGAGGTTAAATCAGTATTTGGTTATCCTGGGAGGACTGGCGCACTCTGCAGATTTATGCATATACCCACACTGTTTAAGCTTTAACCTGATGTGAGAGCATTCAACAGTACTTATTCATCAATATCAGTGCTCCCATTCACAATACAGTGTCAAAAACATGGTCAGCTGGAAAAAGACTTATGGATGTAGTTATGGTGAAGAAAAGTCGAATATCACAGTGAAAAGGACATAAAAACATATTTACATATCTGTGCAAGCAAATCTTTGCCAGTCAATTTGTAAACTCAGACAGTTTGGCATGACATATTTGGTAGTCTACAGTGAGGTTCTCCCACACATATTGCACAACAGAGTGGCTATCAGAAGTAAGGGGACATGGTCAAAAAAATAATGAAATAAATGAATAAAATATAACATGACATTTGATTATACAACTTCATGACTATGTGACCACAGGTATCAGATAATAGTGTCAAGTACTTGTAAAAAGGAGATTCACCAGTTACCATAATAAAAAATGTAAATATGTACACACATTCTAGCTACATGCTGAGTGCCTAGTGCCTTCCTCAACACTGAAATACATATATTTACATTGCCAGTAGTTGCATGGTGTCATTTAAATGGACAGTAGGTCCAAACAGAGTTAGTCAAGGCTCAGCCTGACTGTGTTTAGAAAAAAAAAACTGTAATTGAGTGAGTTAACCCAGCGACACATCCTAGCTCTGTATTATAAGTGAGCCATAATCTGAGGTAAACATCCCAACTGTCACTTTTTTCTCTTAATTTTGAAGCACAGTGTATTGTTCTATATTGTTCTCGAAAACCAGACTAGTGAACAAATGCCAGCAGCACTGAAACTTGTATGCTTCTAATGTCAGATATTGCAAATACTCCAAATTAATGAGCAATAGGCCATACAACTGGCCAACAACTGGGGAGGGTAAACATTTCCAAGTCTCATGTCTTTTTTTCTTGAGCAAGAAACCAACCCACAACCCCAGGATCCCTGCAAACCAATCCAAAAGCCCAGCTCACTGCAAAACCATAGCAAGATAAAAAAAAAAAAACTACATAAATCAGCAGTGCTGTGCTGTATGTGTGTGTGTGTGTGGGGGGGGGGGGGTACTATATTGCTTGGCTACTATATTGCTTTGCTTGATGTCCTTGTCCCACATACAGTAGCTCATCCTGATGCCACAACGAGCTGAGGAGCAAGGTAGATGGGTCGCATGCAGAGACAAGAAGGAGAGAGGGGCATGCTGGGTATTTGGAGACACCATCAGGGGAACTGAACACGTGCAGAGGACCAGTAGAAGGGCTCAGGCATGGCCACTTTGGTTTTACAAATGGGACACGTGCGCTCATTCCAAAACCGCTGCTCCAGGCACTGCAACACACCAATCAGGGTTGTTAGAGCAAGTATGGCTACAAAGCATTGCTTGTCTGACAACATTCTCCTCACTACAAGATAAATACAAGGTAAAATCACTCTGCAGGGCTCAATAGATTGGATTGCAAAGATCTAGTAAACATCTGTTCTGACAGTGAACTGACAATGAAACCTTACTCTAGTTCACTAGTTCTAGCACTGTACACTACAAAATCCGATATTGGCCTTTGACATTTTTTTTCTGAATTTCCATTTTAAAAGCGGTCAAGAATGTGTAAAAATGGCAACAGGAACAAACTTTTTTGTCTATCATGCCTGCACCACTGTGTGTATGAATGGATATTTATGCTGATATATATATATATATATGTATATATATATATATAAAGAGAGAGAGAGAGAAAGCCTCTTCTGTGGGTTGGGGAAACACAAGCAGTGAGCAGCATCCACCACCAGGGTCATGCTTTCACTCCCATTCTCCACACACACTGCTGCCTCAGTGAAATGCACAGGTCAAAGATGGCTATTGATTTCTGTTGCAGAGGCTGGTTTCTGTGTAGCCTCTAACTAGTTTCCAGTGAGGGTAGTGACCCATTTAGCTTCAAAGCAGCTAACCCCTTACCTCTCAGTTATTAAGGACACAACCCCAACACAACATCAGGCCCTGCATAGGTAGAGAACACAGGACGACCTATAGATGTGACCCTTTCCATATACCGGTAGTCATGGTCCATGTCAACCCACACTGTAGGTTGATTGTGGTCAACAACTATTCATCATCATTACAGTGCATTATGAATGGAGGCTTGGCTTAACATTATCATGGCTTGAATTACATAAATTATGAAATAAAGACTGAATGACAGTGTACAACCTTAATACAGTACTGAATTTGAAAAATAAATAAAAAATACAATTCTGAAAAAGTGAGTGGTGGGCTTTTGCTTTGTTGGTTATTAAAGGGTCATTAGAAGCAGCTATAACAAAGTGATCTGAAGTGGGTCAGTGTTAAATAATCTTTGGATATAATGCTTTCTTACATTCTTAGCTTTAAGAATCTTTTTGAAAGATATAAAACAAATGAAATACTCCTGTACAGAACTATGAGCACAGGGCAACTCCTCAAAACGTCTGAAAATGGCCCAGTGGTGACCTCTGCTGGTGTCGTACGGTAACTGTGTATTGGTACTGCTAACGCTGGCGCCGCAAGGAAAGCTGGCGACGGGGGACGTGGTGGTAGTCTTCCGGCTCGGTGGACAAGGCTGCTTCTCCAGACTTCCTGTGCTCGTCTCCACACTTCCTGCGCTCGCAGGTGGCTGCTGAGCTGCCACTGCGCGGGCGCACCTGAGGACGCACCTGCTCTGGCTTCCTTCCCGACTTCACGGCCCACCAATCACAGTGAGGAATTTCAAAAGCCAGGTTTTGAGTTTTGACATTTAGACCATTTCAGGGTTCAATAAATAACATTGGCACTGAGAGGGAATGGATGTAGGACACCAGTTCACTTTCTCAGGTGAGTTCCTCAAGGTTTTCATGCAATGACCCATAGCAATACTCATATCAAATGTGATCTACTCAACATGCCATTACTTTTGCATGCCACATGCCAATGAAAGATCTAATAACTATTACCCTATTGGTCAATCAGCTATGATGATACACAAGCAGAATCTGTGTCTGGAATGTCAGGGCGGGAGAGTCACAGATACTGCATCATTGGCATGCATTTCATGTTGATCGTATTTCTTTTCTCATGCACATAACACCTGAGTGTCTTACCTCTTTGTGGAATCGATGTGAGCAGTGCAGCTCTTGTACTTGACCGCTGCGTTTGTCCTCATGGCAAAGTAGACAGATGTTATCTGCGTCACCCTGCAACCACATAAGCTACACCATTAATCTAGAAGAGTAAAGTCTAGCTGTAAAAGAAGTAAAACAAATGCCCGGTCAGCGTGCGGTCGTGCTGTGCATGCATGGTCATCGATATTCACCAATGACATGACTTTCTGGTTGCGGAAGCGTAGTCGCCTCTCGAAGGATTCCGTGAGCTCAGGGATGGGGGTGATGCTGGAGGCAAGGATGTTGCTCTTGCGGCTGTTCTCGTCAGAGGAGACGCGGCGCGCGCGGGGATGGGCTCTGACCTCCTTGTCCTCTCGGCCCTTCATGTGTGCCGGCACGGGAGCCATGGTGGCTGCGTGGAGCTTGTTCAGATGCATGGCATCCAGCTGTGACTGAGGTGACAGAGAGAAGTGAAAATCAACCTTTGACATTGTTAACATTGTGCATTTAACATTGTACTCTTTTGCACTCTATAAGAAGAGGCAGAGCAGCCACTCTTTGCTCTATTCCCCAGCCTATCCCTCCGTAGGTTCTACCAGTCTGGCACGGCAAGCGTCCTCTTCTATGCTCTGGTGTGCTGGGGCGGCAGAGCAAAGATGAGGAATGCTGGGCACTAGATTGGCTGATGAGAAAACCTGGCTCTGGTTCTGTTGTTTCCATGGAACTGGAGTCAATGACATTAGTAGCAGATTGATGAATTGGGCAATGATAACTACAGTATCACAGTCCACAGACAGACAGTTCAGTAGCAGCCAACCCATTCTATCTATTTTTCTTTTTTCTATATATATATATAATATTTTGTTTGTCAACTTTTAAAAAAAACTGGCTTTATAAATTGGTGAATACAAATCTTCTTGAAAACATAAGTGAGATTGAAGGACAAATTTCTTCGTACAAATGATTGTTGTTTGAGGCCCAGTGTTTTCAAAAGTCCATAAGAGTGATGTAAGTTTGTTATGTGATGCTCTGTTGTGATTAAAGATAGCACAGGCTTGGATTAGGCTGGATTGCTAACTCTTACACATGCCTGTTATGTTGGGGTTATGTTTACAGTGTTCTCAAGACACTCTATAGCCTGTGAGGACAGGGATGAGAGAAGAAGGTTAATTATACTCCTGATGGCCCAGAATGGCTGGATAATCTCTTCATCCTAAACCACATAGTGGTTGTAAAATCTTTAAGTGACGTTAAGTGACTGTCCACTGTCCACAAAAAAACACAGAATACAATAATAATAATAATAATAATAATAATAATAATAGTATTATATACATACACAAGCATATTAGTGGTAGTAGTAGAAGTAGTATTATTGTTGTTATTATTATTATTATTATTTTTATTTTATTTTTTTTTCTTATTAATTCCTTGAGGAGCTGAACAATTAATAATCAATATAATAATCAACAAGTAGGTCAAGGTTAAGATTTTCAGGATATTTAGATAGATAGATAGTCATTATATTAATGCACACCTGACCAATATGCCAGTGTGTGATGTAGCTTCGATAATAGTAGCAATTCTACATAAATACTATTTTTTTTAATCATTTTTTACATGAACACATACATACAGTACGTTTGAATTTCAAAAATGTTTGCAAACAGTCTGTTTCATTTGAATATGGGGGCCCACACTGTGTGCAGCACTTAATTGGTGCATAACCAAATGCACTAGTTTCATAATAGAAGTCAACCAGTGATCTAAAATTTGTAAACCTATTTTCTGTGCAGCATTTTTTGGTATGAATATATAATAAGGTTAATTAAGCACAGCTAAATGAATGCCTTTTAGTATGATAAAAGCTAATGTTGCAGCTCTGCCGTGCATGCAAGCCATGCAAGTGCCATTGACTGAAATGACAATATCTGTCTTATGGTTCAGGACCCTGGCTACTGCCCAAAACTCAGCTCATAACACCAAAGTTCCTCTGTCTGCAGCATAGCACAGTTTGTCAACAGCAGCGACATTATTGATAAAGTTACCAGCAATCAGCTTATTGCCAAAGGGAAAACTTTTTTATTGCCGGCCACAAAGTGACCTCATGCTGCAGGAGGGAGGACAGGGTTGCTTTTTTTCAGCTGTGATGTTGTGACCCCCTGCTGGAGCCCACTGCTGACCTGACTGCATGTACGATATTGACCTTTGGGTCCCTTTGCGTGTGTGAGAAGTGCTTGCATGACAAAGTGCAAATGAGAGAAGAGAAAGAGGGCATTTTAGTGTGTGTGTGTGTGTGTGTGTGTGTGTATACATGTATGTGTGAACTTGTGCATCTGTATGTGTGTGTGTGTGTGTGTGTGTGTGTGTTCACATGTCTGTGTACGTGTATGTGTAAGCCTATGTGTCTGTGTGTGCATGTGTGTTTGTTTGTGTGTGTATGTGTGTGTGTCTACAGACAGAGAATGTGATAAAAACCCTCGGGGTGTGTGTGGGCACAAATAATGGGTCACTCTTTCAAATAACACATAGCCGTTTCTGCCATTTAGTGAACACGCGGACATATGCATTATCACTGTAAGCTGATCTTACAAACTGGTGATTTCCGAACCTTTTTCCTGACTTGATAGAGTTCATCGGGCACAGACAAATCTAACAGTTTCAGAAATGCAACTGTGCAAGACCACACATAAATAGCAAACTTGGCTTAAGGGTCTGTCAGCAAAGGCAGCATGCAAACATGCAATTTTTCAAGGACCAAAGCCTTTTATGTGAAGCCACCTCTGTTTCTTTTTGCCAATTTTTTGATATACACAGTTGATATGCATGGATATGCATAGCTTAGACTTTAAGTAACCAAAGCTGACCATTACATTCTACCTCTACTGGGATCATGCATGGTCCCCCACGTGCAGATACGCTGCAGAAGCATAGCTCACCGCCCTGCGCTGCCCGTGTCCTTCTTTAGCGTCAGCAGCAGAGGGGGTCCTTACCGGGCAGGGGAGGGAGGCCCGGCGGTCCGCCTTGCGCCGCGACGAGGGGTGTCCCCGGAAGCTGTGCTTGCGCTCCTTGACATGCTCCTCACCCCCGCCGTGGCCCCAGTAGCTGCTCATCCACTTGGTGAAGTTGCCGTCGTCGTCCTCCTCATTGTCCATGATGATGGCGGGCAGGAGCCTGAGAGACAGCTTGAAGGCCGGTGTGGGGACGGAG
>JAGFZM010001065.1:135732-225455 GCA_017657215.1 Limnothrissa miodon | reverse complement strand
ATCCAATAAATCATGCCTTCCTTCTCAGAAACCTCTGGAAGACCACCACTACTACTGTTAAATTTTATCATTACAGGTATTTCACTCCCACCACTACAAAACAACCCTTAAGTTTTACCATATAGACTTTATAGAGTAAAGACTAGAAAATAGAATATATATATATATACACACAACATTGTCATTGCCAATAAACACAGTGCAACAGGTCTACAATTGCTAGATATGTCCCATATCATAAAGTATGATGAAAATGCCTCCATGCCATATGTAGAGCATAAAACATTCCATCCCGTGAACTGACATTGTTATTAAGCTCCTTCCTGTTGGCCCCCAGTTTATTATGGTCTGACCTTATTTGGGATATGAGGTCCCCTTCATAAAGACTAATCTGGGCCATACCGTCGCAACCCTGCAGTTGTGTCTACTGTCCTGCTCCAGTTGTTCACCAGACTTCAGCTGCCTTTGGCCACCCTGTGTGTGTGAATATGTGCACACATGCGTGCACACACACAGACTCACACACACACACAACACAACACACACACGCGGGCCTAGCCCTAAAAATACACCCTTGATTCCCAGGAAACTACTTTAGAAAGTAGCATCTTATGTGATGTGATTGTAAATTCTGACTATTTCATTTGGTGCCACTTGAAAAACTGCATGATTTCCACTGTAGAAAAGTCAAATTATATCCTCATTGTCCAGATAACACGTGTCAAAGTTCATTCCACAACTCCTCTGGACATTTCCAGAAGTCGCTAGTATACACTATGGGTCCTGTTCTTCCGGTCAGGACTTTTTTTTTTTACTTAGGATGATCAACGTACAATAGATTTTCCCCTACTGCAAATTTACACATCACCACAAATCCCGCATATTTGTGTTGGTCTGGTTTTATGAGAAAAAAATATGATATATTTTGCAACTTAGAGTAAAGTAGGCCATGAGCCAGATAGTGCTGCACCACCACACTCACATCTCTCAATGAATCATTTGTTTATGTAGCACATCAGCATCCCTGAACTCCATGTAACCAGCTGCATTAGGGCACCAATGGTGGATAGATTGACTCCCTAACCTCTTTCCCTGCTAGAGTGAGGAATGCCTAACACCACATGGGCTACTCTTGGTCAGAAGTAGTAACTTCGGATGCTATTTGAAGATGCTTAATCTTATTATCCGACTGGCACCTTACTGTGTACCTCCTCTATGTCTTCACACAAGCATGCATGTATAGAATATGTTTTTCCAATACAATGTACAGAATATTCCAAAATGCTTGCTCCCCAAAATTGAATTGAATGAAATTAATGTGCTTATTGTGTTACAGAGTGTGTTGTGAAGACACAATTGTAGTGTAATAATCTAAATATTTAACCCCCCACACACACACACACACACACACACACACACACAAATATCCTTCAACGGCAACCCTGTTTGCATCATAACATAGGCCATGCACAGAGCTCACAACAACAGCAATAGTGCTGACTACTTTAAATAGCTGTATAATCCTACCAGAGAGAAGAAAGTGCCTCCATACTTAGAGACAATCTGAACCTAGTTGACACTGGACTGATTGAAATACCTCTAATCCAAAAGACGTTTTGCAGGACCAACACAAGTATGATGACAGTTCACACAAGTACACACCTGATGACTGCTGCAGTGAAATGACCTGAGCAATCACATGGAACCCAGCAGGTTGTTGCATTGCCTGAGATCATAGCCACACAGAGAATGTCTAGGCCATAGGAGTGACTTGTAGAAGGACTTTTGAAATATTATGCTTTAGTTTAAATCCTCATAACATTATACAAAAAAACTTGCATATATACTAGTACAATTATTAATTGCTGATAGAATAAGAGTTTGATTATACTTACGCTTTGAGTATACTATCAAGTTAATTTGGCTAATCTGGATATATTTGGCACATTTAAATTCAATTAATTGTAGGCTACCATATAAACTGTAGGCCAGTGTATATCTACCCAGTCTACCAGGCCAATTATGTGCATTACCCATAGAGGTCTCCATAGAGGCTACCGCCTTACGTGTCAAAGGGGGGAGCTTACACAGGCCCCTGACTGCAAGACATTCAAACGTGACAGTGAAAAGACGTCTGTCATTTACATTGCAAACTGTCCTGTAGGTGTAAAGTCTAGACATCTGTTACTACATTCTGCTGGGCAGTGTGTAGGCCTATATGTTACTCTATAGGACACTTTTTTCGGGAGTTTGTATTTTCTGTCTTTATGTGTGCACTTCTGTTGCTCCATTTGCCAAATTGGAAATAAAGACATGGATTTATTTTTCACATAAGTCCTCTTAGTTTGGCAATGTTTTTTTAGATGATAAAATACTAATTTAGTAATTAATTTCATGTGACTTTAGTGTAGCTCATTTAACAGGGTTTGATAGACATTCAATCACCATCTAATAATTTTGATAGATCGCCTTAATGATCAGATGATCATTCCACAGGTTCCTGACATTTTTATTTTTGTGCTAGAAAATGAATGAATGAAGTGAATAAAAATCGGAATGATTTTCAGGAATATAGTTAATAGTGCTCAAGGAGAATCTCTCCTTCCTATTTAGGCTATAGGGTCTTTACAACTACACTTTTCAGGGAACTGTCCCATTGGATGCATTCATGATCTGAAACACATCAGAAGTTATGAGGTGAAGAACAGATTTGAAAAAGTAGGTTTGCAAAATGTCCAAATCAAACAAAAGGCCACCACATTCTACCTGAGGATCCTGTATTGTACGCAACTGGTATGAAATGATCTGTAAGGACATCAGTTTACGCCCTGTCATCTATGTCTACTGTGGGTGCCACCAACTGTAATTGATTTTGTTGTGTGTACCAGCTTGAATTAATCGAAGGACGTGGCCTGCAATGAAGGGTCAAATGATGTCTCATGAGCTCTCACTTGTGAGAACATCCTGACCTAGACATCTCACTACAAACGTATTGGCAAGCACCGCAGCATGCAACAGCAGAAAGACATAGGCTACACTTTTAATCATGTTCTGACAAGACAAGAAATGGTTATTTCTCTTCATTGTTATATTTCTCATAACAACATCCAAAAGTAGTATAGATTCGATGGGCAAGAAGTACTATAGAAACATAGCGTGGAACCAGACAGTGGACAATATACATTGTCAATATTGTATACAAGTAATAACCTATACAAGAATTTTGTGTGAAAAGAAATATAGAATAAAATCAATAGTAGTGCAAGAAGTGCAGGATTTAAGTCCCTATACACAACATTAAATATTTTAATTTCCAAGTAATCTCTAGGAAATTGCATTGTAAATAATATTACCATGTAAAAACAAATTAAACCTAAACAATCAAATTGGGTGTGGAAGTTATACAATTATTTACAAATACATTTCTGTAAATTCATTGCAAATTGACTTTAGTTTTGTATCTGAACTCTTCATATTGCAATATTACAATGTTCAAAATAAAAGCCAGTCATTTTTATGAAAGCCCTGTTGTTCATGGCAAGCGCGTCATTGTGTTTGCCGTGTGCTTGTGCTTGGAGACAGCTAGAGGGCACTTGGATTGAGCGGCTGCCTGAGCCCAGTCACACATCCTCCATCACTGGCATCCCAGTCACACATAGACTACACACAGTAATGTGACTCAGGAGAGATCGAAACCATGCAACAGCAAACATCATAGAAGCACATGACAGGATGATGAGCTTGTCAGGTTTGGCTTTTGTTTTCATCAGTCCTACCATGTGAATGGAAGAAACCTTTGCATACAGCATCTTGTGGCATTGGTGTGCTTGGCTGTAAAATAAGGTACTGTGCACTACTGTGCACATGGCATTACCTTACACTCTTATGCAGAAGCCTAATGACTGTACGCCAGTAATAAAACTTACTTACATGACATCAAAAACTGGATGACTAATAATTCCCTTTGCTTAAACTCTGACAAGACTAAAGTCATGTTGATTGGCCCCAAAAACCTGACCAACACTGTAACCCATAATCAGAGCTTACTTAGGGACCATTCACTCACACCTAACACAAAGGTCAAGAACCTTGGGTATACATTGATCAAGACCTCTCTTTAAATAGTCATGTAAAGCATATCTCCAATACCTCATTCTTTAGCTTGCGCAACATTGCTAAGGTTAGAAAATTGCTTTCTTTTAAGGATGCAAAAAAACTAATACATGCATTTGTTACCTCCAGACTAGACTATTGTAATGCTCTGTTCTCTGGATGTGGTACTAGCTGCATCCAAAACCTTTAACTAATAAAAATGCTGCAGCACAAGCACTCACTAGGACTAGAAAATATGAACATATCTCACCTATCCTTGCTTCCTTAAATTGGCTTCCTGTTAAAAGCCGAATTGATTTTAAAATACTTCTCCTAACATACAAAGCCCTCAGTGGCCTTGCTCCAGCATAAAGACTTACTTGTTCCCTACCATCTTCTAGACCCCTAAGGTCACAGAATGCTGGTCTCCTAGTAATTCCTAGAATATCAAAATCCAGGAAGAGCATTCTGCTATTGTGCGCCTGTCTTGTGGAACAAGCTCCCCTCTAACATTTGCCAAGCGGACACTCTCAACACCTTTAAGTCTACACTCAAAACTTTACTATTTACTGACCCCTTTTGTTAGGGATGGTGTACGGTAAGCCACCCCTCCTCATGGTATTATTGGAAAGGACTGCCTCTGTTGTAAGCTCCTGTCCAAGGCTTGGTGGCCACTGACCATTCCTTTGGTGGTGTTGGCTTGTTATACATCATACCTATGCTGCTATACCTTAATGCCGCCACAAACCCCCCATCTGTCAAGCCGTACAATTTTCACTCTCTCTCTTCCCTCTCCACTTCTTTCACTCTCATTACTTAGCCAACAGCTGTACATGGTTGCACATGCAATATAACTCTCACATTTTCTGAAGTCTAATGGAGACTGTTCTAACTAATAATGGGACTCTTATATTGCTATATTTATACCACAATTTTCTTATAATGTGTACCTAATAGAATAATAGTGGACTAATCACCATCTGAGAGACTGAAAACCTGCCATAGGCAGTTGGGCTAGCCCCTTGAGCTGTCGGAACTGCCCAAGGTTTCTTCCTTTACCATAACAAGTAAAAACAAAAAACGATGCTAGGAAGTTCTTCCTTGCCCCTGTTGCTCATTCGGCCTCTTTGTGTTAAGCCTTTTGTAAAAATGTGCTATAGGCCTACAAATATTGAATTGAATTAAAATAAGATTAAATAGTCACCTGAATTATGGTTGATTTTCTCCAGATTGCAAAGTCATACTAACATTTCACAGGCTGGAGGGTTTGGACAGACACTTTGATAACTGTGTAAATTAATTGTTGAAATAAGACTTTTTTGGAAATTTTTGGGGTTCTGCCTTCAATGTTAGAATAGCTCTGAACTGCATAAAAGGGGATAAGTTGTCCTATCTCATGCAATTGTGGTTCCAGAGAACTCTTTGATACTTCTGCAGTCTCTTGGGCCCTTCTCCCACGTGAATGATGCTAAAGCCTGGGCCAAGTTGTTTAATTTAAATAAAAATAAACCAGGTTTGGAAATCTAATGGTTTGTTAGGTGTCGGCTAATCCATGACCTTTGAACGGACTGAAATGTGGATTATTTTTATCCAGATTACACTGTTTTTATCATGTCAAATCCGTATGTGTTCAAGAACCAGACTAATGGATTTGAAGTTGTGGATTCGAAGCAATTTGATGGAGCGCAGTTTCCGTGCAATGGCAATAGGAAAACGGAAGTTAGAATCGTTATCGAATAGTGTCACTAGATGGAGCCATTGCACTTTTTCAATGGATATTGAGCTTTTTTCGCTTCTGAAAGATTGATTCATTTATTCATTATCAAATATGTGAAGTTAGAATTGCATTAACAGGCAGTGTAATTGTAGTAAAAAAAAAAAAATACCCTTTTAAAAAAACTGTATTATGTTCCAGGAAAAGTTTTAATGCAGTATTGCCGTACTTTCGGTCCAGAATGATGGAGATGGAGATTTAGTTGGAGCAGACTAGATTGAGAAATTTGAAAGCATTTTTTGTAAAAGCTTCAGGGGCTAAACGTAGGTTTCTGCAACAAGTTGCAGTTTGCTTTATTCACTATTAACCATTTTGTATTTTGATGACCAAAGTGTTCAGGAAATCTTAAAGTTGACGAACCGGTTGCAGTTTCACCTACCCGCCAGTATCCCGTCATTCCACAGCCTTGGCTTTGACCTCACCGATTCCGACTCGGTAGAGAAGGTGCGGTGGTGGTGGTGTGTGTGCTCGCTGCCCGTTGCGTGGTGGATGATGGCCGCTTCAAAGCCTGTAGAGCCGCAGTCCGGGACTGGTCTCCCCCGCTGGCAGCTGGCACTTTTAGTGGGTACGCCAATAGTTCTTGGAGTTGGTGCTGTCTACCTCTGGAACCGCAGTCGCACGAAGGAAAAGGACGGCAAAGAAGAGGATGGAGAAAGGAAAGCCCCAGAAGGCAGCGCTAGCCCAATTCAGGGCCAACGCAACGCGCCCAACACTGAACACGAGAACATGGTTAGTCTCCTGTTTGTGCTCTCTTAAATTACATGTTTATTGCAAAACATTTTAAAAAATCAACGTTGTGTTCGGTTGGCATTGTGTTTAAAACAGGATATTGGAAAAGTCAAGGACACCAGTCTCGTGTGTTTGGCTCCTAGCTAACAAACTGGTTATGCTAGCCAGCTAGGTTGCCAAGTGTTCGTGACTCCTGTTTGATTAAAAATATGAATTGCCATGCTGTACATTTGTTCTACCTTCCCTACACTTACATCACTTTCGCTATTGCCTAAACTTTAATAGGTGTAGAGGAATAAATTGAGTAGCGACTTTACTTTCATTCAGTGACACATGGGGGCGGGGTGTTAGGTAGCTAACGTTAGTAAAGGAAAGCCAATCGTTCTCGGCTGCTAGCAGTGTCCGGCGCTAACGTTAGTGCCTCAAATGCCTTGTCCAATTTATGCTGCCCATCCTTGTCTGAAACCACCTGACTGGCACTGGCAGTTCAATAACTCAAAGTAATACTCATGTCCGCGAAGATAATTCACTTCAAACACGTGGTGCTAAAGTGTTAAGTGTACAACATGCTAAATAATTTGATAGATTGCTAGGTTAACGTAACATGTGGAATTACACAACCTTAGCCAATTTGGTCGCTAGCTAACGTCAACTAACGTTAACGTTATGGCGTGGATGCACAGGCTAGTGTCAGCTAGATCTAATGTTTGCACATACTTACCGCAAATAATTTATTGTATAGTAAATATAATTATACGACATGCGTCGTGTTGTGTTTTACAGAGGAATTTGCTGATAAAGCAGATTATCAGCGTTCACAGTTTAATTCAAACTATTGACGATAATTTGTTAGATATCAAACACTCTTCCGCCCACTCCTCGAGTCCGAAGGTCAGGTTTTCTTCGTTGAACCAGACTGACATTCTTTTTTTTTAAAGTGTCCATAAAAATAACACCTTTTGTATGGGCACCAGAACAACTGAAACAACCAGTGGCTCATGCGATATTAATTGTTTGTTTTCTAGAAATTTTATTTTTTAAGATAAATGTTTTGTTATTTATTTTTTTATTTACCATACGTTAAGTCACAGGCTGGATTACTCACAAATTGCTGTATTTAGCAGTAACATGACAACATTTTTGTAGGTGTGTCTAGCTGCCAAGACTCTTAATTTAGAAAACATCTAGCCTTTTCCTGTCTGGTTTACTGTGATGTTAGACATGGGGCTTTCACAGCAAGTATGTTAGAGTCCACACCATGGGGCCATGCAGAATAAATCGCATTTGTCAGGTGCATTTGCCACCGTAATGACCTTGACATTAACAAAGCTGTGGACTTTGGAGGCTAGTGTCTCAGTACAGAGGGGAGTGAAGATTATGATCACAGTCGTTGTTGAGTCAGTCAGCGGCGACGGACACCCATCAGTTCATGCCAGGCCCCTGGAGAGAGAATCCTCCTTAGGCAGAGAGGCTTACCACAAACATGGAGAGCCCATCCAAAGTGTTCTGTTGTTTGGCTGCCAGCCGTTTAACACCCACAGCTAACTAAATCTATTGTTGTTTTACTAAATGTCTCACCTAGAGAATATCACTGTGGAGTTCTCATGCATTCCCACATTGAGACTGTTACAAAATCACTGAAACATAATTCACAACTACATAATTATTTCTTTTGATGTCAGTGTTTTTTTTGTTTTTTTTTTACAGCTGACAAAAATGTGAGGTGCTAAAATGTCTGTCTATACTTCCTTTGTTTAAAGTACCAAGATTTAAAATGCTGTCAATATATTTTAGCCATGAGGGTAGACATTTTCAACATCATTCCAAAAATCTTCATATCAGGCATGCTTCTGTGGTTATTTCCCAGTAGGGCTGTACGATTTTGGCAAAAATCTAAATTGTGATTTTTTTTTTTTTTATTTTTTTTCAACCAATATTGCGATTGCGATTTTATTGCGATTTTTCACAATAAAAAGTACAAGCACCAAATATGTTCCATTAATATGCATATTTGTACACTATTTAAGAAAATGAACTACCCATTAATAAGCATATATTTATTCAAGAGAATATCTTATTGCGTTCTTGTAAATGTCCTTGTTTAACCTAGTGCAGAGTGTAGCTAACAAACAAGTCTATGCAGTTACAAAACCAATAAAATTGCGTGCCTCTGCGATTTCGAAATTGCGCTTTTCAAAATTGCGATTATATTGCAAATGCGATTAATTGTCCAGCCCTATTTCCCAGTGCTTTTCCCCCACCAGTGCTTATTTGTGTCCTTTATCTCTCTCATGCAGAGCCCCCTGGACCGGGCCCAGGCTGCCAAGAACAAGGGCAATAAGTATTTTAAGGCCGGCAAGTATGAACAGGCCATCCAATGCTACACTGAGGCCATCAGCATGTGCCCCAAAGAGCAGAAGAGTGATCTGTCCACCTTCTACCAGAACAGAGCCGCCGCATATGAGCAGCAGGTGAGAACAGTCCGTGTTTTCGGAATGGCATACTCCTCTATACTGAGGAGAGAATTTGTACTCATTTGTCTAAATCATACACTGGTTGTGTTCCTCTGTGTGTGTTCCTTGCATATTTACAAATGCATCATGATGTTGATGTCAATTTGCAGATGAAATGGACAGAGGTCGTCCTGGACTGCTCACAAGCTGTGGAGCTCAATCCCAGATATGTGAAGGCCCTGTTCAGACGTGCCAAAGCCCTGGAGAGACTGGACAACAAGAAGGAGTGCCTGGAAGGTTTGTCAGAGGAGTGGGGCTGCCATGGCTGTAAAGCGTATAGAATGTTTAGGCTGGGTTCAATTTATAAGCTGGATTTAATCAGATTTTACTTACTGATTTTACTTACTGAAGACTTTCCTCCTACCAGATGTTACTGCTGTATGTATTCTTGAGGCCTTCCAGAACCAACAGAGCATGCTGTTGGCAGACAAGGTGTTAAAGCAGCTGGGAAAAGAAAAGGCCAAGGAGAAATATAAGGTGAACTTTTTGTAACCTTATGTTGACACAGTTGTCAGAGAAGAGAATCATGTCATCAACAATAATAGTTTTATATAGTGTAGTAGTGTATATGTAGTTTTTTAATGGGCTGCGCTAAATATTTTTATATTTTTAAAATATCTTCGCTAGAGTTTTAACACTGGTGATGATTGAATTGAAACTAATGGTGACTGCTTGTTCATTTTAGTGGTCCTAATGATCAGCTTGGCTTTGTATGTGCAGAACCGGGAGCCCTTGATGCCCTCTCCTCAGTTTATCAAGTCCTACTTCAGCTCCTTCACAGACGACATCATCTCCCAGCCCCTTCAGAAGGGCGAGAAGAAGGATGAAGACAAGGACAAAGAGGGCGAGGCTGCCGAGGTCTCTGAGAGGTTAGAGCCCTGTCAATTATCACTATCTGACTATCCATAGAGTTGGCAAGTCAACCACGTCATTCTGAATGCTGCGGGTTAGCATTTCCTACTTCCGGTTCCTAAGGGAAAACCCCTATGGGAAAATGAATGGCTCAATTAACAAAACAACTATAGAACATATACGTTCGTGTCTGACCTACGAGGACCTAGGCATTCGTTTTTCAACAATAAATGAGTAGCAACATTGTCTGGGTGTGTTTTTAGACTCATTGTAACGATGACAAATGACTGTCGCTATCCCTCTGCTAACAGCGAAAAAGTAAGAACTACATGGAGCTGTCTCTTTCTTTTGACGTAATTTTCAAAAAAAACATGGTAAAATTATTTAAAATACAATATGTTCTGTATGTACAATGATTCAGTGTAATTTACAACGATTACAATGGTCAACAATTGGTAAGTCTTTCACAAAGCTTGTTTTAAAAGACTGGACAATATTGACTTGTCGAGCACGGTTTTGTATAGCTCTGGTTACCATGGTGTTTATGCCTTCAAGTACATGACATTCGATACAAGTGCTGCTAGTGTAGTCAACCGGTCTTCCTGCTTTAGCCTAGTGATGGCAACATCTTATTTATTTTGTCATTAGACTTCAAATTTGCAAACCCGTCGTCCATATCATCGGAGGTCGTCTACTCACGTGCTTTCGCTCACGTCTTATTTGAGACGGGGCTGCAAAATTAACATTGGATTTCCCATAGGAAAAACCTTAGGAACCGGATGTCGTTAAATGCTAACAAGAAAACCTACAGGCTTCCTGGTTACTTGCCAACTCTATAGTCTATTATTAGTCTAACCTGCTGACTAAATGCTATCTATATTGTTGAATGGACATGTGTATTACTCTGACTTGTTGTGTGGATAATTTCTACACCTAGAACACCGGTGGAAGATTTGGATAATATGGAAAGGTGATGTGCTTGGATTGCTCCTGATGCTCAGAGGTTCATGGTAGTTGTTCTCTGCCTCTTTCAACCCCCTTCAGCTCTGGTTATTTGAAAGCCAAGCAGTACATGCAGGAGGAGAACTACGACAAGATCATCAGCGAGTGCACCAAAGAGGTGGAGTCAGGGGGTCGCTACACCGCCGAAGCCCTTCTGCTCCGTGCCACCTTCTACCTGCTCATCGGCAACGCCACGGCTGCCCAGCCCGACCTTGACAAGGTCATCAACATGCAGAACGCCAGTGTCAAGGTAAGTGTGAGGCTATGGTGTCCCACAGGGCTTGTATTGGTTAGATTCAGTGTGTGTAAACTAAGATCCCCTTCGTGCCCTTGGGATGTACTGTAGGAAGAGTGCCACATCATGGGCATCCCCCCTGGCTTGTCTTAAAAAACTGACCCCCACAATGCCTCTAATCAGACAGGCCATAGGGTCACATAAAAGGCTATGAAGACATCTTGTCCCAATTGTATGCTATTGCATTTTTAAACTGACATTAATGTTCTTAGTTAGAGATGTTGGTTGTGTCTGGTGTTGGCTATAAGTGCCTGTCTCTGGGCAGTGTAGTTGGAGGGGTCTGAAGCACCTGGCCACTGGCACAACAATCAGGGAGATACAGGTGTCGAGTTTTTCAGAGCATAACTGCTGTTCATTACATTAACGATCAGCAGCTGTTTCAGATCCAAGCATGACCTGAAATTGTTGGCTGGAATGCTGTTTACCTGGTTGAAAAACTGTTTTCACTTTCTTTTTCTTTTTTTTTCTCTTTTTTTTGTGTGGGTGACTTAGCTGCGGGCTAATGCTCTGATCAAGCGTGGCAGCATGTACATGCAACAACAGCAGCCACAGCTCTCCACGCAAGACTTCAACCTGGCTGCAGAAATCGACCTCCACAATGCAGACGTCTACCATCACCGGGGACAGGTGGGTTGACTGCCTTCCACTCACAACTTGATTGGTTATGCTGTTTGCTTTTTTCTTTTAACGATCATGATGTGCATCACATGGTGTACTTATTTGCTATCTTATAGCTTAGTTGATCTAGCTGTTTTGCAGTGTGTGAAATGTTTTAACGTAGAATAATTTTATCAACTTTTGATGCTATAGTCTGGCATGTAGGGCTAAAGTAACTCAAGGTATGAAGACAAGTTGTGCTCATGAAATGAAGTCATGAAAAGACGTGCAAATAAAACTCCAACCTCAATGCCAGGCTGCGCTATGTGCATATTTTCCTGTTTTTTTTGCATCCCTGACAATTAAGTGCATAGCAGTGCCCAATGGAAAATGACTGAAGTGTTAATCAAGGTGTTGTGTTGCTGCCCCTTCAGCTGAAGATCCTGCTGGACCAGGTGGAAGAGGCTGTGGGCGACTTTGATGAATGCATTAAGCTCCGGCCAGACTCGGCCCTGGCCCAGGCCCAGAAGTGCTTTGCCTTGGTGAGCAGTCCAGGGGGTTGCCTCCTGCAAACATTCCCACTTCACACTGGTGTGATTTCACACTCTACGTGTCACACAACAATCTGGACCATGTGAAACCAATTTTTTTTTTTATGGTCTCAATAGCCATACATTTATAGGATATTTGTTGACTTCATTGTTCTCTGAAGTCTCCAAAGATGGTATGTAACTAAAATCGGTCCAAGGAGACCATGTGCAACCTAGTGACGAGCACCGTTTGTTTTTACCTATTGTAACGAACTGTATTCATTATGGTTATTTGCTGCTGTAGCTAGTCAGCATATGAAGCAGTCAGTGAAGATTATATTTTAATCTGTGATTCCCCTATCTCTAATGATGCATCAATGGCATGTTTTCATAATTTAATAATTAATTTAATTAAATGTTTGATTAATAATAATCTTACATTCAGCTTCTTTATGTAGTTAGTTTTGAAGATATTTGCAATAAAAGCAGAAAGAACATGTACTCAGGTATTCATGTACATTAACACGAGTGAATTAAAGTATTAAAGTATTTGAAATTATGGAATTGTGTGTAATCCTACCCATAATCCCTCAGTGGTGCTGACGTTTTCTGTCTGTCTGCTGTTCTGGGCTCCAGTACAGGCAAGCTTACACCGGAAACAACCCAGCCCAGGTTCAGACAGCCATGGATGGCTTTGAGGACGTCATCCGGCGGTTTCCCAAATGTGCTGAAGGTTACGCTCTGTATGCTCAGGTGAGAACCTGAGTGTTGAATTTTAAGGAGAAACCCTGTAGGCTTTTGAAACTGCAACATTGTAAGGAGAATTGAGTTGTGTTTTGATTGGCATTGAGGCTTTTCTTGCAATTGACAGGCCTTAACTGACCAGCAGCAGTTTGGCAAGGCTGATGAAATGTACGACAAATGCATTGACCTAGAGCCGGACAATGCAACCACGTATGTTCACAAAGGGTGAGTTAGTCACATACAGTTTTCAGAGACATGCGTCACCTACCCTGGCAGATGGTTCTGAAACAAAGTCTGTTTTTTCTTGCACAAATGCTTGTCAGCTGAAGTGGGAAGGAATCAAAATGTCAGATGAGATGTTTTGGTTGAAGCTGTGTGTGTGTGTGTACGCTCGTTCTCCAGGTTGCTGCAGCTGCAGTGGAAGCAGGATGTGGACATGGGTCTGGAGCTCATCAGTAAGGCCATTGAGATCGACAATAAATGTGACTTTGCTTATGAAACCATGGGAACCATTGAAGTCCAAAGGTCCGTCCTGTAAAATGCCTAAGTATCACCTTCATAATTAAACAAATATATAGTTGTTTTATTGTCATAAAACCATAAACCATAATGAGAACTAAATATGTAAATAAAAGGATTTTTTTTTTTAATTGTTAAAAATTCTAATTTGCAAATATTGTGAAAATTATGGTCCATTAAAGTGTAACCTGTAAATGTGGGAAATTGTTGAATCCTTGCATGAGTCTCAACTAAACACTACGAAATCTAATAGGCTATGTCGGTTGCACAGTGTACTACCTCACTTGAACTGTGCCGTCACTTAACAGGTCATCTTATTATTTTCTCCACAGAGGCAACCTCGACAAAGCCATTGACATGTTTAACAAGGCCATCAACCTGGCCAAGTCTGAGATGGAGATGGCTCACCTGTACTCACTCTGTGACGCTGCTTATGCCCAAACTGAAGTGGCCAGGAAGTATGGCCTGAAGCCCCCTACGCTGTAATATTTCTCTCTCTCTCGCTTTCTCTCTCTCCTTTCTTTCTTTCTTTCTTTCTTTCTCTCTCTCTCTCTCTCTTCTCCCTTGTTCTCTCTTTTTTGCGCTTCCTCCCCTCCTAACATGTGACATGACGTACATTAGCTCAATTTGATTGAGTACATTTAAATTTTCAGACATTGCTGGGTCATGCCATGCTCATTTAAATTGGCTACAACCCTAATTGAGAACATCCAACACATTGTTGGAAGCTTTTTTCTTTGTTCACTTTTGTTTGTTTTGTTTAATTTCTGTAGACACTAAATTTGTTACAGTCATTGTACATTATCAGAAGAGCTGTGTAGCATTGCAACGGACTGTTCATTTGTTACCATAATGTTAGTCTTGTTAAAAAGTGTGCGTTCTGTCCAAACTTCCTCATATCCTAAGAGTCGATATGCATCATCACTGTAATGGAAATGCAGGTTTGAAACTTTAGTCAAGACATATTAATGTAATTAAGTCAGTTGTCGGCGTGTTTGGTGTAATGCTGGAAAAAAATAATGTTCTGGGCAATGGGACTAAAGGTGAAGTTCAGAGATTTGGACTGTGTTTTTTTTGGTTGGGGGGAGGGGTTGAGTTATTATTATTATTTTTTTTTTAGATGGTCTTGCTTTTTTCTTTCTTTTTATATTCTGTACAGCATGTGTGAGAATTCTCTTTCTAAATAAATGTCAAGATTATTCTGCTGTAAGCCTGCTCTAGCACCAGTCAACCTTTGAATGGTGTGTGCAAAATGAGGAAACAAACATGGTCTTGGCAACAAATATTTACATCTCACATCTACATATTTTTTTAATTTGCATCTTTAACATTGAAATGATTTTGTTTCACCTAAATGCTCCTAACTTTTTATGCGTCCCCAAAGAAAAAATATATAATTATCTTAATTTATTTCTTGGCAGTTCTTTCACAGTTCTAAGCATTAACCTTGAACCTAATTTCTGCACCCATCAAGAATAAAATAAAAAAAGGAAATATTGTTTGAAGTAGTGTAATATATATGTAACCTGTGTAAGCATATGTGTATATAACTGCAACACTACAAACTTAATCATATTGTGTTTTCACTCCTGTCATGGCTGTCAGCATCTCCCTTCTTTTTAACGTGTCCCTTTATGTGAAGTGATCAGGTGGAAACTACCTCTTGCAGCTCATTATCAATACGTGTCTTCAAATGCAGTTTTACCTAGTCAGTTACCTAGGTGCATCATGGATCTCTGGCTTACAACAGTAGCGTTCTCAATGGTCAAAACACTTGAACACACAAGCCTTATGTAAAATGAAGATATGTAGTAAGAGTAAATGTCCCAGGTTTTGGTGTCTTCCTAATAAAGGCGAGGTGGTAATGGGTGAAAAGGCCAGGAAAAGCTCTTCTCTCACTAAGTGAATTGGATTAAATTACTATAGACATAATACAAGGGCTTCTTTTGAAAGGTATATACTCATATAATACATATAAAAGCTGTATTATGATCTTTAGTGGAATTTTTAATATGAATGTTCTTCATGCTCTGATAGCCATTACCATTATTACCTTTTACAGTTAACCCTGCTCATGTGTTCCACTGCCAACCATAGCTTGTCTCTACACATTGGTTAACTCTGGTTAATCTTGTACCGTATTTAGTTGCAGTGACCACTGTTGGCTTGCGTTAGGACCCACAGTCATTATTAGTGATAGGCCTTAGTCATATAGGCCTTCCTGGCCACATTCACACACCAGGGAAGCTGAATAAAGAAGGGTGTTCAGATGCATGTAAGAATCATGTTAGTTGCAATGTAACTGAAACTTCAAAAGACCTCACTAGACCCTCTTTTCTCTTGCTGGAGCAAGAATGAGGCGATACATACAGATTTTTAAACAGGTTTTAATCAAAAACTGGACAGTTGGAATCCATGCATGTTTTTAATTGCATCCAGAAAAGAGATGTTTAGGTGAAAGCCTGTTGCACATTATGTCCTATAAGCCTATACTGAGAATGAAAAAAAGATTATGCTAATGTTTATTGTGTTATGTAAATGTCATAAAAAGTTAAAATAAAATAGATAATTTTAAGAATTGTTCCAAACTCAGACATTTGTAGAATGTAAAGTTTGTTTGTAGGCCTCTGAAATGCATCCATATTTTCTCTTCAGCAACTGCATGTGCTGTGTTGCAGTGTTGAATTTGGGCATATTTGTGACAGTCGTTACAGGTCATTCTTCCTTTTTTTTTTTTTTTTATATATATATTTCAGTTTTAAGTTCAAATTATTTTAAGGAGAGTAATTCAAATATTAAAGTGCCATTAATAGATATTAATGTCTCATTTTAAAAATTAAAGTAGTTGTGGACCAAAGCTTTACATTTAATACCATGGGGAAAATGCAACATGTTATAGACCAAAACTCATAGCTAGTCCATGGTGATGTGGATATTCACACTGCAACAAGCATAGATAGGAATGTCTTATGTCTGGCAACAAGTGTCATTTAACAAGCGCGACACAATGGTAATGTTTACGGCAATTTTGACGTGGACGTCAACACAGCAATGGCGGATGCTGTAGAGGAAGTTCTTGACGGCAGCTGGTAAGAGAATAATATGAAACATCTTAGAAAATGATGGAAATGTATTGGAATTGAAATAGCAAAAAAAACTGAAAGAATTATACACACAATGTTAAATAATATTTGACCGACATTGTCACTAGTACAAGAAAGATGACAAAGCCTGTAGAAAACGAGCGATGCTTCCAGGGGGAGCTAACGTTAACACAGCTAGCTGGCGATACCACGGAGTCTGCCAGTCAAGCTAGCCAGTTTTAAAAAGACTTACATTGTTACATCGCTGACCACATTTATTTGAGGGGGGAAAGTGAAATTTAGACAAAGTTAGGCTTCGAAACCCTTTGCGTGTAACGTTGCATTTCCTTTTCAAGAGTGAAATAATTACTCACAGCTTCAGCTTATAACGTTAACTCTTATTTCGTATACAGTTGATGGCGGTAGATTTGGTTTGTTTTAATTAGTTAACATTTATAAAATTGTGCCAGGTCATTGCTTTAATAAGTAAGGAAGTATGAACTAATTATAATCTAACGTACCTTTCGATGATTGAGCCTTGCACTGTTTAGTTAAGACATAATATTAGGTCAATATATTCGTCCTCGCTGCCTGCTATTACCTTAATTGTGCCTTGCCTAATGGTACGTTGTGATAACATACAAATCGCCAAATTGTAGTTTCGGAAACCTTTCTGTCAACTAGGATCTTCAGGCTGCCTCAGTGTTGCCGTTCATGGCAACGCCTGTGGAAGTTATTTGGGAATTACCAACCTCGTTTCTATTAGCAAGATTATTTTAGTGTGTAATGCTACACGGTAATGTGCACAATTCGTGTATTTTGTTATCTAATCAAAATAATTTTAGTCGAAGTAGTAGTAGCGTGGGCAGTGTTTTCGTTGTTTCAAGCTGATACTTTGTACATTGTTTTAAACTGGTGTCGCAACATGCCATATTGTGATTAAAGATGTACCTTTGACGTGATTGATTTAGAGATGTGACGTGTGAAGATATTCTTTTGACGTTATTTATTTAGAGGGTATTGGCATCTTTGCTTTGATTGTAAGACTGTTGGAATGCTGCGTGGAGACCATGCACAATACATAGAAAATAAACAAACATAATGAAATAGGAAGCCTTTGCGAGCCTGACTGTGTGATTAAGAGTAAAAGATAAAAGATTCACTGTGAGAGTGCTTAGTGTTAGAGTAGGGTTTTGGAGAGTGTCTAGGTTATTATAGTTACTTTTGTCAATTCATATTTCCCTGTGGATTGAATGGATATTAATTGAACAGGCCATCGATGATCTTTGTTGTAATGCTTACTTGTTGGAACTGGGCAGTGTGCAGATTTTTTTTTTCTTCCTTCATTTGAGCTGCCTGACAACTTAGGTGCTGTTGTGCTGCTCATGACCATGTAGTTCCACTGGGATGTTATCAGTGCTGCGGAATTGATTATTTTTGATTGAAAATCATCTGTATGTCTCTGGTTTTTGAAATGGCTTGAGTCAGAGGACCAGTTGAGAAATCGACTGCCTGCACTTCAGCTTTGTATGACCAGCGAAGGGAAAACAAGATTGGACAGAACTCTACAAAGAGACAGAGATGGTGGCAGAGGGAGGTGAGAATGAGGCTCTGACTAGGCCCACGCATTTCCCCACCAGTTTCTCCAAAATAGACAAATTGAAGAGTGTCTTTGTGAACAAAGACAGAGGGAGGGAGGGATTAAATATGTGTGGAGAGAGAGTGACTGATGTGCTGTCAGGCTTTTTGTAAAGTGGAGTGCTTGTTTGCTTTCTCCTCAGTAGCAGATGGGTAAGTGCTGCAGGGTAGAGGCAGATTTGGAACACAAGTGTTCCCTCCACTCTCTCTTGCGCTTGCTTGCTCACGGTCTCTCCCTTTCTTTCTTTGTGTTTCCCTCCTTTGGCCTGCCTTCTCTTTTCCCCGTCCCCATAGACTGAGAATGCATGGGCTCCCTCTGTCAGACCCAGTTTACTGAGCATGCTCAGAGAAGCCACTGCTTGGCCCTGTGCATCTGCTCTTGGTGCATCAGATCTGTCTCGGGTTACCCGGCCGGCCCACGAGTCCAGGCGGCGCATAGACACTCGATACAGCTGCAGCCGGCTGGCGCACAGCAAGCCTGCTTGTGTCTGAGCAAACACCTGCAGATGTGACATTTTAACCTGCACAAAGAGATTGCAGGCAAGGCCAGGAGCATGCTGGGCACAGAAACACACACACATACGGACACGCACAAGCAATTAACCTACCTACAGGCTAAGGCTTAACCGTGGCTTAACTCTTCTAAATATTAAGCACCCTGTTTCCCATCAATTTGATGTGTGTAATTTGTTATTAGCATAGAATTTTTTTTTGTTTGCAGTAGCACCTCCAGTTGATACCTTGACCAAAAACACTACAAAGTAGGCTGTAGATTCCAACAGATTTTTGATCATTCATTCTCAGTTGTGGACCTATTTCTTTCACTGCCCTCACAACTGTGTGCTTTTTCTTTAGACGTTAAAGCCATAAAAGCTGAAGGAAATCACACTTCTAGCGAATATTTTTGTGTCAATATATCAGTGAACACTACTTACCCTTCAGGAAGTTTCACATAAATGATTAATGAGTTTTAAGATTGCAGCTGGGCCACTGCCGCAATAACTGGACATCCTTTAAAGTTTTAATCGGCATCATCATAAATGATCAGAAACGCGCACCAATACATGCACTGATGTTTCAGACAAACATCAGGGAATAATAAAAGGCTGAATCACTATTGGACTATAGCCTAACATTGTTCGTAATGATTATTAGTTGTCCGCTGATTTATCAGATGTTAGGCCTAGTTGTTGATTTATTTTCTGCTATAAGGTATCAGAGCCTAGAATTCAACTTGACCTCACTACTGTTGCTTTAATGTGAGCTGATCAGTTGAGTAGGTTTCCAGCGCTCTACCCCACCCTTCTGACAATCACTGACTCACAGATTGTCCCCATGCATCTCCCCTGTCCGCTTCCTGTTTGCTGTTGCCAATTCCCCTTCTCTAACACATCCAACTAGCTGATCTGTTGTCTTGATTTCATTAAGACCAGTCTCAGGACCTAATGTTCTGTGTGTGTGTGTGTGTGTGTGTGTGTGTGTCTATTAATGTGATTTTTAAGATGTTTCAAAAATGTGCGCAACCCCACACAGGTCTATTATGTGTTAAGTCTGTTCTTTGAGTTGTAGTGATGGAAATCTGGGTCTGGTGGTTCCTCTTTCTGCTGTGACATTGCAAAATCAGTTCATGCCTCCAAAGTCGTCACAGCCGTCTGTACAGAGTGGGCGCTATTTATAGCTGGTATAGGTAATCAATACTTTAGGATTTGTTTTGGTGTCTTCCTACTTGTGGCTAAGAGGACAGCGTTTTTAGCCTGTCCTATAATGAGCAGCAGTCTAGACCCCCCCCCCCCCCCTGTCTGTGTGTGTGTCTGTCTGTCTCTGTATATCGACATGACCTTCTCTCCGTTTGTGCGGATGCTGGCGGGGTGGCCATATCTCTTAGAGCCCCTCTCAATGTGCGCAGTGCTCTGTGTTGACCTCCTTCAGCTAAAACTGTCTGTATGGCTTCTTGAGCACTCCCGGGGTCAATTGGCTTGGTTGCCATGGCAACAGCAGGGGCTTCCCGACCCACCCCTGTGCCTCTTTGGACGGCGTGGCCCACCTCTCACCCCTGACTGTTCAGATCCACCACTTGCAGTTTAAGCATGGCTTAAAGAGCCCATTCTGGGTTAAGAGTGCAGGCACAGAAACCGTAATCAGTAACTCATTATGAGACTAGCAGGCTTCCCATCCTGTCTCCGTGATGGAGCCCATGGGGGGATTTGAGTCTTAGCCTGGCCAGCTGGACTTGGCCCTTCACTTCAGGTTTAAACAATGGCCAGTGCATTCCTTTATTTTTGGAGCACTCTAACTGAAGGCTAGGCCTACAGTAGTGTATCCTTTGCTCTCATTGGCACTTGCAGTTGCACTTTGACCCCCTGGATGTCACATTAGCATTGTAGGCTTTGTCTGCATCAGGCTGGTCGGATCTCATGGGGATTCTCTGTTTGGTCTTAATCAATGGCTAATGGATTCATTGGTTTTGTGAGAGCTGTGCTGTGGATTAGTCTTTAGTTGTTCCCCATATGACAATGTGCTGGAGGAATAGCCTCCTCTAAAGGAGACAAAGTGTCTATGATATTCTCCCTTGTCACAGACAAGATTTTTATACTGTTTACAAATTATGAGCAACATTTATGAAACTCTGGTTTTGTACGCAGTTTAGTTCAAACAGGAGAAGCCACACTTTGCATATATCTCGCTGAAGAAGGCACATGTCGAGACATGTCTGTGCTATAAAAGGGAAATATATGCAAAGTGTGGCCTCTTCTGTTTTAATATAACTTAACAATTTAGGTCAGCACTCCAAAAATCTTTAAAAATCATACTTTGTGCAAAGCCGGCTCACGGTACAATGTTAACACGGTGTACGGTTAACATGTACACATTACAACCGATGGGTCATGCAGGAATTGTTACAGATTCCTGACAGTGGGTTTAATGATATTGAATACTGCATATACTTAGCAGATTATCAGCTTCTAATTGGATGAGACTCGCTCTCAGCATCATTCAGAGTGGAGAAATCCGGCGACGTGCTCTATGGCTGACTCGTTACAGCAAGTAAACCTTCCCTATTTTCACCTGAGTTGACTGACTTGAATGTTCCATTGATTCAAAACAAGAGAGCAGTGATTTTCTTAAGATCTCATCTGGCACTTCTCTATTTATGGAACTGTTTTGAGGGTGAAGATGAACAAACAGAAACTAAAAGTAAACTGTAGAAAGAACCATTCGATGCCTCTGTCTTTGTGGTCAAGGCCATACCACATCCATGTTATATTGCTTAAATGGGCAGTATTGCAGTAGACATGGTTTGTAAACGCATAATATAAAGAAAATATCCCCTCATGATCTGCTAGCTCTTCACTGTCTTGGGTTACAGTAAAAAAAAAAGAGTGTATAATACACAGGCTCTGCCAACTGAAAATAAACAATTGGGGGCAGCTTGTCTCGGGGCAATAACACAGAACATTCTTGCCAACACTTCTTAATTTCAGTTGCTCAACTCAATAAGTTAATAACTGACCCCTGGCTGCAGATGGAAGCAATCGTCCACCTGCCCCCCAAACAAACCCAAAAAACACAATCACTGATGAATAATCTGTGAGGGAATAGCACCTTTCAACAGTCTGCGCACAAAAAAAAAATAAGAATGAGTCAAAAAGTCTTCAGGCAGAGTCGGGGATCAAGAAGTTGTCTCGGAGAGCTTTATTCGTGATGCACAGGGAACTCAAATGAAGTCGCTAACATGAGTAATCCAAAGTATCTATGCAAGGACATGGGTTTTATACCCCAACTGTACAGCTTACATTCCCATCTATGGTATGTCAAATCATCTACACACCAACTACATCGCTGTGTTGATAATGTCAACATAAGGCCATCTCCCCTAGCGACCGACTCTGTGTTGTCTTTTCGAGGTTGACCCCCACCTCTGTAAATCTCTGCCAAGGCGCCTGAGTCTTGGGTATGTCTTCCGCAAGGCCCAGCTTCTTGGTGCACACACAGCATGATGACCAAAACACCTTGAAACGGCATGTCACAGATGTCAGTCGCAAATCATTATGCCTAAGCAACATGTCTTTATTCTAACTCAAGACCCAGAAACACCCTTATTAAATATACTAATTAAATATTTTGGTAAATTATTTACCAAAAACACATTTTCTGATTACCATACCATGTTGATTTATCAATTAAAGAGACACTCAGTAAGTGCGTTTTTTAACCCTGCATTAAACGCCACAAACCTGTAGGGGGAGCTCTGTACAGTTAACTGTATTGCTGTAGTGTACACTCCCTCAGAAGTTGCAAGTTCCGTATGCACTATACAGGGCTGTACAGCGGTGCGCTCAATTGCCGTTTGCTACACAACAGACCAGTCTAACAGAAAAAACGATTTCTAAGTGATTTTATGACCACAAAAATGGTTGCATAAACTTACTGAGTGCCTCTTTAAGATTAATAAGTTAAAAGTTCTCCCTACAATAGTATCTGGGTCACAATCGGTTTTACAACCTCATACTGCATACTACATGCAGTACTAGTATGCATACTACATACTACATCTCTTTGTCCTTCCCTTCCAGGGACCAGGACCTGTCAGAGGCTCTGGACTCCCCAGCCTGTGACCTGGAGTCTGATGGGGACCTGATCTCAGCCCAGGACCTGCCCCCTGCAGAGAGAGCCAAGATGTGGAAGGTGAGGAGAGGACATCTGGAGGAGAAAGATAAAGATAAAGCCTGTGGAGGAAAGTGTGTGTGGTTATGTGTGGGTGCGTGTGTGTATTTAGGGCAGGCAGGTTGTGAAGGGGATGTGAAATATTCATAAAAGTGTGATCTGAGTGCAGCCTGAGATGAAGCAGGCAGAGTCGTTATTTATACCGTCTTTGTGTGTGTGTGTGTGTGTGTGTGTGTGTGTGTGTGTGTGTGTGAGGGGGAGAAAGGGAGAGAGAGAAAGAGGATGGGGCTGTGTGTGTGTGTGTGTGTGTGTGTGTGTGAGCATAAGCTAGCAGATGAAGGCAGCCATCGATCCCTGTGCCTCCCGGAGGAGTGCATAGAGCTTTGCTATTGATCGCAGGCTCATTAGATTGGCCCCAGCCAGGTTGGGCCAAATCACAGCAAGCTCTGGGGAGTGACATGGATAGACTGGATTGGCGGCTACACACACACACACACACACAGAACTGTTTAGTGTTCGTAAAACGTTTCTTCAAGTGAATTTATTTAATTTAGGCATCTACATCATTGCGTTTTTTATTTATTTGAAAATGTGAGGAAAACCAGCAAACACAGCTTGCCGATTGGTCATTTGCCAGTCACATGACTGGTTAACATGATCCTTGCTGGGAAGCTAGGGGGAAACAAATGAGAGGTCTAATTTTTCATTATTACAGATGTCAGTATAGTAAATGTTATTTACTGTTAAAAGTAACCTGCTGAGAACCCTTTGCAGAGACAAAAATCAAGACTCGCGTTTAGACAGTGATTGTTTCAGTTCTGCACATCGCAAGTTAATTTGATTGTGGCTTAATGTGAATGTAGTCTCACTGTTCTGCTCTGCTTTCACCCTCCCCCCTCTCATCCCTGTGTTCCTTCTCTCTCTGAATCTCCTTCGGTCTTGCTCAATCGCTCGCTCACTCACCCACTTTCTTTCTATCTGTCTCTTTCCTTTCTTTGCCTTCTGCCTCTCTCTTTCCCCTCTCCATTTCTCTATCCATCTCTTGCGTTCTATCTTTCTACCTCACTGTCCCTGTCTCCCTCTCTCCCCGGAGCACTGTTGACTCCCACTCCATCAAGCCCTGTCTCTCCCTCCAATCCTTTCACTCTCCTCCTCTCTCCTCCTCCCATCTTTTCTCTCTATTTCGCCCACCGCCACCCCTCCTCCCTCCACACCTCTTTCTCCTGTGTTGTGTTGGCAGATCGCCCTGAACGTGGCTGGGAAGGGAGACAGCCTGTCCTCGTGGGACGGGGCCCTGGACCTACCAGAACAGACGCTCATTCACAACCGTAGTCAGCAACTCATAGGTGACTGGAGCTTTCCACCCCATTCCTCTTTATACGCTGCCGTTACTGCCATTGTTTTACTAAGCGCACAAACCGCTGCCCAGTTTATGTAGGCCTATACTTTGGGACATGGGTTCTGGGGCTGTTTTTTGTTTGGTGTAAACCAGCTGGAACACATGCCCCATGTAAATAAATGCCATTGATTTGCTTTGGAAATTCATAAGCACTAGTACTGACTTGATAGTTGCTTGGACCAGTAAATGAAACATTCAGTATTTCATCACTGTTTGATTTCATTTATATACTTTAACAGTCCAGAGATATCAAGTACAGATGCAATCAAATATGGAATCAAAAGTGGTTCACTTGATTGTCAGTCTCGGATGACGCCAATTCTCACACACAGCCATAACCAGCCCTAAACCCAATCCAGCCAGAACTGGAGTCTATTGCACAAAACTAGGATACGGGATTAAGCCGGGATATCTTGGTTATCCTGGCTGAATTAACCAATCATTTGTCAGTGGAGCCAAGATTTCCTGGCTTAATCCCTTATCCTAGTTTTGTGCAATATGCCCAATAGGAGTGGTGGTTTGATGTTGTTGTTGTTGTTGTTTCTAGTTCAGTAAGGAACAGTCCTCATATCAGGAACAGACAGGCAGGCAGACAGGCCGATAGAGCAAACGAAGCCTTGGGCTTCTCCACTTGAGTCAGCCTGCTGCACACTGCCAGCCTGCAGCCCATCCCACATTCCTGCCTGGACTCCTGGGCCCGCTGCCAGGGAGAGCAGCTCACAGTCAGGCCGCAAGCGCAGGGGCATCCCTGGGGCTCACCCTAGAGGGCAGGGGGCCAGAGCATGGACATTAGTGTTGTGCGGATCAACCCATAACCTGCGGGTCGGGCGGTTACGGGTAGATGTATTGTGGGTGCGGGTGGGTCCGGGTCGGGTCAAAAAAGTAAAAACGCTATGAATTAGGCATATTGCATTAGAGACTTTCTAAGGCTTTTGGAAGGCTCATTGTCATGATTTCCCTCTCCTCTCAATGCTGGCAAGAGCGGTGCTTTGTGTTCCTGCATCCAGCGCTTCGAGCAGGTCGCATGCTGGAAGTGCTTTGAAATAGGCTAAACCCTGGCACAGTGGATTCTATTACTTTCCTTCACAGTGCTTCCAAACAGATGCCATAAATACAGTCGGCCAGTATTTTCAATTTGGTAGCTTAGATTGTTGAAATGTCACGGCTTTGTTGGCTTTGTTATGCCACGATAATGTTACAGCTTGGAACAACTTGTGTTGGCTTTGTTATGCCATGATAATGTTACAGCTTGTTTTTTTTTCATACACACTTGTGTCTTGTAGGCCTACAGGAGAAATGTGTTTAATTTTTGGCAATCCTTTAATAAAAACGACAAATCGATCGTTAGGTTTTTTTTGGGGGGGGGCGTTGTTTCATGCATAGGCTTATTAATCCTTCATGAAGTTGTATCATCATCTTTAAGGCGCAAATCATTGTCATTTGGATACCATTGTTCCAAATTAGTCCTCTCCACTTAACTGGTAGCTAGGTTCCGGACCAGTAGACACACTGGCGTTTTTTTTTGTTTTTTTTTTCATCGGGTCGGGTTGGATTTGGGTCATGGTTCAACCATTCGGGCGGGGCGGTTCAGATCTCCTGATTGGTCGAGTTTAAAAAAAAGCCTGACCCGCACATCACTAATGGACATGCTGCTTGGGGAGGGAGGGAGAGACTTGAAGAGATGGGAGATGCAGAGCAGTGCTGTGTAGTGCATAGATGGACCTGAAGAGGGCTGTTGTTGCCATCTCTAACTCCTCCATTATGAAGTATAGATGGATGTGAAATATATGCTATATGTGGTATTGTACATGTGGCATGAGAAAATTAACATCAGGGAACCCCATTAGGGAATCTCAATGTTAATATGAAGAACACAAGGCGTGATTTCAGTGTGGAGGTGTGATTTTGGATTTTTCTCTCTGTTTCTTTCTTATGGTGACTCAGATCAGTTGGGGCTTCCCGAGGAGGAGGGCGTGGGCCTGGTGTCGGACGTGGAGGCCGTCATCACCTTCTACTGCAAATCTCGCAACGTCACCTTCACGCCGGATCTAGGCTGGCCACACCTGCTCAAACCGCTGCTGAGTCTGCAGCTGCCTCGCAGTGACCTCTACAACTGCTTCTACGCCCTCATGACTAAATACATCCCACGGTAGGGACACACACACACACACACACACACACATAGAGGCCCTATATGCATGTACTGTCTCATGTAGAGATCCCTCAGCCATAAATATGCATGTACACGTCCAGCCATCCTGGATTTCCATTTGTGCTGAGTGTCCTTGTGGTCATGTTTTCCACACTATCTGTCTACACTATCAGATTCCTTGTGTTAACTAACTGCTGGGGGCCCTCAGTTGCTAGGCAGTTTGATGACCGACCAGGATGTGTGTGTGATGGTGCAGGTGAAATTGCATAATGAAGTAGTCCTGTTTTGAAACGCTTGTTTTTTGTTGCTGTTTCTGCAGAAGCTTACCTTTTCCTACAATGTGGCTTACTCTTCCTTAGGAGAATAAGCATTTGACTAAATTGTACTCTCTTATGAGTTGTGTGTTTGTACATGAATGCATGTTGTGAGGTGAGGTCTGCCTCAAAGCTTGTCAGAGCATTGTCTGGAAATCACGTGGTGCTAGTGGATAGCTGGCCTGGGTTCAAATCTCATTTAAGAGTCTACTCTTTGGACAACAGCACCTGCTAGCAAGAAATGTGACCTTTGACCTTTTCTCTGTAGGGACTGTGTGGCAAAGGGGAGGCCGTTCCACCTGTACCGGCTGCTTCTGCAGTACCACGAACCCGAGCTCTGCTCCTTCCTGGACACCAAGAAGATCACACCCGACTCCTACGCCTTCAGCTGGGTAAGGATTTCCTTCCCTGCGGAGTGTTCCGCCGGGTGTCACATGGGATCGTGTTCCATCAGCTGCCGCATCGCTGATGTGATTTCCTTCCCAAAACTGAGCCAAGCGTGGTGCTAATAATGACTCCTGTCGTATGATGTTCTCTTCTCAGGGAGCACTTGCCTGTTTTAATCATAGTTTTGTCTCAAAATACCAAAAATCACTGTACTGGTTTTATATTTGTTCATCATTATGAAGATGCAGAAATCATTATCAGAGTTCAGAATAGAGAGTTCTCCTTTACCTTTTTACCCTGTCTATAAGTTCATTTTTGGATCATAGTCAATGATTAGTGACTTGTTTGTGACTTTGAGGTATGTGTGTTTGTGTGTGTGTGTGTTGGTCTCTTTGTTCTGCAGTTGGGTAGCCTCTTCTCCAGTCACTGCCTCCCTGAGGTGACGCAGGCCATGTGGGACATCTACTTCCAGCAGGCAGATCCCTTCCTCATCTTCTTCCTCATGCTCATCATCCTCGTCAACGCCAAGTAAGCCTTCCCATCAAGGGCCGTCTCCTTCCTCACGCCGCTGCCACAGTTTTAATGGGAGCAGAATCTATTTAGACCATCCTCATTTGTTTTCTTCCTCCACAGAGACGGCATCCTCACCCAAGAAGGGGACAGCAAAGAGGAGATCATTAGTAAGTCCTTTTGATCTTTTAATGACGTGTGTTTGATTGTGTTGTACTGCCCTTAGTGTATGCTGCCAAGCCCCCAACCGCTGTTCTTTTTCTCCCTCTTTCTTTCTCTCCGTCTTTCTCTCTCTCTCTTTATTTTCTCCTGCTCGTTTGTATTCACACCAGAAATGCTGGAGTGCTCGCCAGGTCTCCTTGAGGCTGAGGATCTGGAGGATCTGTTCTCCCTGGCCCAGTATTACTACAGCAAGACTCCGCTCTCCTTCAGAAAGGTGGGTCACTCGCGCATTCAGAGAGTGGCCATTCAAAAGAAGCCTTGAAACATACTATTAATTGCCTGCTAAAATGTTACAGCGCTGAAACCTGGTCAGTGTTACTTTAGTGTACTTCCTGTTGTGATGAGATTAAACAATTAAAGGCCCACTATGCAACATTTTTATTTTAATGAATCCGTTTCATACGGTTTAGGATGCTAAAATTAGTCACTACACGGCGAACGAACGGTGTAGAATGCGCCACCGTGGCCGATAGCGGTAGATACAGCACTTGCAATGTTCAGCAGCGCGGACCACCTCCAATAGAATGCAGTGCAATACAATGCAATACAGCGGGCTTTAGAGGGAGCTCGTGAGAGAGAAAAACAGAATGTTGCTTAGTGCCGGTTTAATAGAATGAATCCTAAATGTTCCTCCCTAATCCTAAACCCTAAGGATTAATTATCATGAACCAACCAATCATGAAGTTGAATCAGATCCAGGTTATTTCAGGGGTTTAGGAAGGACATTGAAATTCAGCCAGTGGAATCTGAAGTTCTTCTCTGTGTGTGTGTGTGTGTGTGTGTGTGTGTGTGTGTGCAGGAAAACCAGAATTTGTTTGGTAGCAGCCTGGTGGCACTGAGGGAAGAAGACATGGACCTGAGCCAGGCGTTGTGTCTTCCGGTGTCTGTACCCGAGATCCTCCAAGCCAACCAGCTGCAGCCGGTGAGTCCGCTAGAGAACCAGGTTGGTGTGCCTCTCCATAAACACATCCACATCTATGGAAATCCACATAAAAATATTTGCAAACATAGTGAATGTGTTAAGCCCTTATTGTGGTGCATACATTTACTGTTACAGCTAACAGCTAGAAAACCCAATAGACGACCCCAAACCCAATAGTTCTCTCTGCCTGGGCTCTCTTTCCTAGCAGTACTAGTCCACACTGGACCAGATTCTAGAGCCATACAGACATACGGCAACATACTACATTTCGTATTACAACATGATGTTAGTATCAGTAGCATTTTAAAGTAAATCATCTTGTTCTTGTGTGTGTGTGTGTGTGTGTGTGTGTGTGTGTGTGTGTGTGTGTGTGTGTGTGTGCGCACAGGAGGGAGTGCGCTTCTTTGTGGTGGACTGTCGTCCTGCAGAACAGTATAACGCAGGTCATCTCTCCACGGCCTTCCATCTAGACTCTGACTTGGTAAGGGTTGAGGGCTCCATACTGTTCTGTTCTTGTCTAGTTTAAGTGACAGTTGAATGAAAAGCACCTGAAAGCATTTCGTTCTAAAAGCCTAAAATAGCCACCGTAGACAGCATGCACCGACCTTTTTTCCTTTCTGTCTAAATCAAAACGGATTACACAGGGGCTGAAATATTTTCTGTCTTGCAAACTTTTTTTGTTTTGTTTTGACTGGTACAGGCCAACCTGCCTGCTTAGTTTAGAGGAACATCTTATTGCTAATATAATTATTGGAGGTTGCTGATAAATATGAAATAGCTTCTTTAAAGTAAATCATTCCACATAGTCACATGAGCCAAATAAAGTAGTGGTGGTGTAGTTCAATCAGTTTTACATCAGTTTGAATCTGACATTACTCCTTTGTTTGACACCATATTGTATCTAAACATTTGGTGTGTGTGTGTGTGTGTGTGTGTGTGTGTGTGTGTGTGTAGATGCTGCAGAACCCGTCTGAGTTTGCGCTGTCTGTGAAGTCGCTGCTGGAGGCCCAGAAGCAGTCTCTGGAGTCTGGCTCCATCGCCAGCGGGGAGCACCTGTGTTTCATGGGCAGCGGGCGCGAGGAGGAGGACATGTACATGAACATGGTGCTCGCCCACTTCCTACAGGTCAGACACGCTCTTTGCTCGCCACCTCACCTCCTCAGGGCTCAGCTTGCCCATCATGGTTTTGTTTGTTTTTTTTTTTACTGTAAAGACTTAAGATAAGAAAAGTGTTGACATAAAAACGTCTACCTTTCAAAACTTTTTTTTTTGTTGTTTAATCTGTTACAGAAAAACAAAGAGTATGTCAGCATCGCCAAAGGGGGATTCATGGGTAAATAACCTCTGCAAGGCTTCTTGTGTAGCCATTTTAAATCATTGAAACTGTTTGATTAAATGTGTGTGTGTGTGTGTGTGGTCATCGCAGCTCTCCAGCAGCACCTGGCAGACATTAACGTGGAGGGGCCTGACAACGTTTACGTTCACTGGATCGTCAGCACATCCGGTTCCCACAACAGCCTGAGCTCACCTGATGTGAGTAGCACCGCTGAGCCGCCCAGTTATGTCAGAGAAGGGCTCCAATGTGTGACCGACACTTTACATACCAAAGAGCCACCGGATCATGTGTATTGTCATGGAGTCGTTGATTGATGTCACTGATGATTTTGAAACTACGATGGTGCTGCCTCCGTTGTACTGTATGCCAGCAGTCAGGGGCGCACTGTTACACCTCATCAGGGAACAGAGCTTAAAAGCATGGAAGGCAGGCGTGAGGAGGAATTCCCTTCTTGCACGCTTGGAATTCCGTACAGAAAAGGGAATGCCGAATCACCTGTGTGTGCGACATTCCAAGAAGTATTTGGGTGGGAAGACGTGTAGTCATTGAAATGTCTCTACATGTCGTGCTATGTGTTCTGGAAAGGCAGACTCATCATGGTGGTTTATGCTGTTGGTTGGTTTTGTGCGTTTGGGCCCGCTCTCATCAGCTGGTCTCTGTCCCCGCAGGGTGAGGGCCCGTACGGCACAGCCGATGGCAAAGGGGTCAAGTCCCTGGTCAACAAGATGACCTTTGCCCTTAAATCCAAGTCTGTAAATGTGAAGGAGAAGGTGATCAGTTTCATTGAGAACACTTCAACACCTGTGGACAGGTGAGCTGGGCCTTCTCCATCTTCCTCTTCCTCTTCTCGCCCCTCTCAAGGTCCATCCTCAGACTCCAGTGCTCCTGCTCCTCCTCCTCCTCCTCCTCCTCCTCCAGCCATTGCCCTTCTGTTTGGTTTCAAATCACATTTACATTTGATTTCAGTCAGATTAACATTTGATTTCCAATCATTTATTTACTTTTTTTTTTTTTTTCTTTAACATCAGTTTTATGCATTTAATATGACTCAGTTTGATGGATAGTCCTCGGAAATGTTGTCATCTCATGACCTGAATTGGATTTGCGAATTAGTCCTGAACTAGGCTGACATAAACCGTATTAGTCATCAACCTAATAAGCAGATGCTGTAACGTGCGTGTGTGTGTGTGGTGGAGAAAGGGGCCTTAGAGTTTTTTGGAAGGTCTTTACAGTTGTTTTGTGCCTATATTTCAATAACACTTTGTAGGCAGGCATGTGAGAAATGCATGTCCTGACAGACACACTGTAAATAACTGTGAAAAGTTACATATCTCTGTTAATCTGCATATTGGTTGGTTGGAAAACCATAAACTAATCTTTAGAGTTGGGCCAAAATAAAGTTGCAGATTAGATCTGGTCCTGGTTTGCAGGCCAAGTTAGGTTATGTGACGATGACGTTCGAGCGGACTATCCATTCACAGCTCACTGTGTAGCTTCAATCAGCGGTCTTTTTGTGATTTTTGCAATTCAATTCTTTAATTCTGGTTGATCAAACGCCCTCCTCCTCCCACCTGCCCCCCTCCCCTCTCCTCCTCATGGCTTGTGCCCTGTGATCCCACACTAGAATGTCTTTCAGTCTGCCCTGGCCGGAAAAAGGAGTTCCTGATCGGTAAGAGTGTTTTCTCCCCGCTGTTCCCTACTCCATCTGTCGGCCCTCTCCACTGGCTGTGCTGCTGCCCTTGCTGCTGCTGCTGCTGCTTTGTCTGTTCCTGTTTTTGCTAGCAGACGCCTCTATTTTAAGTCACCTAGTCGTGCCACTGTGTCACTAACATTGCCTGGTATGGTTATACCTGCTATTACTGTATTGGCCCGAATATAAGACGACCCCCCCCCCTTTTCCCAGGTCATTTTTTGGGGAAAAAAAACTTTTTTGAAGACCAGCTTTTATTCAGAAAATGTATTTATTTGATGGCTTTTGTTTTTTTTTTAAATATTTAAATATAATAATAAATAGGCTAAACTGCAGGCAGCCTTGAGCTGTCTAAATTGAAACCTGTATCCATCTTTTCACAGCCTATTGAATATTCTTTTTTCATAAAAGTAAAAAAAATGCAAAAAACCTAGGCTATGCATTAACCATAGTAATTACATATCTGCATTAGTCTAGTTTACAACATGAAAGCACTGACACAAAGAAAACAGTAGTCCAAATTCATCTCTTCTGCTACTTGGTTAGCATAGGCCAATAACATGGGCTACTCCTCACAGACGTCATCTACCTCGCTAACCAGGCAAGGATTGGTCTGCGACAAAGCAACAGTCCATCGCACCGCATCATTCTTTTACACCACCCAAGACTAGCTTTGAATTCATTTGTGGGTAGGCTATATTCAGTTGTTTGGCTATCCAAAGCTTTTAGCATGGCTCTGGTTCCATCTTTACGTTTTACTGCGACATACTCACAGACTGACCTGTCAATTTCTTGGAAGCGGCCGCATTGACGCCCGTGGCAAAGCTTTCTTTGACTATTAACTATTTTTAAGCCATTCTTTCTGGGCTCGCTACCGACAAACATTGCACCCAATGACCCCATATTGTCTGGCTGCATGAGAGTTATTAGAGTATTTGGCCGCGTTCACTACCATAATTCTAAAATAAAATCCACCATTTTATCTAGTCCTCAAATATAAGAGCTATTTTTTATAAGAGCTATTGAGCTATTTTTAGAACAAAAACCTTGTCTTATATTCGGGCCAACACGGTACTTGTGTCTGCATCATCTGAGCGACTTAAAATGAAAGGTAGATGGACGTATGTTTTTCGAGGTGCTCACCAAGGGTGCAAAGGTCGCGGCAAACTCAGAAAGGACCCTGATGAAGGCTACTGTACCCATTGACGGTCAATGACTGTACGGCTGTAAAATGGCAATTAAGTAAATGAGCAGCTGAACTTCTAAGCGTGCCACTCCTTTGGCTTCCTGGCATCACTGGATGAGACAAAGTGGGTCTGTGGCATTACCGGCAGGGGGCGAGGGCAGAGCACAGCAGCGCCCACACCTCCAGCATACTAACCCAACCCAGCGCATGCGTGCATGCACATCCATCACAGAGGTCCCAGAATCGCCTTCTGATGCTGAACCGATCGTGGGACTCACTCAGCAGCTCCATGGTGCACTAGTTTGTTAGTTATTTCGGTTGCTCTGTGTAGATTTTTTTTTTTTTCCTCACATCTTTTTAATAAAAAAAGAGAATTTCATTCCTATACAACACGCTTCAATAACACAATGTCTCTCCCTCTAGCTCCCCCCATCCCTGTTTCTCCATCTCTCCCCTTAAGAGAAGTGATGCTCATGGCAAGGTCTTAACATTCTGGTTCTAAATTTTTAATCTGCTGTCAACTATGAGCAGAGCAGCTGTGACGGGCTGTCCTTTGCTGTCTGTCACATCCTCCGTTTCTATGTCTCATCTGCCTGGCCTGTTAGCACCTAATCGCTCCTGTCCCAGTTAATTGTCACACACACACACCAGTGGCCTGTTGGCACCTAATCGCTCCTGTCCCAGTTAATTCAGTCACACACATACCAGTCACACTAACCATCCAGAGAAGGTGCTGCACTGTCACAATGGAATAACCAATGGTGTGTGTGTGTGTGTGTGTGTGTGTGTGTGTGCGCGCTCCCCTTGCTCATTGATTTCTGCCTCCCCACAGACATGTGAGCAGCAGTGATCGAGTAGGGAAGCCATACAGAGGTGTGAAACCCGTGTTCAGCATAGGGGATGAGGAGGAGTATGACACAGGTGACGACCCACTAAATCTTTATGCTTAATAATAATACCTTATAATAATACTTTCACTTGGAAATGCCCACATTCATAGATAAGAGTATGGCAATAAACATATAAACATGCTAATAACGCCTTCAACATTAGTATATTCACAATACAATATGGGACTTGTTCTATTGTTGGGTTGGTTGGTATATGCTAAACCGGAAAAAGGTTTTTAAGTAGATAATAGCCGTAGAAGGTCATTCCCATGTTCCCTCATCATAGTTGATTCTGTCCCCAGACGAGATCGACAGCTCATCAATGTCGGACGACGACCGCAAGGAGATAGTGAACATCCAGACGTGGATTAACAAGCCAGATGTGAAGCACCACGTGCCATGCAACGAGGTGAAGGAGACGGGCCACATGTTCCCCAGGTGAGACACCTGAACATCTCCTAAGCTGCTTGCTATGCACTTGAACCGCCCTGTAAAAGGCCAACGCTCCACCAACAACCGACTCTAGCTTTGTGCTTTGTGTACGTCACCACACAATGCAGTGGGGGAACTAAATCCTTCTGTGTCTCCCCTAGTCACTTGCTGATCACAGCCACGCACATGTACTGCCTAAGGGAGATCGCCTCACGCAAAGGCTTTGCCTACATCCAGTCCAGGCAAGCCCTGAGCTCCGTGGTCAAGATCACCTCCAAGAAGAAACATCCGGAACTTATCACATTCAAGTTTGGCAACAACAACTCTGCTGGGGTGGACATTGTGGCTGTGGAGAGGTATGCACCATGCTCCAATTTGTTAATAGAGATTTTTGTCATACGGCAGAACGGCACTGCAACATGCATTCGTACAGAGGCAGCCAGACACGCACGCACGCACGCACACACACACACACCCTATCAAATCAAAATGTCGAGAAAAAAAAAAGTCTCCATTAGCATGCAGGTTCAGTGCAATACAGAGCAACTTTTAAGAAAGGTCCTTACCTTAATATAGTAAGAAAGAATAAACAGTGTTTGTCTAATGGGAAAATGCATTGCTTTGTATTCCCAAACCTGTCATTTTGAAAAATCTTAAAGCTGTAACCATCTTCAGGTTAGTCAGTGAAGACACATGACGCCTTATGAACCATATTTCATCTGTGGTTGTTGTGTTCTTCAGTTTTACAAAGATATGATGGAAACGGTGGTGCATGACATGAAGTGTAGCTTTTCAAACGATACCCCCATCCCACATGTGAACACGCGAATGCACTAGAATATTCAAGCATACAGGATTAAATAATAATTAAATAATCCATGTGTGTGCAGGTGTGTCACGTGTACTGAATGTTTCATTCTTGCTGCTTCCACCAGCACACTGACAGCCTGTGTTCCCCCCCTCCACAGGTACCTGATACCGAACGCAGGGGATGCTACCAAGGCAATCAAGCAGCAGATCATGAAGGTGCTGGATGCTCTTGAGAGCTCATAGAGGCTGCACCCAGACACACACACACACACCCACTAGGCGCAGCAGCAACAGCAGTAGAAGATGGCACAGTAGCGCCTCTGCTGGCCATGCAGGGGAACTGCGACTGGACAAACCACCTTGGCCTAGAGGCGCTAGTCTGTGTCCGTGTGTGCGTCTCTCCCTCTGCCTCTGCCTCTGCCTCCCCTCCTGGACTGTGTGAACCCAGCCGTGTTTATTCTTAACCCTCCCCTCCTTTCCTTCTCAGCCACCGTGTGCTGTCCAGAGGCGCTGGGACAGACGGCTATTGCTGAACAGCGGGGCTGTGGGGGACAAGGCTCTTTTTTTTTCTGTAAATGAATATTACAACAGCAAGTTGAACTGACACAGGCAGTTTTTTTTTTTTCCCCAATGTTATTTTTTCCCTTCCTTTCAGCTTTAATGGGCGTTGAGTACATGGGCATAAAGTGTCGACTGTCCCAGAGTACCCGAGTACTCTATAAGTCATTAGCCTTAACCAGTTCACCACACACACACACCAGACTCTCTTGAAATCAAGAATGCTCAAGTGCAGCCAAGGACATCCTCAGTGTTTACGCCCTTGGATGTATTCAGCGCTTCTATGGCCATATCAGTAAGACAGCCCAGTGGGCTGCATACCCACGTATTGGTTAGAAAAAAATGTGCTCAGTCAGGGCTGAGGGTTGGATTATAAGGATTGTTTAATGGAGTGCATCTTTCCCTATTAATACAGACTAAGGAAAAGATGGACTAAATAAATGGTCTTGGGAATGGTATATGACGCACTCCTTCGGTCTTTGCATACACTAAAATATGATTAGCTTTCCAATATCCTCTGTTTCAACACTTTTTTTTCCATACAAGTGATCCTCATGTGATCTATCCTTTGTTTTGCTCTTGTTTATAGCCTTAAATACAAAAGGAAGTGGAATAGTTTAAGAAAGTATAATGGTTTATGAGTGGTAAAATGGTAAATATATATTTATTGTATATACTGTAAAATGACCTGGTGTTCTCATGATGGGAGGCCTAGGTTTTGACTGAGAGATTACTTGTTGACCGGGAAGAACAGAGATTGATCAGTTATGTAAACAAGACTTAGAGGTCATGTCATATTTATTAACCTTTTTGTCAGTTGACTGTTGACCGTTTCTCAACTGCTTTCAGGTTCATCTCTCCCCACAGTCTGTCTGCCAACCATGGGAATAAATACGTGTATAAAATGTAACTTGTGAGAGAAATGCAAATTGCCTTGAGACTTGCCATGGATCTTTCTCACAAAAAAGCACATTCTGTGAAACTGAAGAAGTTTGACTTGAAATTTGACCTAATTTTTGAGCTTTTCTTTCTTTTCACTCCTAAAATCTGTTTTTGCTGCTCTTATAAATGTTGACCAAAATGTATTTTCAGTTTTTGCAGCGTTATGCAAAAGACTGTAAAGAAATAGTTGGATGGATTTAAATAGGAACGTTAATTTGGCTTCCTAGCTGTAAAGAAAAAAAGATATATAATAGGAAAAATCTTTTCAAAGTGTTTCCAATCTGAGCTTAGCAGAAGCTCCATTGTGTAAAACTACTTCCTGCATTGGTTTTCTGTTCAACGCACCTTATGCTGTTATTTTTTTGTAACCACTTTTAATAAATTTACAACTCAACTCCCAGCCTGTGTCAGTCAATGATATACCAATGGAACCCTGGATTTGTGTTGAAAAAGCCAACTACCAACTTGTAAATCACAAGACAATTGAGCAGGGTATGAAGATTAAAATACATAAACTATACAAATTTTAAGGTATAAAGTATATTTTTGGCTATGAATAGCCAAAAACCAGCCAAAATCTGCCTGGAATCTGCGCATCAGTGATGGCCTAGAACACGATCAAATTGAGGGAGGGATACTCTTCCGACAGAAACTTCTTGTCAAAATAAGAGTCTGCCAAATATGCAAAGAGCCAATGAACCTGTAAGTAACTTTTATTTTGAATTTCGGACGAAGATACACATTTTACATTGAGTACAACCAGCCAGGCAGAACGCAGAATTTATGGCTGGAATAACAAAAGCAATGTCGAGTAAGTAAAATAAAAAGTATACTTGATTACATTTCCAGTGTTACTTCATGGGTCTGGTAGCATAACAAACAGAATTCCTAGCCTACGAATGTCTGTGCAAAAACATACAACAATCCGTCAAGATAATGTTGATTCTGTACACGCTAGTTTACAGTATCATATTTGTGAGTTGTCTGCTATTTTACAACATTGTCTCTGACAGATTGCACGTGCGTCAGCCTAACCTGTTGACCTGCTGCTGGTATGTGCATGTGTATCTGCAGAGTTTCGATTAGCGGTTATCCAGCTCCATGTGTCAAAGGTCAAGGCAGACAACCTCAGCAGAGTCAAGAGCCTGATCAAAGAAGCATCTGGTCAGGGTGCGAAGGTGGTGGTTTTACCTGTAAGTGTCGCCATGTATATTTATTTCGCATGCTGTTAAATATAGGACGTTATCTGAATGATCTCATAATGTTGCTTGTAGGAGTGTTTTAATTCTCCGTATGGGACTGGTTTCTTCCGGGACTATGCTGAGAATATTCCAGGAGAATCCACACAGGTTCTGTCTGAGGCAGCCAAAGAGAATGAGATCTTCCTCGTTGGAGGTAGAACAAACATCAAACATGACAGTGGTCCAAACCATGCAATCATAACTGTATGAATTCATTGTCATACAGTGACCGTGTGTGCATGTTTATCTCAAGGATCTATTCCTGAGGAGGATCAGGGAAAGTTGTACAACACTTGCTCTGTGTTTGGTCCTGATGGAAGCCTGCTGGTGAAACACAGAAAGGTAAAGTCCTTTGACAGGACTGAGCAGTGGCATTGCTGATTTTCTCACTCTGGCACTAGATACTCAGTCAGACACAACCTTTTATCTGGAGAATGTGTATGACTAAGAGTAATGTGCTGTGATCATTTTTTTATTTGCTCCATAAAAGTGGTGCCGTGTTATCCCAGGTAATACTGCATGACAGTGAAAGGTTCTCTTTCTGATTTCTTTTTGTGACATTTATTCTTCAGATTCATCTTTTTGACATTGACGTTCCAGGGAAGATACGTTTCCAGGAGTCTGAGACTCTTAGCCCTGGCAGTAGTCTGTCTATGTTTGACACACGTAAGTCTCTAGTAAGACCGTTTTAATTTAGCCTATTTTTGCCTAAAAAGTGACAATATTCCTCTCCTCTCTCTTTCTTGCTCCAGCATTCTGCAAGGTTGGAGTTGGTATCTGCTATGACATGCGGTTTGCCGAGCTTGCACAGATCTACGCTAAAGAAGGTAAGGAGAATTCTTGCATGATGATGAACTTGTTGTTGATTGCTAGCAAATCGCATTTCATTTTTTCTCTGAGTGTTTTAATGCCAAGACTCTTCCTACCAGGCTGCCAGCTGCTAGTCTACCCTGGTGCTTTTAACATGACCACAGGACCAGCCCACTGGGAACTGCTGCAGAGAGGAAGGTTGGTCCTTTAATCATTACGCTACATTAATATGTAACTGATTTATTTTTACTAGCAAATCTTCATCTTTTTCGCCACCCTTCCCCACCACCAGGGCATTGGATAACCAAGTGTACGTGGCCACTGCCTCCCCGGCCAGAGATGAGACCGCGTCATATGTAGCCTGGGGCCACAGTACTGTCGTCAGTCCCTGGTCAGTAATGATCAGGGCATTATTGCTGGCGTGTCATGTTTATTATACTCATTTCATGCACTCATATGTAGCTCTGCTTGTTAACAGCAAAGTACACCTGTTTAGAAGGATTACACACTCATGTTTTTTGATGCAGTAGAATTATGCCTCACTAGCTATGACCTGCTCCCCTAAAAAATGTATACTACAGATATTTGAAGAGCGTGTGTGACAATGTGAAGATCTTTTACAGGGGTGAAGTGGTGACAAAAGCTGGGCCTAAAGAAGAAGTTGTTTATGCTGATATTGGTAAGCTACTACAACAGACTATCAGTGTCTTGTACTGGCCAATCCTGTCCAAATCCTGTCCAAAATTCATTAATCAAATCACCGAAGAATCACTCCAGTGTAATAAAACGTAGTTGTCATGAAAAGACTGAACAATGAAAGTATACACATATGGTGTGTACGTAATGTAAAAAGCATGGTTTTCAATTACAATATTGTTGGTTTGCTATAGGGAATCTCTCATTCTTTCGGTCTCTGTCATCATTAGATCTCCAGTATCTAGCTGATGTCCGTCAGCAGATCCCCATCACAGCCCAGAAGCGGACTGATTTGTACAGCGTGAACACTATTCAGCATGGCTGAGGGACCATCAGCCCCATAACCCATATGGAGTTTGTTAATGTGCACCTTTGATACTGGAGCAACTATTGTGATTCATGGTTTGCAACTCAGTCAATTTGCTGGCAGTTTAATTAAAGCAACAGTGAATTGTCAAGGCATGTTTGAGATGAACAGTTTGAAATGAAATGGATGATCTTGCCTTTAATATTGAGTACATCATTGGTTCTCAAACTGGGGTCCTGGGACCCCACAGGTGTGTGCAGTGCAATGCTACGTGCTCTGTGAAAAACTGCTACAAAATAGCATATATATCCTCTACCTGAACATAAGGATATAAGCCTATAGAGTTAAATGGTTGTGATTATGAGGGAGTCTTTTTCTTGCTCCATGAGTCTTTTTCTGGTCCAGTAATGTTTGAGGACCCCTGAAGTACAGTGTATTTTGTACAGCAGCAGTAGTATGGACTGGCAGCAGAGCCGACGCAATAGGGTGGCCACAAAATCAGTGATGGTACCATCATTGCTGGTACTTTGTTCTCTAAAGATGTATTGGAATATATTTGTAATTTTTATTTATAAAAAGACCCAAATAAAAATTTAAAAGCAAAATCACAACCTTACATTTAGGTTTGGGATTGGCAACCACAATTTGGTGAAAAATGATTTGTTATTATTTTGATTTGCAAATTTACAAAAGAAAATTGCAATTTTCCTTTGCAACTTTTCCTTTGTAAATTTGCAATTTTTCCTTTGTAAATTTGCAAAATTTTCCTTTGTATTACCCCTTAACTTTTTTTGTTACCCTTGAAGAGGGTGCCATTGTACTGTGCTCAAGAAATTCAGTAAAGCTTGAATGAACTCAAGTCAATGGATTGTGGTTATTAGATACACACAGATACATTATGAATGGAGAAGAAAGAATCTGGTGAGATTGTAGCACTTTGCCCTGAATTTGTTTTGTTCACTGTGCCTCACAGACTCTCCCTGCTTGCCCATGTTCAGAATTATAACTTCTCATAATAGTGACTTAAATCTTTACAGTCCAGCCAAATCACATTCCAAACCCACTGGCAATAGTTTGTTGGACTTGAACATAAGCACCATCTGGAGGCAGTTCTGTGATTTGCGTGAATGGGGGTCCATGGCCCTGCTTATAGGCATAAGAATATATAGTCTTTTTATCTAACATGATACATTTGTTGGTATATCATGAGTTTCCCAGTGATCCCTGGTCCAGACACACTTGAGTAGTCAGTGTTATTGTAATGCTGCCAACAAGGTGAATCCAGAATCAAAAGTGTCTTTGACAACCTCATTCAGGTATGCAGAATGGGAAGAGATAGGAACCATAACAGTCATAATTCAGAATCTACCACTCTTAATCTGACGATCTTCAGCCATCTATGGATGGATGCCTAAAGTCTTAACCCCAAAGTCTGATGGGTCTGATGAGTCCTTGTCAGACATCTGTTTCTGTCAGAGATTCCAGGCGTTCCATGTCCACAGTTATATCTGTGTCTTCACTGTCAGAGTCATCTGTAAAACATTTATCATATTGTATTACTGAAATGACTTGGCACATCTCATCCCTCTGAAGCTTCCCATGGGAGGTTCCAGTAAGCAAATACATGTAAAACAGGTTTGATGGGACATGATGTTGGAAATATGGAAATCATGACAGATGTCATATGCAGTGTATTGTAACACATTTACAGTGTTATCTGAAAGCTCGCAGTGGTCGTGTTGTGTATGACTGATTTTGGCAGAAGAATGAACACATATTTATGGTAAATTGCCTGAATTTATATTACTTTTCTACTCTTCCACTCAAAGCACTTTACAATCAATATCACATTTACCATTCAAACTAACCCAATGCCAACCTGCTCACCGGGTGGCTGTGTAAAATATACCTTCATGCAGGTGTGGCCTCCGTCTCTCGTGGCCCCATTTCACCTGGAAGCCGAGGCCCACGGCCACCAGGATGCCCACGATGATGATCAGCACCATGCTGAATACCCACATGGCCTCAGATGCCCGAGCCATCACCGGACTGAACCGCTCCTTCTCTGGCCCTGAAAGGAAGAATTTGAATCTAAATCTAATCTGAATAACCAGAAGCTGAATTGTGATTGTGAATCAGTAAGTATTTCTGAATGAAATAACTGTGACTTTCAACCTGAACATTATTGTTCAGTGTTTCACAGATGTGCACAAGAGATTGCTGGAAAGCAACAGGACTGAGCAAACAGGCTATTCTGCAACGTATGTTTCCATACTGACAGACAGCCGATTAGATTTCACATTTAGATTTTCATAAAGGCTTCCAAACAAATTAGGTGCATCAAGCACTTTGCATTTCACCAACGATCAACACAGTAAACAGTAAGTATACTTACAATTTATGGTGCTAAATGTCTCGTTGAGGATGCGGTTCTCGACAGCACACGTCACAGGGATGTGTTTGCCGATGCTGACAGTCATGATACTGGTTATGTTGAACAGCTCGGAGTCTTGGAGAGGTTGCGCGTAGGTTTTCACTGAGCCTGGTGGGGGCTTGTCTGTGGAGTTGATGAGCCAGTGAAGGATGGGTTTAGGATAGCCACCTCTGGTGTGGCACACAAACTGGGTATTGTCCTCCAGCTCTTCTTCCTCCCGTTCTATTGCTGGGAAACTGTAATGAGCTGTATGGAGCACAAGTTTAGATCAGATTAGAATATACTTTATTCATCCCGTAGGAAATGCAAGCATCGCTTTAGCATCCATAAAATGACATACCCATACACACCTATACATTGAAAATAAACCTTGAAGTTTATTATGAAGTTTAAAAGGACAAAGTAACTTTATAACTTTAAAGTAACTCTATAATTGCATTTAGATACTCTCTTCTCTTCTCACTTACCTCCTACCCTGAGACACACGGTACAGAGCACTGAGCTTGTGTTTTCACCATCGAATGAGACGTGGAGGCTGTAGGTGTTTGCATCTGAAGGAACAACCTCAGTCAGCATCATGGACAGGTTCCCAGTCTGCGGGGCCAGAGAGAGCATTCGGGCCCGCTTGGAGTTGGACACATTCAATGTCTCCTCATGTCCTTGTTTCCACAAACCTCTGAATATGTCCTCTTTCTCTGTTCTCCACCACGCTGAGAAGTTGGAGGACAGAAGCCTACGAGTTCCATCATAAGTGCATGGCAAGACAGCTAACTCTCCGATTACAGCAGCCGCGCAGTCCTCATCTGTCAAGACAATTCCAATTTTAGATGTCACACAGGCTTCAAAAAGCATTATTGTATTTTATTGTATGCTTTTTATATATAAACACACTACAGTTCAAACATACCTTGAGATGAGCCTGGTTTAACTAGTATCATTAGTAGTACTATAAACCTCTGTAGTGTCATTGCCGAGGAACTGCAGTTGAATTACTCATCAAAATCCACCGAGGGAAAACAAGGTCTCAAGAGTAAATAGATCCTATGGACACACGCTCATTGTTCATTTCAGTTAAATGTTATTTCCCCTGATTGTAAAGAGAAGTGTTTCTAAACATGTTCCTGTAGTTTGACACACGGAAAAAAAACCTGATGGTAGTGACAACCTAGGCGGAAACCTAGGCTTGTCTTGCCTCTTACTCCGCCTCCACACACGTCTGTGGCACTCACCTCCCTTGTTTTAGAGATGACAGGTTCCTCTCACTTGGATCAAACTGTCCATGTGTTCATCACCCACAAATTACAGAATGACTTGTCCTGTGAGTAACTTTCAGACTTTTCTCATGTCAAAGCTTGCGGCCCCTTCTCTGTGTAAAATGTTCCCCCTATTTGTCTGTCAAATACTGTCAGTGGTTCTGTTCCAGGATACTTGCTGCCATTGAAAATGAAGTTGCCCTCTGTGTCTGGTCCCATAAAGGTGCACAGGTGTGGCCTGTAATGCTAAAACAACAGGAACAAGAAGTCACTCCTCCCTCCCGGGTTTGGCTGACAGGTGCCATCACTGTCTCGTTTGGTTAGACATATGGTAACCTTGATGTTTTCCTACCCTTGTTTATCATAATCCAGCATACACAAAGGCAATGACGTGAAACCTGTCAGACTGTTCATTTCCAGTTTATAGGCCTACTACAAAAGCTGTGACGGGGTGTTGGATGTCTTGACATCCAGTATTGATACCAATACTGGAACCTTAAAAAAATACTGAATATTTCCCTATGTAAGGAAATCAAGTGCACACAAAACAGCTAATGATTTGTTTCAAACATGTTGCACATAAACATGTCATTTCAAGTATTTAAATATGACCTGTTATTGTTGCTGTTCCTTTAACATGCCTGTGCCAAAGAAAAAGGTGACCTCATTTCAACCCCTATATCATTGTGAGTCTCTACATTACCACTACTGTGTCTGCCAGCCAGAATAACGACAGCTCGGCCAGATGGGCCTCCTACCCTGGATCCTGACCCCCAGCAGGCTTCAGCTTTACTGAACATGGACACATTGCATCCCACTGTATCTATACTCATCTATATGTTGTCATCATTGAAAACATCATTATCATTAATATCTAAGCTTTTGGTTTGAGTAAGGACAACAAATTTAGTCAGGCGAAATGGACCACATAAAGAATAAGGGAGAGGCAAAATAATGTTTAAAAGAAAACAACAACCTGTAAAAGAACGCTTAGTGAGTTTCATTCAAAGTATCTTTGGTTTGAAATCGCAACCTCGTTTAGTTTACACTGACATATGGAAATATTCTGGTGCTGCTTCAGTGCACAGACCACCCGTAAAATACTGCAAACCGTGATTAACCTTGTGTCCACGGGAGGGAGCGCTTCTGTTGCACGAGCACAAAACTTCTTCCGGAAAGAACCACCGAGGTAGACTGCTGTCCAGAATGCCGACTTCGCTTACTAGCAAACATTTTTGAGATAGTAGTAATGCATAGCCGACATTACATGTATTTTGCCTTAGATGTCAAACGAGCCGCCGCTTACAAGTTAATGTATTGTAAACTACAGTAAACTACTCGTTGTATGAGAATCAGCATGTAAAATGCTGCACGGGCTTAACGTTACTACTCCGAGTGATCCCCGTGAGCTGTCTTAAACCTTTCTGCCTTAACGACGATGAGCATCCTCGCTAACTTCTTTAAGAGAAGAGCATACATTTGGACTTTGAAGTCGTGTCATCGGGAATCTATTCTCGGCAGGTTACCCTGTGCAGTTCACACAGTAACTTTTGTCCAACATTCAAGTTTGAAGTCAGTTTTGAACTCCAGATGCTTTTCATCCACGTGCTGCGTCCTCAAAAGCAATAAGACGACAGTGCATTCCAACGGAACAGATGTTGATGTTGAAGGTGACGAAGCTGTCATCGAAGATAGCGAAGTTGATGAACTTTTTGAACAATTTGTTCCCACGGCTATTGGAGATGGAGATCACAGAGTATTCGTAGTGCACCCTGACGTGAAATGGGGCAGTAAAAAGCAGTATCTAACCACAGGTGAGCAAAGGCAATTTATGCATTTTCTCTGACTTGATCCCTTCTATCATGCAATCATTATTAATCCCTGTTTTCCTTATGCCATCCTATTTAACAAAGCTGAGCTCCAAATGGCGGAAGCAGTTGGTCTGGTGCAAACGTTGCAAAACTGGACAGTGGTTGACAAGGTCATTATGTCTACTAAGACGCCAGAAAAAAGGAGGATATTTGGCAAAGGCAATTTTCAGACCCTTACAGGTATGTTGTACTTGTAAGCTACTGGTTTTCAGTAACCTTGTTTTTCAGGTCTGCTGGCATGAAACAAAAAAAGTTAGCCTAGTGGTACAAAATAATATGTTTTCTGCATTCCACCAGAAAAGCTGAGGAAGACCCCAGGGATCACTGCTGTGTTTGTAAACGTAGAACGTTTGTCTCCATCAGCTGAAGTGAGTTTGCAGATAAATTATGATTTTACATCAAAGCTGTATGATTTTTTAAATTTTAATCTCAATTACTCATCACCATAGAGGGAACTCCAGGAGGCCTGGGGTGTTAAGGTCTTTGACAGATATACAGTTGTGCTCCATATATTTCGCCGCAATGCTCGCACCAGGGAAGCGAAACTCCAAATCTCTCTGGCTGAACTTCCCCTCTTAAGGTAAACTTTAACTGTTACCAACTTTTTCAGTGATCCCAGGACTTATTTATCAGATAGAGTAAACCTTGAGCTCTGCCTTTCATTGTGGTTATATATACTACTGATATTCCATATGTGGCTGAAGTGTTCATTTTGATGTTTTATTGTGTAGGTCACGTTTAAAGAATGAGATGGCAAATCTCGACCAGCAAGGTGGAGGTTCCCGATACATCATGGGTTCTGGTATGGCTGCAATGTAAACACACTATATTGGACCAGATGGGCGTTCCTATGCTGTACAGAGTTTCTGTATTTCACTGTATCTCACTTATTGTCATTTGCCTGATAAATGTGCATGTTCAGGTGAGACAGCCATGGAAGTGCAGCAGAGGCTTCTGAAAGAAAGAGAACTGAAAATCAGGGCAGCTCTGGAACGTCTGAGGCGTAAAAGACACTTGCTCCGCTCCCAGCGCAAAAACAAAGACTTCCCCACTGTGTCTGTCATGGGCTATACTAACTCTGGTAAGGCAAAGGAAAAAAAACATTATGTGTAACCTATTGGCCTGGCTGTATCTTAGTAAATGTGGACATTTGTACACCAAAGGTAGATATGGGGTTTGTAAATGTTAGTAGTGGTGTAAGAAGTAATGTTTGGAATTTCAATAAACAGCGAGTGTTGGCCGTGACAGTGAGTTCTGAGGGTATGTCCGTTGCAGTGCTGACATTTGAAACCATGTACCAGTCCCAAGTGGCCAGTCTGAGCTCAGCTCGGTCAACTCAGTGCCTCATACCCAGGTCGTTTATCCCTGAAGCTGTCTGGTGAATATCAGTTGTCTTTATCTTATTACCAGGCAAGACCACGCTCATCAAAGCCCTGACGGGTGATGCTAGCCTGCAGCCCAAAGACCAGCTCTTCGCCACCCTGGATGTCACGGTTCACGCTGGACAGTTACCCAGTCACATGACCATCCTGTACGTCGACACCATTGGTTTCCTGTCCCAGCTTCCTCATCAGCTCATCGACTCCTTCTCCGCTACTCTGGAGGATGTGGCCCACTCGGTCCGTACCTCCAGTTTTTGCTCCAGGTTAATTAATACCACAGACTTTTACCAGTCAGTCCATTAACTGTGCAAACTGTCAGCTGACACATGGTGACCATTGGTGACCATACAGTCATATTGCTGCTTCCAGCTATATTTTTCAATAATACTTTCAGAAAGACCAAATGCCCATGATCATGTGTTTACTTCAAGAAAATCTACTATACTTATAGTTTAGTGTCTACATTAAGAAAATCTCTCTCTCTCTCTCTCTGCTTGCGCTCTTTATCATAGGACCTCATTATTCACGTGCGAGACATCAGCCACCCAGAGACAGTGTACCAGAAGGCCAATGTCTTAAATGTCCTCAAAAACCTGCAGATCCCCGACAGACTCATGAGCACAGTCGTAGAGGTCCACAACAAGGTGGATCTCATCAGCGAGTAAGGACTTATTCACACCACTTGATCGCCACTGCACATGTGGCTGAATTCCAATGAACCCTCCAAGACTTAACTTGCATGAAGTAGATGTTTAGTAACCATGTTTAGTACTTTAAAGTTCAAATGTCTAAAAAATGACCTTGGTAGTTAACCTTTGTCAGCATTCACTCGTTTGTTAGTTGAAAGTGTGTTTTTTTTATAAAGTGTAGGCACTATATTGTCCAGGTATCCACTGAAGTTAGCATGCAAATCAAGTAGCATCACTAAAATTGAGAACTAAACTAAGAACTACACACAGCAGCTTTAGATGTCAGGGCTTAGTGTGGACATTGGTATTCAGTCATTGTATTGGAGTCAGTGTCATTGTAATTAAATGAAAATCAATCTGTCAATCAACCACACATTGTCCCTCAGGTATGAGCCCACAGAGCCTGACTGTTTGCCAATATCAGCACTAAAAGAACAAGGCCTGGAGGATCTAAGACACAAGATTGAAGAAGGCATAATGAAATCCACCGGAAAGCAGATCTTATCCCTTAAAGTGGACCTTAGTAGCCCTCAGCTGGGGTAAGTAAACATTCTAGAGACAGACATCCTGAATATAGATAAGCGTAAATATATCTGAACACTGACACAAGTTTTATTATTTAAATAAAATAAGATTGCATACTCTACAGTAAGCTTTAATTTGAGGGTATTCCCTTCCAAATTGATTGAACAGAATTATAGCTTTCTTTCAAAGGCCACCCTGTTTTTAAAGGGACCACTTGACACTTGACTCAAAAGCTATTGTACATTTCTTATCCTGTCATTATCAGTAACATAGATAAAAGGTTTGGATTGATTCCAGATATGGTGTTTGCATCTGGAAGATTTTACTGTGAACACATGTGATTAAGGCTGCAAAAGCATCTGAGAAAAAGTGTCAGAGTGGCAGTTTGATGCATTCTGGCGAGAAAAGAAAACACTAAAATGCAATGCAAAAAGGATTGGATGTCCAAAGAAGTGTTGGAAGATCACTGGTTAATTTCCATCTTAACCACAATTGCAAACGGTGTTTGATTTAAAATGTATTTGTAGTGGTGCACAGAAACAAAATTAAATAATACATATTTATTGACCTAAGTGTATGTGTTTTTCCATAGTTGGCTTTACAAAGAGGCCACCGTCCAGGAAGTAGAGGCTGGGGGAGACGACTGCATTGCTACCGTCAAGGTCGTCATCAGCGCTGCCTCATATGGTCGCTACAGGAAGCTGTTCCAGGACACTTGACAGCAGAACAGATTGTCCTTGTCTCCCAGCTGTACTGGCACAGGAGGGGCTAGGCTACCCTGCCCTCTCTCAAACAGCTCCTATCTCCGCTTAATACCTGTGGTGGACTTAGGAATCTTATCATACTTGTAAATGAGGAAAGAGATTGGAATAAAAAGTGGAAAAAATGTATTGTTTGCACTCCAGTAACAGTAAAGTGACTTGTGGAGAATACAATCATTTGGCATTTCCTTAGTCATTGTGTACTGGCCAGGAGTGTATGATGCGTCCTCTTCAGGAATATCGTGCCTTTAAAAACAGATTGTGCTACTGGTATGATTAGATTAGATGAGAAGGTCTAAAATCTAATCTCATTCATTTACCATAAAGCTCAAAATGAGGGGGGGAAATCATAAATAAAAGTGAAGTGAGTAATATTGCACTGTAACATTTGATTTGGAAGATCAGATAGCACCTTCTTTGGTCAAAATTTCTCTTCACAGTCTCTTGTTAGTCTCCATAGCTCTGGATTTCTCAGATCAGTTTGTTATTGAGGGCTATAATTAGGTGGCAGAAGGGAATGAGGCCCACGAAATCTCCGGCGATGATGTTTAGGCAGCTGGGGTCTGAGCCGGGCCTCTGCTCGTTCAGCCACTGCCTCACATCATCCCAGTTCTCCACACTCAGGGAGCGCAGCGACTCACACGGGTGTGAGCCGATGAAACAGCGGCCCGCAGTCAGGTTCAAACCAGCCACAAAGAAACAATCTGCACATGAGACATGAAAAGTCAATGGTGGTTTTTGACAATGGCGTAGTTGGTAAAACTCATGCTCCATTATACATGGCACAGTAATGTGGAACTGAGGATGTTATATAGGCAGTTTAATTCACAAAAAAGTTTAGGTTGGCTATTACAGACAGCTTGCTGTTATTATCTCAGTTTCAGTTTGGCATTCCTGGTATTTGTTTTTCAGTACATTGCATCCTTGGTTGAAATCAAACTAGAATTGTGTTCTCTCACCTGGGCGTCCAAGTGACTTCTCCCATTCTAGGTAGTCAAGGAGCCCCTCAGCAGTGGGCTTGTTGGCCCAGAGATAGGGAATGGCAGGCCAGAGCTCAGTGTGCCGTGCTGCAGTCTGGTCATCATATGACAGAAGCACCTGGTACTTGAAGCTCCACAAATGCCGCAAAGTCACCATAGCTTCCTGGTGGAACAGGTGGAACATCAGACCGAAAAACCCATAGTACAGGGGTGTATGATTTAAAGGAAAGATTTGTTCATCATTCAGGGAGTTAATAATTACACCAAGTAAATATACATGTGGTGGAAGACATTTTTGATGCTGATACTGATTCTGGATACGCTAGGCCCACTATCTCACTTACCGTGCGCGGACAGAGTTTGGATGCAAATGTTCTCTTGAGAGCGTAAATAAAAGTCTCATGAAGTTTCTCACTGAGCCCTTCAAAGTTCCTGCAGGCCAAGATGACAACTTCCTTTGGATGGGAGTCAAGCCAACTTGCAATTAACTGTAAAGTGTCCTAGAAGATGGTTTGAGTACATAAATTAGACTTATATAGACTAAACTTGTTGTTTTCCCACTTTTTTCATCCCAGAAATACAAAACATGTCTTTTTGTTTCAAAATATCAATAAAACATGTCCAATACAAATTCATTTTTATATTCTTTTTGTTATGGCAAAAGTGTTTCAAGGAATCCTGCTTACCAGAACTGTTACATGTGTGTATATGACGTGTGTGAAGAAAAGATCGTCTGATGCGTCACAAGGTTTGTGGGCAATCCTCAGGTCAAAGTAGCGGATACCTGCTGTGAGTTGTTCAACAATTCCTTTTTCCTATTAGAAAGGCATGGTAAAGGATAGCAATAGCAGACAAGGGGTCCGATTATGTGACTGGAACAATATTTTACTTCAAATGCATTAAGGACAGCTAGAGGCCTACAATACCATTAGCACTGAAAAAGCTCTCCCAAACTTTTGCGGTGTAAGTATCTGTTTCTCAGTATATCAGTTTCAGTGAATCTAACATTTGTTTTTAATCCAGGAATCCAGGCATTTTTTTTACTTTATTGTGCGTGTGTTGCGACAATAAGTTTGGGGACTGCCATCCCCTGGGTCAATTAAATGCTCTTATTTAAAGCCAGTGTAATACATAATGGTGTACCATTTGATGTAGACAACATATCTGCACTCAGAACTAATGCACAACTATTTCCCTGAACACTCAGACAGCAAACCAAATGTCCTGATCTTAAAACTAGTTTCTAAAGTAGTCTACATCTGACTGCAAGCAGATAAATACAAGGTAACAAATAATATTTGGCATAGGTTTACAAAACACATAAGCACAGCCTCCACAGTTTACAGCCCTTTTCGCAATATTCGAAAAAATTAGCAGTGTAGGCCTATGTGGTCTGTGGCCTGAGTAACTTAACGGCACCTGTAATGGTGTGTGTGTGTGTGAGAGAGAGAGACTGACATGGGTTGTAACTGTTATAGAGCCCACTTTTAAAAGTAGTCAAAATGACCAATTTACATGCCCCATTACCTTAGATTATGATGATATGCTAGATAATGATAGACATGTCGTTTCTTGCGGATTATGATTATGGGATGAAGCAAGGGATAGTGAAACTTTGTACCCCAACATAGTGGACAAGTAACAGTGTTTAACAATAATAGCATCGTTTCTGATGGCCACGTTAAGACTCAGGTGACAATAGAATGTATCTTGCCTGTGTTGTAGCCCATCTGTAAATCGCAGGTCGTGTGAAACAGTAGAAGAGTCCATCCAGAATCCTGAAGGTGTCCGACTCCGATCTAACTAATGGTGAGGTGATATCCAGACAATAACTCATGGTGTCATGACTGCCTGAAAAAATACAGAGGTTGGTTAAGTTACACTCTTTCAGTCAACAGTTTAAAAGAGAAAAAAAAGTTTGTTGTGTCTGGCAGTCACGAAATGACTCTTTACCTGGGATAGCGAGGTTTGACAGTGGAATATCCCACAGCTTTTCTGGTAAAGCAGACATCCAGTCACAATAATCTGAATCGTTTTCTGCTGAATCCATAGTTGCATCGGCTTGGGTAGACTAGGCTACTTATAGTTAACGTTGTGCAGAAACCAAAAACATTTGTAGCTTCTGACTGTGCTATAAAGGTTAAGACATTGGGCTCAGTCGTCAGAACGGTTGGTTTACCTGACTTACCCAATTATGAATCAAATGCCCTTTCATTCTGTAGCCTGTAAGAGCTGCCTCTTTGTGGGCCGTCTTGTAGGTGTTAATAAATTTACGCTTTGGAGTCACACGTAGTCAAACTGTAAAACCAGACCATTTCCTGTATTTCCCAGAAGGCATTCAGTACATTGCAATACTAACGTAACAACTATACATTAGCCTTCTTACTTTTACTGAAATGGTTCAGTTATTTATAGTAAATTTATATAAAAAGGAAGCCCTGACTGAGTTACCCGAACTGTCAGTCCTGAAAGTGCTTGATGAGACAGGTCGAAACGTGACGTCACGACTAAGACTTTCATCATAAGCTGTTTCTTTCAGTCAATGGGATTCAATCCTGTTAGTGCTTATCTATTAGACTACTTGTGAGAAAACTATTGTGAAAAAGAATAAGCTAATCATCTAACAGTAGCCAGAGTGTAAAGTAGGTCCAATCATTTATTTAAAGTCTTTACCACCAACCCAGAATTGAAGGGACATGTTGTCCAACAAGCTGAGAGGTTTTTCTGCATTCCTGTGTTTAAGACATGACTAACTCGTTTGAATTTCTCAGCAAGCATAGATATTTACCACATATTAATCAATGCAATATACAAAACACCATACAATTATAATTCTAATCCTCCTTACATGAAATAAAACAAGAAAATGCTTGGCTTGCTAGGCTACTGAGTTCCCCAGACACCCATAATGAAGGGCTTCATGTGCTAGTGCCATTTTAGACCCCAGTTTGAGAGAAAATTTTCAGCTTTGCGTCAGCTTGCTCTCTCCCATGTTCCCGGAGTGGCTTTGCTGTCACATTTTTGTTGACAGATTATTTTCATACAACAGCAGCAGGGCTGTGGGGGGAATGTGTATAGTGAATGACATTACGATAACCACAGCTATCCTCTATCCTCTGTGAAGCAAACTTGTGCCTATCCCACTGGCCCTTCTCTGATGTGTGCATGGGCAATGTGCTCAGTCTTTTTCTTATCTCTCTCTGAGTCCTTCAAAAGGACATTTATGTATAAGATTCTTTTACCCTCATTTCCAGATTAGCATTGGTACCAGATTTATTTGTCTTTTGACTGAATCTATGAGGATGAGGAGGGCTATGTGCAGGTAGCTTTTCTTCATGTATTTATTTATTTAGTTTTTACAAATCATGACATGATTCAGCTTCTAATGCAGGTGAGGTCAATACGGTTTTGTTTTGTTTTTATTGGCAAGAAACCCTGATCTTAGGTTTATACTTGATGTGCCAAGACAGTGTAGGGAATGGGTTGGTTAATACTCTGGGTTGTTCTCTAAAATTACCATTGAACACTTTGGTAATTGTGTTTTTTTTCTCATCAAAATGAGGAGAAAAGGGAACCTCATTAGATAGACCTTTGTTTGGCTATTGTGATTTTTGTTTGTCCATTTATGATATTAACTATCTAATACTTCTGATGAATGATGGTCCAGTTGACTCAACCAGCATTGCATTGTTTATTAGTTGTTGTTTTTTTAGAAATATTATCAATTTCTTTCTCGAAGTTTGCATATTCTTCAAACAATATCACTGCTAGCAAGTCCTGCTAACACATGCTCTTTTGACTGGTTAATGTAAAATTGTTACAGTAAAGTTGTATACAAAATACTTCATGCCAAGAGTCATACCAAAGATCATTGAATACTGGGCCTTTCTCTAGTCATACTACTGATACCATGCATCCAAATGAAGCAGATTATTGTATTCCTACACCTCAGGATATTTAATACCTGTGTATTTCTGATTATTAAATATTGTGTGCTTGCATATAAGGGTCATAGACTGTGATATTGTTTACTGCACTTTTGGACTCTCATGCTAACCCTATTTCCATACAGTTTTTCTGTGCTCTAGAAAAGGATCACAATGTGCTACTAGTAACCGATGAAAATGAGCTGTGCTTAAAATGAATTATTAGCTATTCTACTGCCATACACCAAATGTGTAAGTGCATCACTTTGTATTTGAGCCTGGGAAACATCAAAACCCTTTCAGGGCTCTAAAAAATGCGTAATAAGATTTCCTGATTGAAATTCAAATGTAAGACAATGAATCAATGCCAGGAATATAGTGACATCAGTCAGTCAGTAAAAAAAAAAATCTGTGCATAATTTTCATTGTAACCCAAAGAAAAACATCAGCATTTTCAGAGTGCAAATATATACTATCAAATCCTGTCAAAATGCCTCAAGAAAATATTGATTCAAAAACAGATTCACATTCGCAATGCCATGCTTACTTAAAAAAAAAAAGAAAGAAAGAAAAATGTAACAAGTAAACAAATGGTGCATTGTGCAAATTGTTGAGACCAAAGTGAAATCAAATAAAAAATCTTATTATAAAATAATCTTATGAGGTCCGTTTCAGTAACTTTTCATTCAGTGCAATGACAGTTGGTACAAACTGGCTCTCGGTCACAAAGTCCCCAGCAATGATATTGATTGATCCCGTATTTGATCCAGGTCTCTGCTCCTTGACCCATGCCAGTAATGTTGGGTAAGTGGACATGACCATGTCCTTCAGTGATTCAGTGGGGTGGGAGCAGATATACTTCAAGTCCTCAGTTAGATTGATACCAGTGACAAAGAACCCACCTGTTTAAACAAAAAACATCAACAAAAAAAAAGAGTTAACCATATGTATCCAAATTACAGCCATAGCTATTATACAATATCAAGTTCATATACAGGGAACTCTGCCATACACTGGTCTTGGATGTGACATAAACCCATTCAGCTCTTGACCCTAAACAGTATGCTAGTTTAAATCCGTGTTCAGGCAGAGTTTGATTGCTGCCTTCTCCTCCCCAGTGTATTTTGATTATGACATTTTCTTAGGGGTCGTTTTATTTTTAACTGTTGTACTTATGCAGCTAGTTATGCAACTTTCCCCAGCAGCATCTTGAACGGATCTCAGGCCCCAAGCATATTTTTGTGTGCATTACCTTACATTGCCTTACCTTACAGAATAATGGCATTTAATTTTAATGTCCTAGCGCGCTGGGAACTGTGCTGTAATAGTAATGTGGTGTACAGTATTTAACTTTTACAGCTTTTGTTTTGCAGTGTCAGCAAGTGCAATTTATTTACATATTCTGTAAATGCTAATAAGGATCCAGGCAAGTGTGAATCTGCTCATCAGTAGGGGACATTTTCTCCTCGTCCTCTTACCTGGCCTGCCGTTCTGCTTCCGCCGCTCAAACTCTTCGATCAGAGCTTCAGCTTTGCACTTGTTGGCCCACCAGTAGGAAATATGGGGCCACAGTTCACTGTGGCAATTAGCTACATTGTGCTCATAAGATATGATGACTTGGAACCCTCGATTCCATAGGTTGCGCAAGGTCACTGGCTCCTGTTGAACAGACACAAGTACAAGAACCGCAATAATAAATATATTTATATTTAGGAAGGCCTTTTGTTTTTAAGGCAATGGAGGAACAGATTATAAGTGCATTAACAATGAAGGCATGCACCTGTTCTCAATAAATAAACATAAAAAATCAAAATGCAAATCTACTTTCAAACTCTGATTCCATCTGTGCTCTGATAAAATGGCGATGGTCACTGAAACCTAGACTACACCCTCCTACAGAAAGACAGCTTTTTCAAGTCAAGGAAACACTACCGATTTTGGACACAGCTTTGCAGCAAATACATTCTTGATGGCGGAGATGAGAGTGGAGTGAAGCTCCTGGCTCAGACCCAAGAAGTGACTGAAGGACAAGATGACAACCTCTTGGGGGTGAGTGTCCAGCCATTCTCTTATCTCATTCAGCACCATCTGTCAAAACAGGAGGCCACATCATTCACAAGGATTCCCACAAAGCATTATTTACAAAAACATTATTTACATTAAAAGCCTAGTCCTTGTGCACACCAGATATGAGAGTGACACCTGTGGACCTATTTACTGAACAGTATATTGTTTGTTATCAAATGAAAATCAAAATCTTCCTGAGCAAAATCTTCTCCATAGCAAAACAGATCTGTCTATAGTTTAGTCATCAGGGTTGTACAAAATTCTAATTTGAATTTAAATTCAATTCAATTCTCAGAATTCACTTTTACACAGACAAAATTGTAATTCCAAGAAATTGGATTTATGAAAAATAATAAAAATGCATTTATCAGTGAGTATTAATAGTACAGTATAAAATATATGATGAACATGAATTTCTTACAGATATTGCTGTATAGACCTTGTATGTGCACAATACTTTATTAGAGTAAATAGGCCTGTATTCACAAATTAACATTTAAAAAAATACTCTGATATAACAGATTATTCAAATTATCATAACTTTCAAATCACAACATTGACCTTTATAACTATGTAACCACATAATATTTATCACTAACATTTAACTCCAGCATCCTATAAGGTGGAGCCAATTCAGATTCTTTCATTGAACTGAATTCAATTCTAAAATCCTACATTTTGCACAACCCTATTGTACAGAGTTCATAATAAAGAGTTGTGTTAATAATAAAGATATATATTACATCTTATTTTTGTACCAACACTTTCCAGTTGTTCTTGGTCACAGTGACAGAGTTGCATTTTTAAAAGCCAGTGATCATCAGTGGTTCCTCACCTCTACTGTAATTGTGGTGTACACTCCATGATAGAAGTAGAGGTCAGTGGAGCTGTCGTTTGGTCGATGGGCTATCCTGAGGTCACAGTATCTGACTCCTCCGTCCAGCTGCTCCTTCACAGTGCACTCCTGATAAGGCCAAAAGAGCAAGATTACTTACAGGCGCACTAAAAGATTAAAAGCTAAGTCCTCTATTCTACCTTACCAGTAAGGCTCTTCCCAGTGTATATGGCTATACTGTACTCTTCAGTTTTAGGCTCTGAGAGATTACAATGGATTCTAAAAATGCTCAATATGTTTAATAGACAAGAATCCACACAGCAGGATTGATGTAAGTTATATACTGTAAGCTACCAAGATGTGATGTAAAAAAAATAGTCCTCATAACCAAAATGTCCCCCAACTACACTTTCCCATGTGTTCTAACCTTACACCGCATTCATCAGACAATATGTAAAGTAGCACACTCACATATTCCAGCTGGACTTACTGATAAAAAAAAACACTCCATGGAGGGTTTATCTTTCTTATTTAATTCCCTGCTCAAAAAAATCTGTTGCATTATCCTACCTGTGCAATGGCCCATTTGTAAACAAAAGGGCGGATGAGAGGTTTCATGTACTTGTCCAGCTTCTGCAGCACATCAGGCTGGGTAAGATCCACTGGGGACCGGTCGTTCTTATCAAGGCAGTAAGTTATTGCATTATGACTCCCTAAAAAAATACAGTAGGTTTAACTGATGAAAATGCAAAATTGGTGCTTGTGCCAGTTATGTCTATTTGTAGGCCTACTTTCACAGAAAACTTGACAAGATGCTTGGTCAATGTGATGAGGCTTTGCTCATTATCGACCTTGACAGTGAAATAGGACTGACAGACTGCAAGCAGGTAATCTGATCCTTCTTGAGTAACCACAGACTCAGCTAGACATCACTTAAACTTAGAATCATATCTCTCATGCCATAAGTAAAAATACACCAAACTCGTTTTTTAGCTATTTAAGGAACTGGCAGCTAATATCCAGTGTCTGCATAGAAAACATGCTAGAGAAATACCTGAGAAGGAAATTTATCTGGCAGTGATATCATTACAGCATGAAATCTTAAACAGCTTTCACTATGTGTGTGTGTGTGTGTGTGTGTGTGTGTGTGTGTGTGTGTCTACATGTCTACTTTTTCGCTTTCATTTTCACTGAACACAGTCCTAAACCTTCTAAACACTTCAGTGGTATTGGTTATTCGAAGGTATCAGGTACCTGGGATGGATAAGTTACAAAGTGGTATGTCCCATAATGAATTGGGTAGGTGTGCCATCCAGTTGTCCAAGGGCAAGTCTTTGAGTGGCACCTCACAGACCTCAGACAAAACCACTGAGGACATCTTTAAGCCTGTCAGGAAAATGAAGTTTGTTTAGGTCTACACTTAACGGAAGTGAGCAAGTTATGCTATTGCATTTGCTAAAACATATAATGTGTGGGCTATCCTGTTGTCCACTTCATTTGTACCTCTCAACTACATAAACCGGTTGTGGAGGTATGTCGTATAGGCTACATCCATGGACAAAGATTGTATTGTCTAGCCTACATCACCAGTGATGTCAGATAGTGTAGGGTTTCACTAGTCACACATAGCCTGTGTGTGTCAGTCAAAGAGGCTTTTTACGCCGGTGCTTTATCACCGATTCTAGCACTTACCGTTCGCGTTAATACAGTATATGCTGGAGACAGACTGTGCCAGCACGTCAATCTTGTTTCATTTTAATGAACCAAATTACTTCAGATGTGAAAGGGTGTGTCACAGGAGGAAAACCACCCGAACATTCCATAAAAAACATAGCTGTCAAAGAAAAATGAGGTCGATACGTAGTGTACTACTGGCCATTGGTGGTATCAGGTTGAACTTTGGCAGGGTATCCAGTGCGAAATCCCACGGTGTTGGGTAGAACGCAGCAGACTGAAACAAGACAGCAGGAAACAAGGTTGTCCATGGACCCCGTAAGATTGCTCACATTATTCCACTTGAGAGAGCACTTCACCACATTTAAATTCAAAATGGGACTAAAGCCGTAATCCCAAATTTCTGTATCTTACAAAACGCATTCCAAAAAACAATTAGACTACTGAGACGCGCGGAGCGCTGCCGGTGTGTATGAATCGATGTCCGTTTCGAGAAGGCGGGGTTTGGAGTCCGTGTAATCGGCAGATGCTTCAAACTATCCCGTTAAAGAGCCAGTGGCAAGTTTTTACTGGCGATAGCCCCGCTGAAATTATACCACCCTCATTTGTCAAACAGAGAGGAAGCTGACATCAACTTAGGCAAAATCCCCGATATCACTTCGACTGCTGCACCATTCGTGTATGATTACTTGATACTGAGGGTTGAAATCCTGACCACAGTGCAATGGTTAAAGAGTGTTTTCCCGATGACACTGCTTTTTCCAAATAGCCTGCCAGCATCACCGCACTGCTACTTTGTCACATAATTGGACACATTTGGTGCAGTGTTTGACAAAAAATGGCCTCAGCAGTGTTTAAAGAGAATTTCAGAGAAGGAAAATGCGAGGTCAAAAGAAGCCTTAAATTCTGAGAACATTCATGAGCATGTTGTACAAATAATATCTCAAAATTATACATAACTCTTTATTTCATATTTATACATTTTGTGTAGACTACATCTATTGTACAGTACTGTATTTATACACATTGTTTATTCTACAGCTTTATACTTACCCATCTGTAGGCCTACTATGAAGCACACTGAAGGTGACATGTAGAGTATTCACTGTAGGCCTATACTAAATTGGCTACCTCCTTCTGCTCTCATATGCACATAACTGTACACTGCTGCTCTTAACTGTCTGTATACACTCCATATTGTATATTTTGCACTATTTTGCCTTTTACACTTCTGATTAGATACTAAGCATTTTGTTAGGCCTACTCTGTATAGGCGATGTGTATGACAATAAAGTTTAATCTAAATTAAATTAAAATCTGAAATGTTTCTTAAAAAAGGGATCTTGATTTAATTTCTAGTATACCATAATGGCATAGTATAATTTTCAGTTGATTTTTAATCAGCTATTAGATTTCTTTATTTACTAGTCCTGCATTTAAAATGTTGTAGGCCTATCGTATGCTGTCATTGTTGGTTTTTTTTAAAGCAACCCCTTATCTGAACGTATAAGCAGCACTAAATGTCAATTCTAATAGGACAACACAAACTCAGGTGTACGAAACAGAAAGTGTCATCAATTGAATATATATATATATATTTCCTCATGCAGCTAAGTGGAATCCACTCACAATTCGAGAAAAAAATCAACTGAACTTGCATGACAGTTGCGTTCACAATAGCTCAGAATATAGTTTCAAAGACCATGAAGAAGTCTGCCACATTCTCACGCCATGCACCCCTCATACTTCAACAGTCCCCCATCATGTCATTCCTCCATCTTTTGTGCTGAGCAGTGGTATTCAGACCAGTGCCATCTCAGCATTGTTGTGTTTACCACACTATGCCTCAAAACAACTGCACAGGATTTCTTTCTCTTTTTGTCTCTAAGTAATCTAGTTCAAGCGAGACACGCGTTGTAGGCCACACATAGAAGCAGATGTGAGCAAGCACTACATTTTAAACTGCATTTGCCAGAGCGTGCTGTTTGTATGTAGCCCCAGAGGCACGGCATGATTGTGTGACCCAGTGCACTTGCTTTCACATTCTATTCACATTAGCACTCTCTGTTTACATCTAATGGCCCCAAGGGCTGCATGTGTCTTTTTTGCATGCTAATGGACATATCATAGCACAGAAGAGTTTGTCTCATTCATGCAGAGGTACACTACAGCAACTGCTAACTAATAATTGCATGGTTATCTGAGGTTCACATAAGTGCAAAATAAACAAAATAAAATTAACATTTTGCATAAATTTCTAAAGCATTCTTTTTCTTAGCACAGGAGAAGGCTGTTTCTCTTTAATTTTGTTTGCATTGTTGTGTTCAATTGAAAGGGGTTGGGGGTACTATTTGAGGGTGGAAGTTGTTATTGGAAAACTGCTTGAAGAAGCAAATTCTTTCACTCAGCTCTCATTCTCAGAGGACTGACTGAAATGCAACAGCACAAAGCTCTCTATGCACAAAGCACTTAGTGTACAAGCTGGGGACCTTGTGCTAACCAATGAGGTTTCCATTCACTGTGTTATCAGTGTGGCCAAAGCTTCCATTCATGTCACTGGTCACGCCCCTGGGATCACAGACCCAGGGGAGCAGAGTGTGTGTGTGTGTGTGTGAGGAAAGGGGAGGTCTGATCTTTTGATCGCCCTCATAGCAGGTTTCTGGGGCAGTGGGTCTCTCATTAGGCTAATATTTTTTCAGCCTGAGGGAAAACGGATTATTATTCATTGTCTGGGAAGATGATGGAAATAATGATGGCAGTAATCCTTCCTTTTACTCAATTTAAATGTTCTTTCTTTGCATATGTAATCAATGTACCATAATCTAGATTTTCTAAATGAAATCCGTTTTCACAATGTTGTATTCAATGATAGTTTACTTAAAATGATGATAGATGTTAAATAAAAACAGGCATGTCAGTTCAAGATATTTTACTGTTTTCTGTTGTTGGAAGTGACCAAGATCCATTTATATTCCACTTTCACATCTTTTTCTTCTTCTTCAAAGGATTGCATTTGTGCAACATTCTACATCTCACCCCACATTGCCTATGGTGAAGAATTATCCTGATTGACACGTCCCATTCAGCAGTTGTCTGATGGGTGGAAGTTGTGTTTTTAGGCCACTCTGCTGCTGCCTGAAGAAAAATAATTGGGTTTTCTGGTGGGCTTGCTGACCCAGTGCTAACGTGGAAAAGCTGTTTTGGTGCGTCAGGGATACAGGGTCCTTTATCTTCCCTGTGGCGGAAGGCTGCGGTTGTAAAGTAAGGGATCGAATCGATAAGAGGAAGGAACAGCAATGGTCAAAGTTTGGGTTGAGTGAGCCAGCCTAAGGTGCGCGTGCGGGTGTCGATGAACAGTTACTGTCTTTCAATGATAGACCCTTATCAATTTCAAGACTCTGCATTAGCTAACAAAGCTCTAGCATGACTGCTTCAGACATACAAGTCTTGTGTGGGCCAATGAGGGGATTCAAAAGGTGCAGAATGATGAGGTTCTAGTGACTTCTGTAGCACCTCATTAAGCATGGGTGCTGCCTATCAATACTATCTGGAGGGGCTCATTCTCAGGAGACTACAAGCTAAATAAACATACATAAAATTATGCAAAAGTGAGTAAATTGCAAAACGTTAAAGGAGGACTACTCTGTGGATGATTTTACTTTCAAGTTTATTGAAAAAATGGTTCTTTAAGAAGGAAACAAAAACCCAGGTGTGGATATCCACTTAATTTTACACACTTAAGTGTAAAATTTCAAGTCCTGTGAAGTTCTCAGCCCTACAGAAAAGCACAGGTTTTAATTTGGTTTTAATTTCTGATTTTTTTTTTTTTTTTTCAGATTACATCCATGCACACACCCATACAGTTGATCGTTGATCACTTGTTAAGACAGCTGCACAGCAGTATAACCTCACACAATGGCTCACTTGGAGTTCACAGAGCACACATATTAGGAAAGCAATCAGGATGCAAACAGTCACAGATACACACTTGGCCATATCTCCTTCACTCAATACAAAGGAATGTGCTGCATCGGTAGGTGCAATAAAACCATCCTGGCTCCCCCATGTCGTCATGTATTTGAGCTACTAGGACAACAAAAAGCTGATCCTGAAATAGTGTTTGGTTTCTTTCGGTCTTGGCCGAGTCAATGATTTACCACACATTTATGCTTTTATCAGTCCCTGGCTTCAACTGGTAAACTGAAACGAAGATGTGACAAAAAAATGCTGGTTACTGATAATGAAGTCAAAGGAAAACTATATTGTGCTGAAAAGAGGGCGGGGAAGTGTCTTTGACTGACCACTGCAGCAATTCTGCAAATGTTGTGATTGGCCAATAAAGAAAAATTAGGGTTAAATTCACAAGAGACATAAGGAACTGGAGACATAGCCATCTCTCTCTCTCTCTGTCAAAAAAAAGTAATCCACATGGCTGACAGGCACACTTTTACTAGAACTCAAAGTCCTCAACAGCCCTTGAAACACAATGGACATTCAGTACTACCAGTGAGGACAAATGTGGAGGAAGTAGTACAGTACAGTTGGAGTGAAGGTACAGTGAGTGAAGATGGGTCGCATCTGACACACAAAAAGGTGTAACAACAGCATTTTTAGGCAATATAACTTCCAAAAGGGGCATCTCCAAAAAATCTCAATAATTGGCATTCTGACAAATACACTCAATTTTGGCATGATCATTCATTTGACAAAAATAGATACGGTTTCTAAGGCTTTTCATTGATATCTGGTGCCCCCACTTGGTGAGGCATTCAGTCAGCCTGAGTCATTCAACTCAACACTGTCCCCTTGTGGCTATAACTTACTCCGACATACTTCAGAGGTTAAATAATAAACTCACAAATCAGAATCACATTTCAATACAGAATGGCTACAACATGCTGTCCCACTGTAGTAGCCCAACTAGAAATTCAACCACTGTTCAAGCACTGTAACAAAAAAAAAAGTCCTTAACCATTTTAACCTGATACTGTCTATTGCTTACACAATTGCATTGCAACTGATACCAACAGCGCAAAAAGTGGATTTAATCATCATCTGCACACATTAACAGCTCAGATGAATGAAGCTGGTCATCTCCATGAGATACAACATACATCAAATCTCTTTCAATTCTGCTAACACACACACACACGACTACTTTTCAAAGGCTCATACTTGCCAAAGACGAGACATCCTTTTTTAGGAAAAAGGAAGTAACAGTTAGCATGCTAACACAGAGTCAGTAGACAGTGAGAGAGAAAGACGGAAGAGATTTGATTGCCAACTTTTGACAATATTAAGTGACCCAACAGGCCTGTCACCTTGTTCCTTCTCCCAAACAAACAAACACAGAACTGGCTTTATTTTTTTTTTTTTTTGCATAATGTCATAGTGAGACCAGGTCACTGTTTATTCATGAAACATGGTAGAACATGCTTCTTATGACAGAAGTGACTATTTACAGCATATAAAAACAAAGCTTTATCATCAACAAACACAACAGAAAATTGAGACCCATCTAATGTTACTTACTGTATTTTGATACTGGTGGAATTTCAAAACTAGCCAAAGAGAAAGAAAATGAAAATAAAAACCCTGTTTGCAGAACACAGATTCAAATGCACAGTCAGACAAACACATCTGCTGTGGTCAGTCCCAGCCAAGGCTAGCGTGTCAAAACCCCACTTAGAACCAACGGTTCACAGGTGCCCATGTTTAGACTCACTGTTAGCATTGCTAGCCAAAGCTAGCAAACTCGAACACTGATCTGCTATGGCTTCATTCATAACTTGACAATCAGGTGGGGGAAGGGAACAAACCTGGCACTTGTGAACACCTGTAATGGCGTGGAAGTTTCAAAACAGATTTTTTGGAAGTTGGGAACTGGGGATAGGCTCGAGTTGAGTAGTGCTCTTGAGGCGGCCATGGCTTGCCTGTTTGAAAGAGTCGTCACCTTTGTACTTTCGATGTCCTGGACCCTAGAGAGACTTTTGTCCGGCCGCCACCCCCACCCTTGCCGGAGTCCCCTTGCATGGGGCTGCTTCCTGTCTGCGTCCTGCCCGAGCGCTGTCGCTGTTTGCCCTTGACCTCTGACTCTGAGTCACTGAGTTCCAGGTCGGGGCAGTACCCATCACTCTCCGCCCGTCTCTCCCCCGCTGGCTTGGCCCAGAGTCGCTCTTTGCCTGATGAGGACGAGCTCTTGCGGGAGGCCTTGTCCGCGCCCCGCAGGTCCTCGGTGGTCCGCACCAGGCTGGCGGTGGCCTCCTTAAAGGACCTGCTGAAGTGCTCCATGGTGGATTTGTGCAAGGCCCCCTGTGCTCCCCCTTTCCCGGGCCCCCCTTCGTCCTGAGCGTCCTGCTCACTCGGCGTTTGACAAGACGTGTCCTTCTGGGCCACTGTACCGGGCTTCTCCACAAAGCCATTGGACTTTGGCCCTGCTGATGCTGACGCTCGACTCCTGTCCTGGTCCCCCTTGCTCTTCCCCTTTCCGCCAGACAGGTGGCCCTGCAATGCCGCGTGCAGTGCCATCGGTTTACCCGTGGGCTTGACGGGTAGTGCAGTTTGCCCGCTGCTGGAGCCACTGGCCCGCTGGGAGTGTGCCGAGACGGACATCAGGCCGTTGGCGCGCTCCTCCTTCCGTAACCGGCCGTGGTGGAGCTGGGGCTTGCCCTGTCCGATCCCATTTCCGCTCCTGTTGTAAACGTTGCCGCTGTTGTCTGGGCACAGGGGGCCGTTTCCTGATTTGGAACAGCCTTTGCCATTGCCGAGCGACAGCTTGGGCATCTTGAGTTTCAGTGTGATTCGGGGTGGAGGCCGGAACAGCAAGCTCTCTACTGGAATGGACACAGGAAGACCTGAGGCCCAACAAACAAAACAAGGAGACAAGAAATTAAGTCCAGCCCAATTATTCAGCTAGTTTTAGCTTTCTTATTCTTTCTATGTTGAATCAAATGTTGCTTGCAAACAATGACTAAACCCTTAATATCACACTTGCGCTGTGCAGTTGAATAGTGTGCGTTACCTGCAGACAGCTCCTGGTTGATGAGTTTGACGTGCAGGTTGAAGATCTGCTCCTGGGCTTTGCTCTGGGACAGCTTTAGTTTCTCTCGCCGACTTACCATGTAGCACAGGTTCCTCACCTTGGTAGCAGACACAAAGGGAAAAAAAACTTTGACGGTTACATGCACACACAACAGCAACCACACAACAGCGAACACATTAATGAGTTCTGTGAGGTTTTTTTTTTTTGCTCAACTCATAGAAGTAACTTAATTTGTCTTAATATGAAAAGATTGTAAAAATGAACTACTGTGGAACTGTAATTCTGGCATTGAGATGAAGCTGCTCACTAATGATAAAGCAGTGGTGTGTTTTGTTTGCCTTCAAGTTCAAGATTCAATGCTCTCAGTGTTTGAGATACAGTCAGATAAAAGAGAATACAGTTTTTTAAATGTGACACAGACAAGCTTTTCCTTTGGGCTCTTTGCTTGGCTTACAGTCTGTTCATTGTGTGAGGAACTGATCGTAGGTATTATCTAGAATGATCTGTGCTGGGTCAACAGTGCCAGTGCAGGGCAGCATGACATTTTGGTTTATAATAACAGATAGGGCTCAGGAAAAAAAGATAGTAAGCCAAGACAAAGGCTCCGAATATCAAGATGGGTGTGAAAATGAAAATCAACAGGCGAGAAAGCTGTGTGCCTCAATGTTTTGCTGCTTTGGATTTCACAGTTCAAGGAGCTGTGTCTGTGTGTGTGTGTGTGTGTGTGTATATACACACATTATTAGCAGGAGCTGCATTCGGCATTGTAATGGCCAGGTATTTTCTCTGGTCGTGTAGAGCCATAGATAAACAACTGGCACGGATTGTCTGAGGCATGTGGCAGAAACATTTCTATATGCATGCAATCTAAAGTGTCAGTTTGCAGGAGTCTCACAATCCGTCTATGGTTACGCCTCACTCATGTAAGTATAAGGAACAGCAGTGTATCAGCAGATTCTACAACAGATTCATTGAAAAACAACTGTGTACCTAAGGGTGAAACGTTATGTGAATGGTGCTGAAAGCTAGTCAGTTGGCGTATTGGTGTAATGGACGAAGTGTATAGCAGGAGGGTCCCACTCACCCTCTCCAGGTCCTGCCTCAGGTGCATGAACATGCGCATGCGCGTGTGGATGCTGTCCTCCTGCGGCTGCAGCAGCTGATTCTCCTCCTCCTCCTTAGGGGGCAGCAGTGGCTTGTTGAAGCAGCTCTTCCTCTTCAGCTTCCAGTACTGGAGGATGAAGTCCAGCATGGCCGGAGCCAGACCCAGCTGCTGGGCTACCTCGGCGGGCTGCACCATGGAGTAGAACTCCTCCTCCAGTTCCAGGAGCTTCTGGGCCCGCAGGCCCACCTTCTCCGTCTCCGTGGGCGGTTTGGGCCGGACCGGGCTGGGACTTGGGTTGGGGCTGGGGCTCAGGCCAGTGTGGCCGTCTCTGGGCTTGCTGTGCTTCAGGCAGTAGGACTTGAACTTGACCTCATCACCCTCGTCAAGGATGGTCTTCATCTCCAGGCTGTGCTCAAAGGCACAGGTCACGTGGAAGGGAATGGTGCAGTTCTTTACTGAGCACTACAGCACAGGAGAGTCAGAGAGAGACAGAGAGAGTCAGACAGAATAAGGCCCAATCCCATTTCACCCCTTCGCTCTACCCCTTTCCCCTACCCCTCCGTTTTGCGCGTTCACGTGTAGGGGTAGGGGTGTACCAATTTCCGTTAAGACAGAGGGGTAGGGGTAAGTGGTAGGGCTATATACCCCTCCAAACGGAGATTTTTTACAGGCACACTCCGAACGGAGGGGTATGAGAAATTTCCCAGAATGCCTTGCGAATCTCCAGAAAAGTTCACAAATGTTAGTATTTTCTCCATTATTGATGGTTTAAAATGTTTGATAACCGTTGTATTGTCTTAAGTTTAACGTTATTCCAATGTGTAATGGTCCTTTTCTCCATAAAATGCACACGAAAAAAATCACTAATACAATGAGTAGTGCAACGTTATTTGTGACTTGAGGGATCGGTTGGAGCATTGAGTTGTGAACGAATTGCGAGCGTCCGTGCTAAAAAAAAAGTGTTGCCAACGTAATAGCTGCCGGAGAGTACTGATGTTGTATGCGATTGTTTAAGGGGTGTCCCAATTCGTAGGGGTTGACTTTCAAACCCTACCCCTTGTTGCTCTGCTTCAAGGGGCAGGGGGAAGGGGTAGGGGTAGAAATTAGAAATGGGATTGGCCCTAAGAGTGCATTATAGACTACACGTCTACAGTTGAGTCTCTTCCATGTTCCTTCTGAAAAACACTAACTAAAAAAAAACATTCTCTCACTGCACTACTCTATTTTGACAGAAACCATCTTATGAACTAGAGCATTACTCCCCCTCTCATCACATACTTTTCTCAAATGCCGTTTTTCCCCTATCCCCGTCACCATCTGGTTTCTAGGTTACTGGGACACTGACGAGTCACGCCGCACCATCTAGCACCTGTTTTTGTCTGATGTTTTTATCATTTTTTTTTTTTTTTTGTCATATTCTGTCTAAACATGGTGCCAGCTCGCGTGGCCTTCATGGCACCGCCCTTCTTAGGGCACAGCAGACACTGGGGGTTGATGCCAAGCACACAGGTTCTGCATTTACTACATTTCGTTACCCTGTAATTGTACATTGTATGTGTGTAATGACAATAAAGTTAAATCTAATCTAAACTTTTCTTTGTCTGTGGTTGTTTAGATTAAGTATTTTTAAAGTTTTACTGTCTCAACATTTCATCATGATAGATGTTGGGTGCCCAAACTGGAAAGTGATCTGAAGACTCCTGGAAAGGAGGACGCCAGGTGTTCAGACTGTGATGTTAAATTTTTCAGCAAATCTGTCCGTTTTTCTATTTTTTTATATATGTAGCAAATTATTTGTGCACATTGCTTTGAATAAAAGTGTCTGCTAAGGAATATTAAACATAAAACATGTACATTGAATAGTCATGAGTTTCCTTAAAGGCCTGCCTGAGCATACTACCATTTTTCAATACTCAACTCTTGTGATGGAACTTAACTGATGGAGTATTTCCCAAAACTATAATTGCTAATCTTGCCCATTGTCAAAAAAGTATGTGACAATAGAATCCTTGAATCCAACTAACTCAGTTAAGTATTTGTCTGTTGTGTAACGTAACCCCGGACTAGCCAAGCCCATTAGCCCTGCTCCTCACCTGTATGCAGGCGCCAGTCTTCAGCTTACAAAGGCTGCATATAAGGGCCCAGCGACTGGGAGGAATGTGAGAGACTTTGGTGATGGGCTCCATCCGTTCTGGGCACGCAATGCTCACCTACAGGAGACAGAACAACTGGTTATGCAAGTGCTGGAAAGCCTCGGTGGGAGCACACGGTAAGCAACCACACCCAGAGGCTGGAGACTTGAGATTGGTTTATAACTCTGGATTCAGGCACTCGTACTTTGCAGTGAGAGGTCTACATGCTTCGGGCACATACTGATAGGTAGAAACATGCTCCAGCATGCTGTATATATAAAACGACAACATCCTCATCAACAACAATAAAGACAACAACAAACCTCTGGGATCCAGAGCGCACAGCTGACGTGTGCCCACTTGGTGCCGGCTCGTGTGGCCTTCATTGCACCGCCCTTCTTGGGGCACAGCAGACACTGGGGGTTGATGCCAAGCACACAGGTTCTGCACAGCCAGTTCCCATCAGGGACCTTCACAATCCCATAGCAAGCCTGTAGGGAAAGCAGTTGACATGACAACCATTACGTCCAAAATTATGTCCTTATATTCAAACATCCAACCAAACCCCCCCCCCCCACTATACTGTATTACTGCTTATTAAGTAATCCTGTTGTTGTAAAAGATACTGCTCATTTTTTTATGCCACTACATTAATGTCCCTTCAGGGATTTTTACAATCCTGTAACAACCTTGAAGGGAGAGCAGCTGACTCAAGACAAGTGTCTGACATTTCCATGACAACAAGCACCCAAAAGTGACTTCCTTATGTTAAAACAAACAAACAAAGCAACACTATTCTGTTACTGATGGTACTTCAAGCTGCACTGTTTCCACAACAAACAGTAGACTATGCATTATAGCCTGGGGGAATCACCAATGAAACCAACAATGGAATCACAAAGGGGAATGCTACAAATTCCCTGGCGAGCATCCCAGACCACAATGCAACTGGTTCCTGACCTGGTGCACGCAGATGTTGCACTTGTCACAGAACACCATGTCGTTCCCCTCCTCGCTGTCGGGGGAGCGGCACACGTCGCAGACAACGTCCTCGTCGTACTCGATGCCGAGTCCCTCCTCCGTCTCGATGGCGTAGCTCATGTTGTCATGGCACTGCCTCTCCAGGGCCTCGATGGCACGCTCCATTGTCAGTTCATCCAAGGGCAACTCCCCTGAGAGACAAGATGGGGTAAACATACAGTAAATACAGATGCATATATGTGCAGCAACCACAGCCACACATATACACACACAGCTACATGTAGGGATACACTACTTCCCTCTTGTGGCATGACGTCATGAGGTCTAAAGATGGTCGTGTGAAACTAAGGGCAACTTTGAAATGTCATAAGTAAGTGACGTGATTCTTTTGTCGAACCCTTTAATCAATGGCTTCCACGCATCATCTAGTTTGTTTACTAAACCGATACTTCCATAGTAAAGAGGAAGCTGTCGATGAAGTTGGTAATATGGCATCAGAGCCTCAATCACTTCCTATAAAAGTGACCCTTGGACCAAGCTTCTGCCCTCACTAACATTGACTACATTTACATACTGTTGTGGTTTTGCAAACTGTGGCTGTTGTCGTTTTAGAGGTCTACAACTGCATATTGAGGAGAAGGAGGAGAAATCCTGTGGGAAGGCTACTGAGTGCCGTCAGAAAGTTTGATACAATGTAGGCCGGAATTAGCAGGGAGTCATCCAGGCTTGCATGCAGCAGCTGGAAAAGATGAAGATTTAATTCCAGCCATAGTTATGAGCGATGAGCGAGGCATGCAACCCTAGATACTAGAGAGAACTGGCCCCAGATTGACTACTAATAGGTTGTATTCTATAGAAGAAGACAATAACAAGAGAAGAAAATATCACTCACCCATCTGGGCCAGCTCCGCGTTCAGCTCCTTGAGCCAGTGCAGGTCCATGTCGTCCAGGTCGTAGCGGCACATGGCTTCAGCAAGCTCCTTGATGTTCACGTAGCCCATCTCCGCTGTGTCCTGGCCCCAGCACTGGATGTACTTCCTGGGTCTCGAGTACAGCAGCTCTTTTGACCTCTCTGCAACGATCCTGTGAAATGAAGGGGGGGGGGGGGGGAGTGGTATGTTGATGCTCAACATATTTGCTTACAAAGTCACAAAACCAATCAAAATTTCTCAGACCGTTTGCCATTTTCTCAAATTTGGTAACTCTGTTTGCTAACTAGACAGTTTACTAGCTAATCTGAAACCGTGGTCCGTTTGAATGCTTCAGTTTTTTAGCAGACGGAAGACTCAGATCTATCTTATTTAATATCTCATTACTTGTCATTACTACCATCAATGTAGTCTTCTTAAAAACGATGAGATGGAGTAAGAGAGGGAGAGGTCAACAGACAGACAAAGAAAGAGATAAAGGGAGAGAATGAAAGAGAGAATATATGTGTGTGTGTGTGTTGCACCCACCTGAGTGAGGGCTGGGGGATTGTGTCGGGGCTGGCGAGCACCTGTACCCCCTTCTCCCACTCCTGCCTCCAGGTGTCAGCCAACAGGTAGTAGTCCTCCGGGGAGATGTGGTGTGAGTCCGGCAGCTTCATGGCACTGATCAGGTCTTTTCGGAACAACTGACAAAGGAAACAACAAGCAAAAAATTATGGCTTTTGTTAGGGTAAAAACAAAACTGACACCAACACTTCTAGAAAATATATATTCATATATATTAATATTACTATACGTGTCAAAGTCCTTTAATCTGGTGATAGTTCTCTGGCATTTGAGCTAAATCCAATGAAAGACTTGTATTGCAAGCAGCCAACACCCACACCCACACACTGCGCAGCTACCTACACAGTTGCAAGGACCAACTAACCAAATCAGACTAAAAATTGTGAAAATATATGAAAATGTGAATATCATCATCAATGTAATTCAAATAGAAGATGAACGAACAAGAGAGACCATGGTGATGAGGCCTTTCCAACCAGAGGATGCAGCTAGAGTTCACACTCACCTCTGCCGGTTTCTTAGGGTTGGAAGCGGGGGTTCCAGGTTTGCTTCCATATTTGTTGGAGGAAAAGGAAGTTGAAGGACCTGCATGAGAATAAAGTACTTTAAATTTTCCATAGTTAACATTAGGACCAAAATCAAAGTTTTCTGCCATCTAATAAACTTTTATTTCAGATACACTTGGGACAGAAGGAAGGCAGAACTCACTCTCATTGTCGGAGCTGTCACTGCTGCTTGAACACCTGAGACGTTTCATCCTTTTGTATCCTTCGAGGCAGAGGAAAGACATAAGATTTGTCGTTGAAGAGTCTGCATATCTAAATGTCTACCACACCATTGCAAAGGTAACAAAAGCAAAGAGCTATGTGTATAACTTTTAGGTTAATAAATATAAGGTTTCCTACGTCTCCACATTTCGACCACATGTGGTCGCATGGGTGCCTGCAAAGCTCCATTTGTGAAGCTGCAAGCACATACTATACATCACTCCTCAGAAGGAAAGAAACTAATTTAAACAGAAGAGACTGATTTACTGGATCTAGTGTAACAACACATTATGTAATAACTCCGCATTATGTAACAGCCTGACAAAATGTAATACATTTTCACTCCAATATGTAATAATTTACGCATTTTGTAATACATTTCTTGAACGCAATATGTAATATATTTTTTTGCATTTTGTAATGCATTATTACAGATTGCGGAGGCTATTACAAAATGCGTGACCTGATTTTTTTTGAGCAATTATTAGATGACCACATGCTATTTTACTGAGCCATGGCCTATTCTAGGTCAAACCCATGTTGGATTGTAAACATGTTTACTACACTACTCTTTATGAATAGTTTTTCCCTGCATATAGTGTGTAAGCTTCTGTGCCATAGGTGCCTTGTTTTTCATTCTCTTGAATTGTAAGTCTTCCATTTGGGCCCTGAAAAACAATTTTTTTTTATTTTTAAATTTACCACTTTATAATCATGTGATAGTTGAGTATTGCTGTGACATAGCTACCTTATTTTATTGTTTTAATATATTTTGGATTGTAAAGGTTTGCTTTTGGCTCCTGAATAATCGTTTTTGTAAATTTTCCACTTCTTTAGTGCCAAACTCTAACTCTGATTGGCTTAAGGTGCCACCATGACGCACAATAGTAGGAGGTTTTTTAGGGCTGAGCGCAGCATAAGAGGCGCAGGATTTTAGGAAGAAACTCAGACTCTGCACAGGTTTCCTGGATGAAGAACCAGTCTTCACTGCAGTGACTCTTCTTTACATTGCCAAAACATTGGAACTGCTGCTGGACACCTTGTCTATGCTCTCGTCCTGCTTTTTTGTGAATAAAGAGAGTCTTTCTCAGCAATCTACTTCGGTCTCAACTCATCTGAGTGAAAGTGCACATTTGGAAGAATTGGTGAAGATTTCACAACATGTTATTACATTTCCATTAGAAAAAAAAAAAATCAGGTTCCGGATTTTGTAATAGCCTCCGCAATCTGTAATAATGTTTTACAAAATGTGGAAAAATATATTACATATTGCATTCAGGAAAACTATTACAAAATGCGTACATTGTTACATAATGCGTAAATTATTACATATTGGAGTCAAAATGTATTGCATTTTGTCAGGCTATTACGTTATGTGTGTGTTATTACATAATGTGTTGTTACATCTAGCCTGAAGTACTTGATTGTCACACTGACTCAAACAAAAGGTGATGTGGCATACACAAAAATCCTTATGCAGGATAAATTAATAAGCACTTACACCCCCCCCCCCCTACACACACACAGACAGACTCACCATAAATTTGAAGTCTATGAGCATGCTAGTGTGTTCCTCTGATGGGCTGGGTCTGTCCTCCTCTCATCCCTGCACACAGCATGTGGAGACAAACAGCCTACAGTCAGTGTCTGTGGTGGGGGAGAGTTGGTGTGTGTGTGTGTGTTTGTATGTAAGAGATATGAGAGAGACTGGTGTGTGTATTGGTGTGTGTGAGTGAGGTTTTTGTGTGAGAAATATGGAGAACAGGAAAGAGGGAAAGAGAGGGAGTGTGTGTGTGTGTGTGAAAGCACTAGGATTACACTGACCCTAACCCTTATGTCACTGTGACTCACAGCAAAGTTAGACCTTGCTGGGCCTCAGTCAAGTGCAAAAATATATAAACTGAAGCGAGGCTAACCGCTGTAAAGGAAATACACTGTGCTCCCAAAAGGCTTTTCTGAATGAGGCTCTGTCCCACTGATACCACTGGGAAGTTCTCTGCCAAGCCACACAGTCCAATTCAAATGAACTACAACTCCCAGCAGCCTTTGCGATTGTAGGCCTTATTTGTTTCCTGAGAAGGAAGTTCCTCGCATTGCCCACGTGCGGTAGGAGGTGCTGTGAAAGAGGTGCATGGCGAGGCAGCAGACATGGCCTATTTAGGTCTCAGTCACTGTGTATTTACACCCCCAAGCTTACAACAAAATTGTACTCTCCATCCCATCTAAATTCCCTCAGGTTATAAAATAACTAGTCCATAACCATGACATAGGCCAATCACTAATTTCAGAACCACTCACCTTACACTTATAGTACAGTCACACTGAACTTTATTATGTGGGGGAGGTGTACAAGCTACCAAATATGACTATCATAAGCTGTGAAAACCACTTTGACTATTGCCACACCAAACCGCTGCTTTAAAAAGCCACTGCTACTAGTGACTTTAGCTCTCTGCAACTGCAGCTTTACTAAAAATAGACAACGTACAATGAAATCCACCTGTAGTAAGGGAGAGAATATGCGTGCGAAGGAGAGAGAGAGAGGAGACAGATAGACAAATGAAGAGAGAAAGAGAGAGGTGCAGTAACTCTAAGAGTAAAGAAGGGACCAATTAGTAACACAACTGCACAACCAGCAGTCACACAGGAATGCAGGGAATGTCTGCCAGTAATGTCTACATTAGGTCTGTGTGGTACTGCGAGAACCCTAACGAATCCTCTTATGCAACTTTCTAAAGCTTCCTTTAATTAAAGGGCCTAAAAGTGCTTGCGAAGCGGCTGGTGTTGGGTTTGGTTGGTAGTACAGGCATGTGTCCTGTAAGCCGACCACACAGGAAGTGGCCAGATGTGAAACTGTGTGAGGTGGCAACTTTTGCTAGGCCCTGACCTCAGTAGGTTGGATGTGCATGATTAGTCTGTGTCATTGTCACTGAGGCAGGGCATGGGCAGGGCAGCCAATTTTAGATGGGTTTCCTGTTCATTCACTACAGGTGCATTGGCCTCTGAGAATGAAGTCTCATCCATTAGCACCAATTTAGCATTCTAAGTACATGGTATCAGGGGCGTAGCACCAAATTCTGGGCCCTTTGCACAAGCTGTGTGCATGCCATTTAAAACCTTTAAATTGTATTTAAGGAAAATAACCTTTAAGGGCCCTCCCCCTGCTTAAGGCCCTGATAATTCTTTCCCCTACTATCTCCCCACTATGACGCCCCTGCATGGCATAGATCTGGGTGGATGAACTCTGAGTAACTGGTACACCTCCCTGAAACTGACTGACACCCTTAGACTAAAAAAAAAGGTAAATTTACTCCAATATGATCAGCCCAATTGACCAAATCATGGAAAATAATCAAGATAATTGTCTCTAGTTTCATGGAGTTACCAGTATTTCATTTTAGAAAAAAATCCCTTTGAACTGCCTACTTAAAAACTTAAGCATACTAAATATTAAGGAATAATGACAACCAAGGAAAGACAGAGAGCCTGACAAGTTTTAAATACTCTATTCAGATACTCCCAGACACAATTATGGGCCTTGAGATAGGTCAGCATTCAGCCAGCGTTTCATTTTGTTTGTTTAAATCCTTGCACATACCGCAGGCCTGGCTGTGTACACTGTGGAGGCCGCACGGCTTTCAGTGTAGTAGGGTGGGTTGAAAGGTCCAGGCCTTGACTGTGACACAAACAGGCCCGCTTGAGTACTGCACAGTCGACATCTGCAGCTGACTACTCAGAGTGCCCCCCCCCCCCACCCCCACACACTTACTTATAGGCTACAAATAAACACATGCAAGCATATTTACAAAACACTGATGAGGCACACACTTGCATACAACCATTCACTCACATATACACACATCCAGACAAACACATATATATAGCCTAAGTGTGCATCCAGGTTCTAATAGCCTGTTCTTGAGCCTTTCATGGGCCAAAAAGAACAAAAGGCGTGATCTAACACAACAATAGATAGTACAACACAGACAGGGCATCCTTCTACGTCTGTCCGTCCCTGCTTCTGCTGGGGCAAGACAAAGACCTCTCTATTACGGAGATGGGCCACCCAGGTTAGCAGGGCTATTACTGGAAGTTGTTTTTTCTTGGTGCACTCTCCCTCTGCAGTGCAAAGGAAAATAAAGTACACACCAGCTAGTCAAAAAGATATAAAGAATACAAACCCTATCTTTCTAGCAAAAGGAAATTACTTTTGTTACGTTTTGTTTTACCTTATCCATATGTATTACTGTGAGTTTATTCAGTTGCAAAGAGCTATATTACACTCTTGTTTCCTTACTAATCTGCCCTTCTTTGTTTTCGCAATACTTATATTTACCTCCAAAAGGTTAAGAGTTTCATACAAATAAAAGTCATCATCGGGGGGGGGGGGCATGTTCTGAAAAGAAAACTATTCCTGTCAGCATAAAACATCTGAGCCTTGGCAGCTTTTCAGAGTCCTACTGGTCTGTTTCCATTGATTAGGTCCCACTCCTCTCCCCTCCCCTCATTCCCCGCCAGCAAATAAACACAACAATACCCAGCCCTGGCCACATCATAAGCACCCACAGCTCCAGCTTAGGGAACGCGAGGAGCTTTCAGACTTTCTATGGTTCAGTATTCCTGCTCTTCAACTTTGCATGGTTTCTGGCCCTTTTCAAAAAGTCTAAAGAACATGTCAAAGCCGCTGTTTTGAGTGTAAAAAATACTTGTTTAGGAGTTTGATTAGATATTGAACAAGGTATTGTTATTATTGTCGTTTACCATACTTGGAGGAAGTTAGTTAAATAAAATAGACCTCGTAAAAATGTGCAGTGTGTGTCCCCCTTTACAGTCTCCACAGAGGTCCACAAGGGGAAGAGGAGCGGATGCAGTTTCAGCACTCATTCCTAAATTCTTCCACAACTACTTCCGTTCCACTAACCATTTCATTTCATTGTGCTGCGAGTCAAACGACTGAGCTATCACTGCCCCTGCTTACATTGTCTGTAGATTTCCCAAACTACTGTAAGTTTTGCTTATTTGACTAAGGTGTGTCTTTAATGAGGATAAATGCGAATAAATTGTAGGGTACAGTAAGAGCATTAATGTTAACTTAACAAATTTGCGATTTTGTTCATTCTGGTTAACGTCAATAAATAATGTCAACGCGTTACCACGCTCAGTCAGCTAACTTAAGTACTTGCCCAATTCTTGCCTTTATATGAAAATAAGATGGTGAGTTACAATGAGATAAGCAATTACCATAGTCTAGAATGGTGTGTCAGACTATCCTAAGTTACACAGTGGAGTCCACATGGTAAGTGCAAAGGCAGTTTAGGAACATTTGACCAACATACCAAAGTTAGCAAGCTAGCTGACCAGAAACATAGGGGATAAACTGCAGGTTACGCGAAAATCTCGCACTGACATAGTTATCTGTCTCATTGCTTAGTGGTATTACCAAGCAGTACATTAACCTTATAACGGCAACTGCGAAATGGCAAACAAGTTGATATATCTGAACCCTGCCATTTTCTGTAAACCTCGTTCCCTTCGTGGATTTTCTGACGGCCTTGGCGCCAAACTCGAGCCGACGTAAACGACGAGGACACAGCCTTCGACTAGCCGAAATCAAACGAGGGCGCCACCAGTTAAGCTATAGCTACTCGTGACAAAATAGCACTTCCTAAAAGATACGCACAGACCTAACAGCCACATATATTTCAGTGAAGGCTGAATGGTGAGACTCAAAAGAAGCGTTTCACTTTATCGTAGTTTTAAAATGAATCCCAATAAATCCCCCAATGGTATTGCAAGAGGAAACAGGCCTAGTTGCATGGATCAACCATCCAGGGCAAGCCTTGGCATACTGAGCCCTCAAACACGAGCAGTATTGTTCATGTCACGACCTTACCGTAGATCCAAAATGAGCCCTGCGAGTTGATTATGAGCAGCACTGTCTTTTGGAAAGAGATGGACGAGCCTGGTCGCTTTATATGAAAACAAATAGGAATATTTTCCTATTTCTTTCCCAATTCCTCACTGTCAATTTCCCAGAGCTGCAATCGCTTTTCCACCACGGCACAACAGCTCTATTGTACCGCCCGGGCCTCAGGGTCCTAGACTCCGCCTCTTGCAAGCCGTTTTCCTAGCTATCCGCATAGCCGCTACGTTCCGCAGCAGCCTGGACGACTTCACGAAGCCGGCATCATAGGCCTGCTATCCCATTCTCTCAAAGTAAGGCCAGGTGAAGAGGAAAGCTAGTCATCTTTGAATTAATAAAAAAAAAAATCTTATATCTGATATTCTGATTTAAGTTTGTTGTAGCCTATAAAAGTTATGTAAAGAATGTCACATTTTCATCAAGGTTTTGATAAAAGTATATTGTAATATGACGTTACAAACAGCTCTAAAAAAAGGTTTAAACATTAATATGAAAAGACAGTCAACAGTACAAAAAAAACGTGTTGGCCTGATGTTGATACATGTACAAATGCTGCATCATTTGTTTTTGGTTGACTGAACAATCAATGTCTTCACAGATTCAATAACCAAAATGAAAAATGATCTTTAGTGCAACTGTGTTTTAACCAAGTTGTTTTAGATTACAACTACCGAAACTGACCAGCCTTTTAGGGAATGTCAACAAAAAAAACAAACAAACAAACAAAAAAAGTTCATTGACAAATGGAATATTGTACATACAAAGTCAGGTCCAAATAAGACATTTACAAAAACTGAAAAACTTTGAGGCAAAAATGTCTGACACAACACAGTATAACATCAAAGACATTTTGGTTAAATAAACATTCTCCATTATCAACAACTAAATCTCAATATATACACCTTATTCAACTAGATTTTTTTAAGAAAATGTTTCAGACACGTAAAACCATATTGTTTACTAACATTTGTCTCTCACTTGAGCGATATTAAATAAATATCTAGGAAAATACAAAGAGAAAACACATTCAAAAAGACAAAATACCTAAAATTCTGATTAATATGTGATTGTTTCAGTAATGTCTCTAAGGGATTCTTTGTACAGACAGAAATACCACAGTGCATTATATAAAGAATGGTGTGATGTCAATGCACACAGTGAAGGAGGGATGAAAATACAATTTAGATACATTCAATAAATTGTCTCATCTGCAAATATAATAGTGGTTTTGACCAGAGAGTGCAAAAGTGAGAGTTAATTGTTACAAAATGAAGTAGATTGTTTTTTGCAATTCTATTGACAATACTGCCAGTAACAACAGGACGGATTTGGAAACAAATGATCATGGCAAACAAAACCTTAGATGGACTGTGCTACTTGTGTCCCTGCAACTCACAACCCCATTTGCATGTCGGCAAAGTTGAAAAAGTTGTCCACATCTCGGGAGGCAGCGTCTTTGTTTTTGGAAACAAACACCTTAGCAAAAAAAAAAAAAAAAAAAAAATTCACTACAACTTTAACATCTTATAGAATAATTATATATCCATATCTTTAATCCATAATGACAGATGCACAAGATATTTAAAAGTTACCTTGGTTCCACTAAAGACATCATTGGCAATGTTACGGCATGCCTCCACCACACCATCTCCATTAAACTCCAGAGCAACAACAGCACCTATAGTCAAATAGCAAACAGCTTTGCCTACTTGGTTTTACAATTATAGTATGTTTAATTCTTCAGTGCCAATATATGCTACAGCTGTAAGCTTGATGTTAGACACTGCATTGACTTCACTCTAACTAAACTAAAAGGGCTTGTCATCTTACCCTTGGCAATCCACTCAAGTAGGCCTTCTGAGTGGTCTCCAAAGACGCGGTGTACATCCTCAGGGCGCATAGATACCTCCTTGGTTTGTACCAGCACAAAGCCCTTGGCAGTTGCCTGTGCATGCGTGAACACATACAACAGCACTGACTTGTAGAGAAATCTGAAAGGCTATTTAGCTCTTACGGAAATCATTTTAAGATTAATTTTTATTAGTAAATAAATTAACTCCTGACACACAGGCAAATAAACATGCAAAAAACACACATACAGATCCTACAGATAAGTACTTTGGGATGAAATGAAAAGTTACATTCTGTATGGTGTAGGGGTGGAAACTATCCACAAATAACACAACACCAGATGGATAACTGCTGCCACAAGTCATGAGCTTTCTGAGGACTAAGCCGCTCCCTGCCCACAAGGTAGCAACTGTGGACGGCTTTAGGAACCAAACTGATTAGTCTATGGTATACTACTGCAGAATAACACCCCCACCCCCCTAAGTCACACCTCCTCAGATTTCAAAATAGGTGTGGGTATGAGTGAGTGCGTCAGTGTGACTTCCTAATCTGGAAAGAGGAGGTTGCAATGGACAGTAGTTTCAATTTCATCAATTCTCGTGCAAATAACTTGTTCAATCTGTGAAAACTGTCTGGAGCAGATTTCTTGGTAGGCATTACAACAGGTAACCTACTGTGATGATATACTTGATATGTATTGCTGTATTAACGGAAGTAGTGAAGCAATGTTATCCTCTTTTGTAACCTAAACCCTACCTAAAACTAGATGCAAAGCATATGCTAAACATATGCTAAACAAAAAAAATAGTCTCTTAAGACTTTTTCAGGTAACTTGATTGACATAAAATCACAACATTGTACACTAGATGATAATCCAGGCTGGAAAACAAACTCACCTCATCAATGAGTTTTCGGGCATTGGCAGTAGTGTAGTCACCAGCAAAGAAGACAAAAAGACAAGACTCGTCACTGCCCTTGCGTCTGCCTCCTTTAGTTAGTGGGACTATGCTCCGTGCTACATCAGTAGAGATTCGAATAGACTTAAACTCAGATTCTGAGTCTGGCATGGGAACATTGTCCAAGACAGCTATATTCTCTGGTAGCAAGCTCCAATTGGTCTCCCCAGAAACTGGGGTGAAGTCATGGATGTTGCTCCAGTTATTATTGAAGATGCTCAAGCCTGCATCTTTGAAATGGAAGGCCAGATCAGGGTAGTAGTACTGATAGCAGGCAAACTTCATTCCAGTTGAAGACTCAATGATTGGCTGTGTGGCACAACACAAAAACACATCCATCTTCTTACAGTCTCGAGTACGAAACTGCTGACATGCGACTACACACTTAATGTCTTTACAGTCTCTGAAGAATACACTACCCTTCACTGGTCCAAGCATTATCCTGCAGTTCACACAGTCATCAATTGTGATGGTGGCAGAGTGGTCGAACACAAAGATATTGCAGTTTTCACATTCTTGGATGACAAACTGTTGCCCATTCAGCTTGCCTGGTAAGCGACCCACTGTGGCATCCTTGAGGCCAGTCAGCATAAAATCTTTAGGATCAACCTGAATTAGGCAAAAATGAAAACATCAGTTACTGTACACAGTAGCCTATGTAAACTTACATAGTGTCCATCAAAGCAAGCTGACACTCAATGGACATCCTTTGCTGTGGCCTATAATTACCAAGACTTATGAAACAAAAACGTTTTTGTGTAAAAGAAATTTTTCTGCAGAACAGCAATATTTTCATGTGAAATATCGCGTTGTATGGCATAATGTAGTAAAGTTTATCGAGCTCATCATATTCCTGTAGTTTACATCAGTATAATACTGTAGAAGAGAGTTGAACGGTTTCATATTCTAGTGTCCCACGCCATTGTGGTACTATTATTCAAATGTTTAATTTTTTGCCAAGTTCTACGCAGAGAAATTATTTGATCATTTCCAACTGTGTGCTATGCGGTCAGGTAAACTACGTGCAATGCACGCCTTTTAATCCGATAATGAGCTCTGTAACGGCCCCATGAAACATGTACTTGGCAAATAAAAGCGAGTGCATTTCAAAAGCACGTCTTCGTAACAGTCTGCGTTCTTGCCCATACCACCACACTTTGTACTCGTAGTTAGAATTGACCAATTTCTTAATCTGAGGCTTGCCATTTTTACGAAAAATTGCAATCAACAGAGCAGTCTAAACGTGAGTGGACATTGTTTTGTATTTCAGAGCGACAGTAACGTTAAACAGAAGAGCTACCAGTCTATCGACATGATGTTTCAAATATTTAGCTGTACTAACGTTAGACTACTAAAAAATGTGTACATATCAGATCGCAAGAACAAACAAACGTGTTTTCAATACCTTTGGTCGTTTGTCCCAGCTGTACTTTTTTGGAGCCTCTTCTGTATTGTTAGTGCCTAAAGCTGTGTCATTAACCTCGGCGCTGGTTGCAGTAACGTTGACATTATTGGTTGCGTCCTCTTCTATGTTCGACAGAGCAGGCTCCTTATCTGGAGATTTTCTCCTAGATTTTTTTGAGAAGCAGCACCCCATTTCAGTTACCTGTTACTGGCACGGAAAAAACAGATATCTAAATGTGTAAGGTTTCAGCATATAATGCCCTTTTCTCAAGAGACGGTTTGATTAACCTGAAGCTTCAAAACAGTCTCGGACCGCATAAGGTTGCTGTTACGGACAGCCAGGCGTTAGTTAATCACGCACTCTGCATAAGAGCTTCCCGTTTCCTTAATGTCAGTCAGCCAATCAATGGCTTGTATTCGTTACTTGGAAACAGCGAATCACAACAAAGGCAGAGGTCTGTAAAGGGGAACGTGGGTCACTAGGATCGAATCGAAATAGTGGTGTGGGCTCAGAGGTGGGAAGGGCGTCAACCATCTTACTGCTTGTCCTAAAATGAATTAATAGAGACAGGTCAGATACATTTTCAGGTGTCAGCATCTGAAGGATTACAAAATATGCAGGACTCTGGTTCTACGATTTGTTTTGAAATTGTCATCTTTTTAATTTTACCACGCGTAAGTGAAATAATTAAGCTATATAAAATAATGATTGAAGGGGGATCATGGTGTTGTAACAGCGGATGTCACGGGGTAGCCTACAGCGTGCTGTGTAGCTTAGGTTATAACGTAAGCTACTCCTCTAATGCTTTGCTAATTATAGATCTTGTCCTAAATATACTCCAACACATAAGAGATATATAAAGTGTGAGTTAAATCATTAGTATTAAGAAGGTAGTATTATGAACATCTCTCACTATGTGTAGGTTCATTTTCTAAAAGCCAAAATTTCTGCTGTGAAAAACTGGGACTAACCTTAATTGGCTGAAACTTATCTCTACGTTTTTAATATGCGTCTTTCAGAAACTCTTCATTCCAGACATACTTTTTTCCCCAGACATGGGCTACCACATCATTTTTCTAAAAACATAAATATGAATGAATTAGACAATATGATAACATATTAATAGAAAATACCCGAGTATGAAATCTGGCATGCTCCTGCTTTTATTTGTGCACTGTGCAAACTGCAAGCATTTAAAATTTATTGACACTGGGTGAAATCAAATGGAGGTTGGTAAACCAGGGTTTTAATATTTTTTACAATGGTTTCAGCAGCTCAGAGGTCTTCATATAAGCTATGCTCTTCTGGGCTTTTTCATATGTGCCCTCACAGTGGAACTTACTTAGTCCACCAATAGGCCTACTTTTAGCTACAGAATGAGACAGGTGTATAATTTCTGAGAAAGAAATTCTGTGCAGTGAATGTAACTATATTATTCACTAATTAGATTAACTGTCAGCTTTAGCTAACACTAGTGTGCAACAGAACTGAAGTATTTGTGCCGTAAACTAAGAAAAATGAATAAACCCGTATAATGTTTTGTCAACAACACCAGTTTAAATAAGTTTCAGCTAGAAGTATAAGTGAAGACAGATTCTCTTAAACAGCTGTCATTCTTTATTACTTCACATTGAAATCTGTCCTTTGTCGAGGTAAAGTTGCTAGTCAAAAGGGGGTTTGTTGTCAAAGTTTGAACATTTTTTTCCGGACCTTGACACTAGGTGGTGTGATAGTCCACTAGTTTTTGGGTATGCCTGCTTTTGTTACAAATGTTAAAAGTAAATATAACCAGGTATTCAAACTCCCATATATCTATCACATTTATGTAATCTATTATCTAACCAATATGTTAGCAAATTTAATTGCCTGGGCCATTGTACAACGATAAAGATTCTTTATGTTTTCCAAATAGGCCTGGGGAGCAGAGTACAAGAAGAGCAATTCTATTTCACCTTCATTTTGCAACTTCGAAATTAATAGTCTGGAACCAAACAAAAGCACAGTCATTAATACATGAGAGCAGTCTTCTCAGTTTTAACATTAGCCCTGTCTGAGACACGAAAAAACTCATGACGCAGCAGTGGCAGATTGATTGCAGGCTTCCAATAGTTGGGGTGCAATTTGCTGAGGGCCAACTTGGCACTGAGGAAAACCAGTCATGATTGATTACTCACTGGCCATGGCTCTGCAGTGATTAGAGAAACGAGGCGCCCTTCCAGCCCATCCAGCTTCCTTCATTCATCTTGAGCCGGCTGGAGGAAGAAGAGGGAGTGTCCTAATCGATTCTCTCACCTGAACTGAAGCCATTGCTTCATGAACAGGAAAGTGGTCAGGGAAGGGGAATATGAAGAACATGGCATTTTCATAAACACAAGAATGATTTTGCTCAATGACAGCTGAAAGAATTTGCTTATACATATTATGTGATCCTCACAAAATGTTTGTACAAAAATGCGTGCTCTTGTTTGTGTGTGTGTTAAGGTAATATTAGCATCTTAGATTTTTTCCCAAATTGATAGTTGTTTCCGGCCACTGTACCTGTGTAGCTTGTGTGCAAAAAGGTAAAATATCTGCAGCTTAGATTGTTCTCCAAAACTGATGCACAAATGCACTGGCCCATATTCAGATACATTTGATCAGTGGGACTCAAGAAGCTAGTGTAAAGTCAGTGTGTCACCGGTAGCAACATTGTATGGATGTAATGCCATGAAATTGAGCATGCAGGAAAAGACTGTTGCAATAAAATATTGATATTGGTGTCTTTAAATAAATAACTAAATATAATATAATCAGTAAAATAAATACCGGTATATCAATTACAGCACTTTCAATTGCACACTTTCATGAGACATGGAATTCATGTACTGTAATGATACAGAATTTCTGATTTCATCATGTTTAAACCTTTATCAAAAGACATTTGCCTACATGTCGGTTAGTGACTGCAACTGTGGGGAAAAAAACTAAAATGTTAAATGTTAATGCCCATACAGTGACAGATGGTTTAGATCTGCACTAGGAATTGAACAAGTGAAATACTTATTGCATGGTTGGGCACTGTCTGAATGTATGCTCTGGTTTTGCAGTAAGGAAAGAGTGGCAGAAAATAATCTGTCTGCTCATCATTTTAGCATGTGCTTCGGAAATCTAAGTCAAGCCAGTGAATGAAAAAGGAAACCTCACTTTCCTGTTTTTCAGTTTGAGAGAAACATTTCAAAATGCACAGATAAAGAGTGTTGTCTTCTTCAAATTCATTAGACAGATTCTGAAAATGTTAACTCCACTGTGTAGTTCCATTGGCATAGCAGTATGCATGCTGTCTTCTCTTGTGCAATATAACATGGTTATCAGAGACACAAGTAGCCTATAATGATGTAAGATGTAGGTGTAAAGTCTGTTATTGAAATAATAGCACCCTTCACAGGCCTTCAATGTTTGTTTATCGTTTTTTATAATATTTTTGGACCAGTGATAAATGACCTGTTCAATTACAAGACCCTATATTGTGTGACTTGGATACACACACACTAAAAATACAGGAAATGACTGTATTATTAGTGCAGCCATTGACTGGGTATGAGCTAGCAGATGTGGTTTAGTACCTTGTCCGGGGGTGGCACTACAATTTCAAGCTCCTACCGTTGTCCAACTAAAGGCGCAATGTGTCTTTAAAAGGCTGAACTGCAGGCGAGGGTTTTACTGTGCGTAATTGTTTTCCTTGTAGTCTACCTTACGCAGTACCACGGAGCAGGCAACGAAAGGGAGCATCCTGCACCATGGACGTCGTCACCATACCGAAGCCGTGGACATTATTTCTAAAGGAAAAATGGATTTTACTCATGTGCATTTTTCTTCTAAACATTGTGTCCAAAATGAATGCAGAGGATAGTGGAATGGAAGAACTTGCCACTGAGAAAGAGGCTGAGGAAAGTCATCGGCAGGACAGCGTGAATTTATTGACATTCATTTTATTGCTGACACTAACTATTTTAACTATCTGGCTTTTCAAACACAGAAGAGTCCGTTTTCTTCATGAAACTGGACTGGCGATGATATACGGTGAGACAGCTTGCTAGACCAAGCACGTTATCGAAACGTTAAGCCATCGTATGAATGAGCCACAGCTTGCTAGCAACAAAGCTATATGTGTATAATGCCATTTTCATCTCAAATTTCAGACGGAAGTTAGACTAATTGTTTAACATCCTCAAAGCAAAATGACTATTCTGTGCAGACCTATCGATAATTTAGTCAGATAGGCTATATAAGTGTAGCTGTAGGCTAAGGAATCGCCACTCATTGCGGTAGCCTTTGGGACCACTTCATTTCTGGAATGTACCATCAGCAGCAGCTACAATGTAACCTTTCGATTTAGGGTAGAATAATCATTCTAATAATTTCTATAGCATGTGTTCAAAAATGACGTAGCCTATTGACGAGTTGGCCTGGAGCTACACAATGATGATAGTGTTGTTGGGTTGAAGTCAAGTTTAGTCAGTTACAGATGCCACTGAACCTATTCAACCAACGTTACTGTTACAAACGTTATGCTCAGTCAACCACTTTCAAACTGGCAGGGTTACTCGAGTTACTCGCATCACTCCCACGTATCAATGGATGAACAAACGGATTTAGATCTTAGGTGTTCTGGTCAGCTGATTTCCACTTGGTGTCAGGTGAGCTTTGCAGTCCAACTGCCCAGCCATATTGGTTTTGCCCTTTGAAGTCTAGTCAACGATTGTTTAGCCTACCTGTTAGTCGCCAGCATCATGTGTTGGGACAGTTAACGTTAGTAGCCTACCAGTTGCTTGTAGTAGCAGGTAATTTAAAACCTGTTAAAAACTTGAATGCTTTTATTTAGCACTAAAATGGTTTAATTAATTTTTGGAAATACAAATGCTATTGTTCCCTGAACTGGGCCTGGAGAAGCTATTGTTAAAATGTTTGCTGCAGGTTGGAGAGAGACAGAAAAAAGACTCAGACTGATGTCTTATCAGTGTGTCATGTCTTTTCTAACTGTAACATTTCTTTGTGATTTTTGAATAAATCACATTCTTAACACTGTGATGCTGTGACAATGCTCTGGCAACACAGTCCTGCCTTTTTGTTATTCTAGTTAGGTTTATTTTCGTCTGATTGTCTGTATTCTGACTGGCAAATAGTCATGAAGATGTATTAAATGTTAATGTATTTTTGTTGGCATAGAAGCTGAATCCTAATATGCACACACATTGACTTAGTTCAGTATTTTACAGTTCAAGGTCATCAGGACTCTGGTATTCAGCCAATGTAGAAAATCCTATTACTCACTGTAAAGAAAATTCATCATATGCAACAGCAATCTTGTCTGATACAATGTGTTCTTTGTATATGTTGGAATTGCCAGACTACACTCTCCTAATTCAATGTTGCATAAAATGCACTTGAATCTGTTACTGAAGACAAAATATTGCTTTGAAATTCTCATGGTCGGGCCATTACGTTTTTATGTGTCTAGAACCATTTTTAGCCATTGCTGAGTTTCGGGTGTCAGACAGGGCAAGCTGGTTGCTCTGCAATTACTTTCAGAGTTCAATACCATAGGCTAGTTAATATCACTGCTGATTAAGTTTTTATCAATGCATCAAGGAAAGGAATGCATAAGAAAGCAGTTTTTCAGGTTTTTAGAAAACACACACACTTACACGGATGCTCTCTGCCACTGGCTGTGATGTTTAGAGACACTGAAATTGAGATTACTTCTTCACTGGTTGCCTGTGATTCAGTGGTGAAGCAAGTAAGCTCTTGTTTTCCAGATTTTCATAAATCTGCTGCCCTGCTGTTTTCCTTTTAGAACATATTTAGAGGTCAGCAAGTTTCTCATTCTTGTGTACTGCTGACTCGTGGAACTTCCCTGATCTGACCTCAAAATGCAGTAACCCAAAGGTCAATATGGGCCTTTATCTCCAGATGCACAGAAAATGTGTGATTTGTGGATAAGTTGCCTTTCCTTAAAGGGCTCATAGAACACGTATTTTGACCATCAGAAAGTGTTAGTTGTGGCTCAATAATAGTATATGCAAATTTGTGCGTCTGAAAGTGACCCAGGAGCACTGGTAGAGCGTCTTATACAGGCTCATTTAAAAGGAATAGAACGAAACGATTCCTATTTCCAATAACAACGTAACTATGAGCCCTTTAACATTTGTATAAGTGGAACCATGGGTACTTCAGTGATGTCATCATCTGAAGTAGTTCAAACAAGATCGATTGTGTGGTTTGCACGATGTATCAGGCAGGGATACGGTCATTTAACAGTCATTTAAAGATCGTCATAATACAATAACAAGCCTTTTAATGTATTGTTCTGATTTTTTTGCATTTGTTCTGAGTAAATTTAACAATTTGATCAGAAAAAAGTGAGCGATGACCAAGGATAAGGAAAATCTTGTCTGACTTAAACCATGGTCCCAGGTTTATGATATGGCACCTCCAGTAATCACCTATGATTGAAATGAGGTCATGTCTTATCTTTTTTTGCAGTCTTGTGCTATACATATTCAGTCTACATACATTGTCCAGAAATTCCAGTCACCTAGCTGTACTGTAAAAGCTGTGTCTCTCTTTCTTTTTTCTGTCTTCCTTCAGTCTTTTTTAGACATTTGGGGTCAAATTGGGGTCTGTGAACTGAATTGAGTAGGCAATCAAACAGCATGGTAAGGGAGAATTGTACGCTGTGCAGTTGAAACATATTACCCACTGTCAATCCTATACTTAGCCTGCACTGTCTATTGGTTTAAAAGGAGCACTTACTACAACTACACATGCTCAACCTTTTGACTCCCACCCCACATATTCCTCACTTCCATCTGAAATTCTTGTTAGTCAGCAAAAACCTAATACAGATTTTAGCTTTAGTTACAGAGTTTTAAGAAAACATACTTTACAATATAGCAGATGCAGGACAAAATGTGCTGAAATATTCCTAAACAGTCTTCATATATGTTTCTGTTTTTTTTTTTTTTTTTTTTTTTTTGTGGGTTTTTTTTGTTTTTTTATACACACACTCCCCCTACACTCATTAACAAATGATTGTGTTTGGAGATGCAGACTCTGAATGCAGATTTAATTACTGCCCTTTGCTCCGACCATTTGTTTGTCACTTAGGAGGTATTGTTTGTGAACAGATCAATAACCAAACTTTTTTACAACTCTGTTTTGTGGCTTGTCAAAAGTGTTCCAAATTAGTGTTTGTGCATGTGTTTCTCATGAAGGAGTACAGTTCAGTTCAGATTTGTGTATGCAACATATGGCATACACCCTGCCCGAGGTCAAGCGTGACGATGTCTTTCGTCTTTCGTCTTTCTGTGTCTGTGATCCATGTAGCAGACTGGCGTGAAGGTTCTAGCTGTTCTTCATGCACGTAGCCTGTGGTCTGAGGTTGGGCAGGCTTTGTGCATTCAGCTGTGTGCGCTTTTGCCAGCCCAAAACAGAGGCATGCTTGTGGACCCTGTGACCTACATGTGCAGATTGTCACTTCTGGTGGAACAGTCTCCTGGTTTAGAATGTTAAAGGCTCGCTTCAGTCTGTATGTAATGGCAAAATGTTGACTCCCTTGAAAGACCAATACTCGTGTTCCATAGAGAAGCACCCTTGTAAATAGAATTACGAGTCTTTGCAGTTAACATGATAGTAGGCATGTTTGGTGTCGACCCATTACAAACTCCCTATGCGAGTCCTAAATTGGCTTTATTGAATAACAGGGACTGCTCACTGGCCATTATGGTCCAGGTTTGTGTGATTTGGAAGGGCTGTATTTGCTTTGGCTATTGTAAAGCTGTTTGTGATGAAC
>JAGFZM010001065.1:119224-135332 GCA_017657215.1 Limnothrissa miodon | reverse complement strand
AAAAAAAAACAGAAGTGGCCAGGCCTTGAGTTGTCTACGCATACAGGTGTGTTCTGGTTACTTTCTACTTCCCTTGTAAAGGTGTGTGTGTGTGTGTGTGTGTGTGTGTTTGTGTCCATGTGTGCTAACTGTCTGCTCATTGTGCCAGGTACTCCCCACACCCTGGTGGCCGGTTTGTGGTCTCTGCCCATTTCCTGTGTGAAAAAAAACTCCTCAGGGGAGATGAACATTTTGGTGCTTTCCATTCCAGAGCTTCACAGTTGCACATGAGGAGCGGATGTGGGGATCTGTTCTAACAGTGTTCACCCACTGACACATGCCACAAAGAGAACATGTGGGGTAGTCTGGAAACTGACCTCTTACAGTCAAATTAGCTACTTTAAACTGCACTACGTATGCCACAATTTTAAAGGACTAAAGATGGCTTTGGTTAGGTTTCATAAGTAAAGACCTAACCACTGGCTCAACCTTGTCAAATATGTTGACGGGCATCAGTTGTAGTGTAGTGTCAGGCAATACAGTCACTTTCTCAGCACAAGAGGCAATAGAGGCACACCACATGCTCATTTTGAATACAAGATAACGGGCCGAGCAATCATTGTTTCAAAGGAACAGTAACCCAAGGAAGGCGGCCAGATAGACAGACAAAGGCAACCATCCATGGGTGATGGCGGTTTGTCATAGACTTTGATCATTTCCTTATGAAATGGGTTTCACCTGCCTTGCGTTGTACTTTTTTTCATTCAGGATGCTGGCATACAGTAACATTTAGGCCTGTGTGCTCAAGGGCACAGTGGTTTTGACTAGCGTGCTTGGGCCTGAGTGCAATAGTGAAGGCAACCCAATTACAAATGTTACAAATGCTGATTTAGGCATTTTTGTGGAGAGCGAGCCGACACTGCATATAATATAGTTACACATATGCATAACCTAATATGCATAGGCTAATGAATCCAATCCAGAATCATTTCCCTAAGTTGTGTTCACACACACTCCTACTTCTTACAAACTCACTTCTGGTATCCACTTCTGGTAAACAGGAGATCACTTTCTCTCTCTCTCTCTCTCTCACTCACTCACTCACTCACTCACTCACTCGCTCACTCGCTCGCTTGCTCTGTCTGTGTTATCTCTGCTCTGTCTCTTTGTCTTATCTGCTGCTATGGAAATCATAATCCTGTAGTTCATCAAAGGATCTGAGTGGCCTGACACTTTCTGCCTCTTCCTCTGCACAACTAGACTAGATCCTTCACTCAATGTCTTCAGGAAGTCATTTGGAAAATAAAATAAAAATCTGTTTAAATGCAGTATATTTTTCATTGGTCTCCACAACAATATTCAGTGGGTGTACTGTTGCACCTAAAACTTTCAGTGTGACAAAACACAGTCCCACAGAGCCTTTGTGTAGTTATTGCTCTGCTTGTTCTAACCATGACTTGGCTCGAGCCTACCAATGATTAGATCAAAGATGTCTAGGCTCAGACTTGCAAAGACCAATCCACTCCACCCTAGGTTGGCTCTTACCCCATTACTGTGTTGCTGTGAAATGTTTTAGGTGTTGAGACTTGTGTTAGCTGATGTAGGTGCATATATGGTTGTGCTACATTAAAAAACGGAATGACAGTCATAAACATGTTTATCATGTTTTCATGTTCATTATATGCGTCATGTCATGTTTATGATAGACTCGCATCACAAGTAAAGTGTTCCTAAGGTTTTTTGTCTTTAAAGTTTTTGTTCTTTGTTTATCCCACTCAGAGCTTAGTGACAGACCCAGACTACATTGGACTGGTTTTGGTCCAGCTCTGGTCTGGATGCAATCTGGACTAGTGTTAGAAAGTGTCACAACCAGAAATCAAGATTTGAAGACCACAAGACACATTCAGATATCATGATGGAAACAAATTGGGATATAAGTTTATTGGTGGCAGGGGGTTATGTGTAATACAACAACAACTCCCACACACTGTTCCCAGAATCAGGGACGCATCTCATTTGGTTACCAGAAAAGGTTTGACTGTTTTCTGCAAGCCATTATTGATATTATTATTACTATTGTTATTCATGCTCTGCGTCTTGTTATATCTCTCTTCTCTTCTCTTTGTTACCCTCTTTCACTTTTTTCTCACCCTTTTCATTCTGTCTCTATACCTGTTACATTCAGGCGAAAGTCATTCTGACTGGCATTTGTTTTGATTCATAGTACTTAAGTATTTGAGTATAGTAAGGTTCGAGCCCCGCTCCACCTGACCCCAGTGAAGTGGCCCAAATTGCTCTTGGTGGCAGGTTGGCACTCCTGGTGTGTGAATGGGTATTATTAATAGAACTTCTATACAACTTTTTCTTGCTGTCGACCTCAGAGTCTTTTGAAAACTCCACATTCCTGGACAAATGTGTGACCACAAGCATTTGGGAATAGCTGGTGTGTGATGCTTCTATAATTCACATAATCCTTGTGATAAAGGCGGCACTGAGAAATGACTTATGATTGTGCATATCCATTTACAGCTTCTGCTTACTTTGTTCAGTTAAAGTCTGCATCTTCAATGCTAAAATGAAATATACGGGAACCCTGTTTTGCCTTCTGACCAGTGCAGATTAGTGTGTAGAATCTAGCCTGAGAGGACCATGTAGAAAACGGGAATGACGGGAATTCTGTCATTCTGTAAATGTATGCAATCCGTATTGGTGGTTTGAAGTTGTTTCCTTGCATATTGCTAAAAAAGATGAATAAGTATAATCTGTCTTCTTTTTCTTTCTTCTCTCCTCTCTCTGGCGATCCCTCTCAGGCCTGTTGGTAGGGGTGATCCTCCGCTATGGCATCCCCTCCACCAGCTACCATAACAAGACCCCCCCCAGCTGCTCCCTGAAGGAGGGGCCCGTCTCCACACTTCTGCTCAACGTCAGCGGCAAGTTCTTTGAGTACACGCTCAAGGGCGAGATCAACTCGCACGAGATCCACAACGTGGAGCAGAATGACATGCTGCGAAAGGTGACCACACGACTCTGGGGAAGGGGGTCTTTCTCTGTGTGTATGCACAATAGAGTAACAGAGTACAATATGTTTCGTTTTTTTTCATTGTAATCTGTATATTAGTCAGTGAGAACAAAACAGTACTTTAAAAGTAACATAAAATAGCACCACTTTTACCTCCATTTTTATTTTCATTTTACCTCCAGTGTTTTTAACTAATCTGGTTAACACAGGCCTGAATATCACACACTTTTACTACTGCTGTTGCAGGTAACCTTTGACCCGGAAGTTTTCTTCAACATTCTGCTGCCTCCAATCATTTTCCATGCTGGCTATAGCCTTAAGAAGGTATGTGGGGCAATACATTTTTAAAACATTAAAAAAAATCTTGTCATATTACAACTCAACGGGCTATCCTAAAGAAACCACAGGTGATCCCAAGTTGTTTGCACTTTCATATTTCTTATTTATTGTATCTTTCATAACATGTGGCAATGGCATTTTTATCAGCAGATATAGCATGATGCATAGGAAGTGACACACAAGCAGTTTGCATGTCAACATGTTGCACAATGTACTTACTACAGATGGTATCATTCCCAGTATTGGAGTGATGTTCTGGTGCAGTGAGCCCTCAGCACTTGGTGTAATGTATGGAGTTTCCATCTTTATTCTGTAGGGGCTCAGTCGGAGAATGAGCGGCATTATTACTTCTCGTGACCTCTTAGCCAGTGGCTTACCGCATTACCCAAGCTCCTTTATGATATAATAATAGGGCACTCAGGAAAGCTGGTTATGTCAGCGTGGAGTAGACGATGGAGTGTAGGTGATGGAGTAAGAGAGACTGCAGGAGGGAGGGAGGGAGAGAGCAAGAAAGAGAGGGAGGGAGGGAGAGAGAGAGAGAGAGAGAGAGAGAGAGAGGTGCACTGTCTGCTGTGTAGTAGTGAGGGTAAATCAACATCTTGCTACAAAGGCAGCCAGCCAGCAGGCAGCAGCAATGACCTAGTGTGGATGCAAAGGGGAAGGCTGCGCATTCAAAGCCTCTGAAGCATTTCATTTGAGGAAGAGCTCACTCCTTTGGTCAGCAGAAAGCTGCTGAGGAGTGAAACCTGCTTAGTTGGTATGCTTTAAACGGTTTCAGTTGACCACAAATTCAGGAGGAGAAGCACTGTTGTTTCAAGAATTGAGGGTCTTTTCTAGTCAATCTAAGTCTGTGCATCTGAATTTTCCCTGCCGTTTAAGACTTCTTTGGGCTGTTTAGGCCCAGTCATTTCTATGAGAATTGTGCAAATTGCTGACAAAGCAGAGGGTCCTCTTATGATATCAGTAGCGTGGCCAGAGGAGGTTTTTTTCCCCCTTCTTTCTGCTGAACATCCTCTGTAACAATAACAAATTCTCTCGCGCTCTCTCTCTCTTTGTCTCTCTCTCTCCCTCCCTGACCGCCTTCCAGTTGAGGGGGTGGGTGGGATTGTTGGATCCTGTAGAGGAGTCCTAATTCTCCTCAGACATTCCCATCGGCGCTGTCGTGTTGACACGAAGGCAGCTGTTTGCTCACATCCACCAGATGTGTGTCGAGCGAGCCCAAGGTGTTGGGAAATGAGCGGGCGAGCAGCAAAACGCTATTTATAACCGCCCGGCGTCAGCCTGAGCCCTCTCTTTATGATGTCACGTCAGCTCTGAGTGGAGCTCGTCTGACCCTCGGGCTCATCCGGATTTAGTCTCGCTTGTTGACTGTCTCCATCCCGCTCCCCTTCTCCAAGCTCTGACCTTCTGCCATCCCAGGCCTTTGCCTCTCTGCCTCTTGTATGACAAGGCCGAGACCCAAAGTGGTTAAAAAAAAGGAGAAAGTATAGAGCGCCCTGCATAGCGTAGACAAAGAGTTTAGAGACAGGGCTTGCACTTGAATAGTGGCCAACCTATGGACCCTGTGAGTGCAGTGAGTAGCTGAATGAACGCGACTGGACTGTGCTGTTAGTGCCCCCTGACTACCTGGCATTCCCCCTGCACCTCTGCTGCTGTTCGTGCGTGTGGTGTTTCTCACTGACTGATGGGAGGGTTTAAATAACACCTGCACAGACACTGCGCAAACAAACAGTAATTAGGGGACGGTTCACACAATTGCTTCCAAGTCCATCCCTCATTCATTCCCTCCCCACACAAACTTTAAATTAGCCCCCTACACATGGAGAAAACGGCTGAGTCAGCACCAGGCTTTGTCACCCTACAGGTGTCTCCCTTCCTGTGAGCTACATATTGCTGACAAACAGGACAGAGGAGAGGGAATTATGCAAGTAGAATCTGATTGGAGTCTTGCTGTAATACCATGACTCGGTTGTTTTGCCATTCACTAGCAGGCTGATACAGATGCTAATGCTAACACTCAAGCTAAAGGCATCTAGGAGCCAGTCCTCCAATGGGAACAGGATAATAGGCAGGAGAGGGAGATTGTTGAAAGGGGGAGCATTTCATCATGATTGTCATGAGTATTATAGTGCGATTCAGTCAGCTGGGATTAAGAGGTGTCGGTCATGTGCTCTACGTTTGGAAGACCCGGACCTGCATTCTGTCATGAGATCAGAATGGGGAAATCATAAGTTTAGAATAGAAGTTGGCCAATCTACAATCACAGTGTAGACCTGCATAGATTTCAGTCTATTAACGGTAAATGTTTGGACATTGCCAAAACTACCTGTACATCAACACAGTGTTAAGTAGTTTCCGATTTGTCAATCAAATATAGACTAAGTGTATATTTTTATTTCTATTTTAGGTTTAAATGTATTTAAATATTTGCTATGTGTAGTTTGAATACAGTGGAGGTGATTTGCGATATTTATGATATATTAAGATTGTGGATGTATTATATGTGGATTGAAATGACACATTATTTGTATTGGACTGGGTGGGAGTTTGGGGTGTCAAATTGGTGATTGTGGCACTAATTGGTGAGGTCATGTGACCCTGCAATCACCTATATCACCTGTCAATGGTTGGTGAATCTGCAAAAGTGAACTTGGCGAAGCAACAGCGAAACGCGTTGTTCACATAAAAAAACGCAAAACTGAGTCCATTAGTGTGCGGTGATTTCTTTTTTTTTTTTTTCACTTTAGCCAGTTTTATGGATGATTACACATCACCTGCACCTAAAAATCATACGGCTGTGCACAGCGACCCTATTCTTTAAAGTATTTATTTGTATTTGACGTGAGACAGCCAACCTAAGTCTACACAAACCTGAACTGAATTTCTTGAGAGTGAAAGTGTCCTCACAGTGCCTGTGTATATAATGCTTACATCTGTACAATTTTGTTTGTAGAGACATTTCTTCAGAAACCTTGGGTCCATCATAACGTACGCGTTCCTCGGAACAGCCATTTCTTGCTTCGTCATCGGGCAAGTTCCTCTTTATCTAATTAAAATAATTACCATTTCTCTCCATATTTACTGTCAGTGTGCAATAAGACAAACAACTGGTACTTGTCAATTGTGATGACGTTTTAATACAGTAGTAGAATAGTAAAAATACGCATGAACTGTTTTTCTGAGTTTAACACGGCATCTGTCCTGCCCTCCCCCAATATTAGGAATCTGATGTACGCTGTGGTGAAGCTGATGCAAGTGATCGGTCAGCTCACTGATAAGTTCTACTACACAGACTGCCTGTTCTTCGGAGCAATCATATCCGCCACTGACCCAGGTACCCTGCAGCACTGTTACAATCCAGAGGCTAGCAGCATCAACAGCACTGACATTGTATTGTCTCACAAACGCTACATGACAATTGCAGCATTAAAAAGTATTCTGTAGCACACTTCACAAGGTGTACAGCATTACACTAGTTCTGGTTGAGTGTACCCCTTGACTTGGAGTGTGAGGCTCTCTTGTGGAGATCTCTGCACTCAATAATGTAGTATAACCTCTATGATGCTGTGTAAATCTAGTGCAGATGCATGCTTACATTACAAATAGGCTTAAACCAAAAGAGTTTGGTTAGCATCATTGTCATTTGTGTGTGTGTGTGTGTGTTCAGTCACGGTGTTGGCGATCTTTAATGAGCTGCATGCTGATGCGGACCTGTATGCCCTGCTGTTTGGAGAAAGCGTCATGAACGATGCAGTGGCCATCGTCCTCTCTTCGTAAGTTTCCTTCTTTTTTTTTTCTTCTTCTTCTCTATCTCTCTTTGTTTTCCCTCTCCTTTCCTATTATCTTTCCTTTGTCATCCTTTTCCCTATCTGCTCTCTCTCTCTCTCTCTCTCTCTCTCTCCTCTTTGTATATCCCCTCATTTGCTTCCCTGTCCTCACTCTCGCCCTCTCCTGACCCACGGCTGTGGAAGTCACATGTCTGTGGACACCACCTGGAGCAGCCCTCCTGGGCGCCAGGCCTGGGGAAATTCCACACGGTGCTGTGAGAGCAGAGCAGAGCTGTGTGTGTGTTTGTGTGTGTGTGTGTGTGAGTGTGTGTGTGTGTGTGTGTGTGTGTGTGTGTGTGTGTGTGCTCCAGCGGCTGGGCTATCAGTCCAGTCAGCCTCTATTGGCTTGTTGAGCTCAAGCGCCCCCTGCAGGCCAAGTGCTGCCAGTTCTCTCACTACTGTTCATCAGTGCAGGAATTGAGAGAGCTGCTGGCGAAAACCAGGATGTAACTGCAGTGCTTATGTTTTTACGCAGACTGTCAGAAGAAAGCACAAGATTAGCACAGCATTTTTTTTTATCATGATCAATAATGTTAATAATGTTCTGTTTCAGATCGATTGTTGCCTACCAGCCGAGCGGAGCCAACACGCACACGTTCGATGCGGCAGCTTTTTTCAAGTCGGTGGGCGTTTTTCTGGGAATCTTCAGCGGTTCCTTTGCCATGGGTGCAGTCACTGGTGTGGGAACAGCACTGATATCCTTTTAGATGTACTGAATTACTGATTTCTAGATGGCGTTCCTGTCTAGATTGAGAAGTTTACTGTCAAAACATAAATGGCAGAGACTTTCCTCAAATGGCCTTGGAGAAGGAGATCCACTCTCTGTTGTAAAAGTAGTTGTGGTCAGAGGGAAGTCTATGCTATTTCAGTTTCTGCAGGGTTAAGCAAAGAGGGAAGTGTTCCTTTGAGAGCTAACTGCCACCTCCGTTATATTTCTCCCTGTTGGTCATTAGGCATCTGTTACTGTTGAGTTACCTTGGTGAAAGACAAACTGCACTCATATTTGTGTGCAGGAACAAGTGGGTTAAATCATGATTGATCAGCAGTCACCCATGAACTGATGAATTTAGGGATCATGTTATTAGCTTGCTGCTAAATCAGACAGATTTTTTCTCTCTATTGAGAAAATGGTTTGTTTAAGCCTGAGTAGCACAGATAACTGAATTACTCACACAATCTTCCAATTTCCAGGTGCTGAGTGCACAGGGAAGTGATAACCGGGCTCACTCCACAAAGGCGATGGTGTTCCTGAGTTTTTTAGCATCACATACAGCAGCTGTTGGAGACAAAAAAACCCTGGAGTTTGGATTTTCTAACTTAGTAGCTGCTACATTGGAAAAAGAAAATGCTGTAGAAAACAGTTTGTACAGCACCAGTGAACAGTGAAAGAAGAATTTCAGTAGTCTGAATGGCAGTTTGTTGTTTTTTGTTAGAGTACCAATGCTTCAGTGGAATACATCAAGCATATGTTACGCAAAATAAATACTATATGACTGTTTATAGGACTTCAAAGTATATGCAACCTGCATAAGGTAAAGAGTTTAGGCATTATGTAGGCAAACTATGAGTTAAGATTGCTTACAGGTTTGTTACAGGGTGTTTGTGTGTGTTGTGTGCCTTGACCCCTGCGTCCACGTCACCAAGTTTACTAAGCTGCACTGCTTCCCTCTGCTGGAGACCGCCCTCTTCTTCCTCATGTCCTGGAGCACCTTCCTGCTGGCCGAGGCCTGTGGTTTCACAGGTGTGTGTTTGTGTGTGTCTACACTCGTGTATGTGCTAGTGCAGTATGTGTTGGCAGAGCAGTCATGCTCATATGGATTATTACATATATCAGTTTGCTGTTATTATCATTTGCTGTTCAATTTGCCTGGGCACGGAAGAGACAGGAACTGTTTCAATGGTCTCCAATTCTCTCTCTCTCTCTCTCTCTCTATCTCTGTATCTCTATCAGGTGTTGTAGCCGTACTGTTCTGTGGGATTACCCAGGCCCACTACACCTACAATAACCTGTCTGAGGAGTCCACCAAGCGCACCAAACAGGTATGGCGCAGTGAGAGCTGAGCAGGCTTATCCTAGTGGCCGCTCCCCATCCGCTGGCCCTCCTGTAACTATAATAAGGGCTAAGTGAGTGCATCTCGCCGTCTAATCACAGTGCACCACCAGGGGGCACCAGAGCACAAGGAATCATGTTTGTGTGTGTGTGTGTGTGTGTCTGTGACCAATTCGGTCTCCTTCTCCGCATGCCATAAATGATGTGAACTGAATTATAACAATCATAGTGATTTCTGTTATGTAAAACAGGCGTTTTTGCTCTTTGCTATCTGAGCTGAGAAAAGTACTCGTGGCTCTCCTCTATTGACTACCATCATGATGGAACAAAGTGCTTACGTATTTATGCTAAACCAAAAAACTGACATGTAATTTCAGTGTGAGAGACTTTTTGTTTGCCAGCAAAGTTCATTGAGTGTAGAGAGTTTGAGAACTGCTGTGTAATATGAAGGCATTGAACTAGTCAAGCCTTTCTCTCTCCCTGGGCTGGAGGTCTCATGGGAATAGCAGGCTTCTCTCCTCCAAGCCAGTCACAGTGGGGGGCTGTCCCTCAGTGGACGGGGGTTTAAAGGACGGCCACGCACCCCTGCAGCGAGCCTTCATCCGTGCCAGTGCGAAGCGGATAGGCATAGATGTGGAATTCTGACACCTAGGGATTGATCCGGTCTCTGGGGGAAGAGCGTCTGGGGCTCCTATTATTAAAGTCTCACTCCCTCACCACCGGAATTTCAGAGAGAAGAAAGTTTTGGAAGAGTTTGGCAGGGTGTTTGTGTGTGGGTGGGGGGTTATTGAGTGCTTCTCTTCAAGTTTTTTTTTTCCTTCACAATCTGGGAGCTACTGTCTAACCAAAGACTCCATGCTGGTTTGATGGCTGAAGGTGGCTCTTTTTGTCAGTAGAATTTTTTCATCAGTAGACATGGAGAGATTGTTTCTTTCTCTCTTTTTTGTTTTACTCAAAATCTGAAAAAAGCTGTGACGGGAATAAAATGTGAACAATTTACAACTATGAACAGACTGTGTGTGTGTGTGTGTGTGTGTGTGTGTGCGTGTGTTCTTTCTCAGCTTTTTGAGGTGTTGCACTTCCTGGCAGAGAACTTTATTTTCTCCTATATGGGTCTGGCCCTTTTCACGTTCCAGAACCACATCTTCAGCCCCATCTTCATTGTGGGGGCTTTTGTATCCTTAACATCTCCCACGTCCTCTGAGCAGTTCTGTGCTGTAGTTATATTTGTTGACGGTAATGTAGGTTGCTTATCAGTATATATTATGAACATTGCAGCTTACTCTATTAGCCATTTGATCTCTATGTGTTGTTATGCCAAAAACATCATTGAATGTGTTTTGTAAAATTATGTTATTGCAATGGTTTGTTTCAATAGGAAGGGTTTATTGCTACAATATGAAATATATTCACACTAGACTATAGTTGTATATAAATATACTGTATAATTAACTCATTTCACACCACTTGTATTGCAATGACCTGGGGCCTGTACTACGAAGGGAGTTTAACCAAACCAGAAGTAACCCAGGGTTACTTTTTAAAACCGGGCTCCCAAACAAAATGCAAATAATTAATAGCCTACTTTATGTGGGTTATGGGCTAGTACATAATATATCAAAATACACCTAATACCCAATTTGCACATTGATGCTGTGAATTGCGATTGACATAATCGCCCTCATTCTCTGGAGTGCAGTTGCACAATTGCCTTTATGGAAGTGTATGACACCTATTTTTATATTAGTAATTACCCGCGATTGCTTAAAACCCTTCTATGATTTGCAAAGCAATTAAATGGCCAGGGAAAACGACAAATGCATCTAGTTTAGAGAGAGAACCACCTTGCGAATTATACATCATATTTATGCTTAGATGTTCGGAGTTACCGATGGAATACTTGTCCTCTGGCAAAATATAAGCGCAAAGCACATCTGCTCAATAGTAAGAGCATTATTACGGAGGGTGTTGGAGACATCTGCCTCGATTAACTAACAAAGATATTCCCTCGGCCTCTAAAAAAACCTCACCCTGCGAACTTGTGCGAAGAGAGTACCTCACAATGCGAGCGCCAATGCCAAACGGATCATCCTACTGTTGCCATTGGCTTAGGCGAAAATGTTGGTGGAGGGGCAGTACTTATAGGGTGTGGTTAGCGCAAACCTCGGGTTAACCAAGAACTAAAACTGTTTAGTTCTTGGACCAGTTTTGGCGTGTGGCGTATATTGCCATGGCAGCATACCTCAGTTTAAACCTATCCACCTTTCGGAGTATGGGTTAACCTGGAAGTTATGCCACACGTCATCAAGTTACTCTCGAATTTACCCGGATAAGCCAGTAACCCCGCTTCGTAGTACAGGCCCCTGATTGGCTATAGCCATAACACACAATTGAGCATGTCAAGTGAGCATGATGCTTTATGCACATGAAATTGTTGTTCCCGGTTAACTGTTTAAAAAAAACTTTTTAAAAACGTTCTTGAAGCAATGCAAAAAAAAACATTTCTCCCAGTAATTTGTTCAGAACTCCGTAGTGTCTCTTGTTTTGTTGCTGATTAATGAGGCCTAGTCTCACAGTGCAGAGTGGTAGACTGTCCTTCTTACTGTAGCAGCAGAAGGCATAGTGTGGATTGTGAGAGGACTGCTTAGCAGTGAAGAGTGTCAGTTGAGCTAGATGCCCATGAGTGCAGAGTTATTCTGGGAACCAGAAGACGAGCTTCCTTCCTGAACTGCTTCTCGACGGGCAGACGGCCATCTTCATTGGACGGGCCCTCAACATCTACCCACTGTCTTTCCTCCTGAACCTGGGCCGTCGCCACAAGATCAGCGGAAACTTCCAGCACATGATGATGTTTGCAGGTATTGCCAGTCACTGCTTGCACATGCACAAAGTTTTATGGCCCATTCTCAGCTGTGACTGTGTGTATGTTTGTGTTTGTCTACCTGTCTGACTGTTTTATGTGCTCTGTGTGTGTGTGTGTGTGTGTGTGTGTGTGTGTTTGTCACCCATTTCCAGGTCTGCGGGGAGCCATGGCATTTGCGCTGGCCATCCGGGACACGGCCACCTATGCCCGGCAGATGATGTTCACCACCACCCTCCTCATTGTCTTCTTCACCGTGTGGGTGTTTGGTGGAGGCACCACCCCCATGCTCTCCTGGCTGCATATTAGGTCAGTGGCTGTGGGCCCCTGCCCACTTCCTGTCCCTCCTTCTGTCTGTCATTCTTTCTTCATGACACTTTTCTTCTTTCCTCTCTTCTCGCCTCTCCTTTTGACTCTTCTCCTCTCTTCTTTATCCACCTCTGTTCTCCTCTCTCCTCTTCCCCTCTCTTCTTTCCTATCCGTTTCTTCTAAGCAATGTCCTCACTGTCTGCTTTAACAACGCCTGTTTGGAAGAACCTAACTGTCTATGGGTAAAACCTTATGAAAACAACTACCAGTAGATGGCGATAAAGTGCTTTTATCTCACTTTTTGTGGTCACTGATAAGTTAGTTCTAGTTGACAGACCCATGTCAACTTTTTTCTGTAAGTCTGTAAAGTTTCCAGTGTTCTGTAGCTTGTTTGATTTTAATAAAGGTTGTTAGCATGGAGTTTTCCTCTAATGGTAATAAAAAACATAATTACACCATCATATTTTGCATTCAGACATTATGTCTTGATGTTAGTCTACAAATTTAGTTTTGCCCTTTGTCACCCTATTCTTTGAGATCTGGCGAACCTCTGTGCTCTGTACTCTGTGCTATGTGAACACTGGGCTTTGTGGGCAAAACTGTCACATCTATGATGGTCAAGCACATGCGTATCCCCTGCCTGTGCAAGAGCCTGCGGTGTGGTGGTTTGTCTTCCCCTTTCTCGGTGCGATGACTCTTCTGTACCACTGAACGGGGAGTGAAATAAAGAAACTGAGCCAATGCTTAACCAGTGAGATGAGATAATCTTTCATTTAATCTAACTCTAGATCTCACTACAGTATAATAGGTCTGCTCAGGTCAATGTCCATTGATACAGCAGTGTTCCCATTGGTGGACGAGGTCATAAAGCTACCGTGGATCCACTGTGGATAGTACACTGGGCTAATGCAGTGCGTTTCACACAGTGACAAACGGCATAAAACTGTCCTGAGATCTCCCAAGAATGAGGAACATCATGCATTGACTTCATTGGATCCTGACCCTCATGAGAACGGCATAGAAGGCTTGTCCTGGTTATGTCAGGATTGTGATGTGAGGCCTAAAAAAACGTGAGGCTACGTATCAAAGTCGCCATAGTGGTCACCGATGTGCCCTGCAGGAGTTTGACTGACAAGATGTTGAACTTCTAGGACGGGCTCTGTGACACCACAAACAGCGCTGCCGTATTTGATGCCATCTGTTGCTGTGGTGGCACAGCAAAACTGGCAGAGCAGGGGTGGGCTTTATTTCTGGATTTAATGTCTGTGTGTTTGTGTGTGTGTCTCTCAGTGATGATCGGCCTAGTCTCTCTCTCTCACTCTCTCTCTCACTCTCACTCTCTCTCTCTGTCTCTGTCTCTGTCTCTGTCTCTCTCTCTCTCTCACACACACACACACACGGATACACACTATTGTTGTTTGTCTGGGCAGTAGACAGACTGCTACTACAGTGTGAGCCCGAGTTGCCCATACTCGTTTTTGTTTGTGTTTTTTGTTTTTTCTTTTTTCCCCCCTCTCATCTTTTTTTCCCTTCCTTTATGCGAGTTCCTCCCATCCCCAGAATAAAAGAGGATTACCAGTGCTGATGTGAAGGGCAGCTGCTGTGCTTCGGCTTAAGAGCTCAGTTTGCTGTTGGAGGACTTGCGTCCCGCTGTGGCGACAACGTGATGTAGAGCGCGTAGCCGGCTGTCTCGCGGTGCCCGGTCGGGTTTTTGGAGTCTCACGGGTTAACGGGAGCGGGCGGTTTGTGATTTTGATGGTCAGCCGGGGCCGCTGGCCACCCTCCCCGTTGGGCTCTCTAGCCATTGGGTGCTTGTCCCAGGCACCCCTGAGGAGCAGTCATTTCTCCTGTCTAATCACATTTGACATAATCATATTTGATGTGAGTAGTGGCGCTTAATTGGGGATTAAATGGCTCCCAGTTGGGATGTCTTGTCTGTTTGCCAGCTTTTGTCGCAGTCATTTAGCGAGCTCACGGTATTCGCCAGCTATGCACTGTGACAGGTTGTTCATAGTTGATTAATCTGCGGAAATCTAAAAGTTTGCGCGCATAGAGGGATTTTGTCAGTCATAAATGTAGTGCAGACAGCGTTCACAACCCTACAAGACCTGTGAAGAAATTACAAGGCCAAGATCTGTGAAGAAATTAGTGATTTCTTAAAATCCAGTGATTTTTCTGTTACCCTTTGTCTCTGCCTCATGTCTCCTTTTTTTGTGACCTTTACTCGACTCCTGTTAGAGGATGTTCCCCCTTTGAGTGGTGTGTTGGCATGCAGTTCGTTTGCTCTCCCGCTGATTGCAGAGTCATAAAGGTCTCACGATAACTTCTTTTGAGTGATGGCATGTTGGTAATCTAGACATCTTAAAATGACCCCAGAGGGGGCTTAGGGCTGCTTATCCAAATGCACCAGATACCCATGATGCAATGGGTTTCTGTGACCTTTCCCCTGACATCATGTTTAGAAATGTTCCCTCCTGACTTTCAAAACATAGTGCACCACACACTCACAGTGGAAGTCTGCCCTAATAACGCACGTCTGCACTGTCCCCTCTCTGTATCCACTGACATTTATAATGTTAGTATCTGAACTATCCTCTGGAGTAAAACTACTTGCTTTGGGCAAATTTGTTCTTGTAGTTGCCACTTGGTTATTGCTTGTAAAACTCAACCTTCAGGAATGAGGTGGGGAAGATATTACTGCAGGGCTGTCTTGGCCAGCCTGAGGTCCATGCTTTGACTGGAGGAGGTCCAGTAGCCTGCGGTGCCCTGTGCTGTGCTGTGCTCTGCTGTGTGCTCTGAGTCTGTTTTTAGCCCTGGAGGGGAACACACCGTGGGTGTGGGCCAAGCTGCTGGCAGTGCCGTGAGTCCGCCGGGTTGTGCCGTGGAGGTGCAGGATCGGACGCTCTGCTGTGCTTTGCCTGGTCTGCCCCCGCCCTCCTTCACCCTCTCCTCTACCCTCCTGTCCCTCCCCATCCACCCTCCTCACCACCACCACCACTATCACTGTTGTATTTGACAGCCTCGGTCACTGCAGGCCCTTGTGTAATCTTCCATCACGGCCCACAGGGGTTGCAGACGGCAGTGTTTTGGCAGCAGCCCTGCAAAGTTTGTGCCCCGTGCCTGGCAGGGAGGAGAAGAGCAGGTAATCAGTTATTGCTCCAACAGAGAACTAGTTCCCCCAGTGGCTTCTTCTCAAAATTTATGACAGGCCCCACACTGAAGAAGGAAAAGATGAGTCTCTCTTTGACTATTTCTTTTTCGCTCTTGGTCTTTTGTGTCTCTCTTCCTGCTTCTTTTTTCCTCCCTCTCTCCTCTCCGTGTGGTTTGTGTGATGGTGAAACCAGGGCGTTGCTAGCCCGACTGGCTTCCATTTTTCTATTTGTGCAAAAAGCCGCTGTGCTGGTTCATGAATCCATTTCCGTTGGACCGTCCTGTGTAAACACTCTGCTTTTTTTTTTTTCTGTGAGCTCAGTGTGATCTTTCCTCTCCCCTTCCGTGTTTCGGCCCAGCATGATTGGGCTGTGAGGGATGGACTTGGCTTAATTAAGCTGCGTCTAGACGGAGCCCCTCACAGCGGCCTTAATGCCACGGTGCGGTACGACAAGCTCTCTGTTTAACTCACAACATCTGCTCTGTCTCAAGGCCCAGCAGAAGACACCATAATCTCCCATTCCACTCCACACACACACACACACACACACACACACACACACACACACACACAC
>JAGFZM010001065.1:45185-100243 GCA_017657215.1 Limnothrissa miodon | reverse complement strand
GTGTGTGTGTGTGTGTGTGTGTGTGTGTGTGTGTGTGTGTGTGTGTGCGCGCGCACGCGTGCATGCTGGCACATGGCTCCACATGGTTAGGGGCTGAGTTCGAGTCTCTGGGAGTGAGGGAGTCGTTGCCAAGCCCCCCTTCCCTCTCCTTTTCTCTCCCTGATACAATGAACTGACAGCATGCTGTGCTTGTGCCTGTGCCGTGCTTGTGTGGGTCAAGGAAGATTCTAGTCTAGTCGGCCAGAGCAACCTAGGTTTGAGGATTAACCATCTCACTAACTTTTCCAAATTTCCACACCTAATTTGATTTCAGTCACTTCAGAATTTTGTTGCAGTGACTTTCCAACAAGGGAGTGGATAGAAGAGTTTAATATCACCTGATAAAATCAAGTGTTCAGCCAGCTCTGCTTTGAATTGAAAAGACCCCTTCGTGTCTGTTGGTGACATGCCAAGCAATGTCCTGTTATCCCACGGTGGGTGTTTGCTGTTGACCCAATCAAAGAGTGTGTAGGGGGTAGGGTGTGTGTGTGTGTAGGGTGGAGGTGTGTGTGTGTGTGTGTGGGGGGGGGGGTGATGCAAACCAGATGACAGGGGAGACTGTTTATACAGTCAATTTGTTAATGTCCGTGCTTGTAAAGAATGTTTAGACATTGAATATGGACGCCCTCTCCAGCTCTTCTCATGTCGCTTCAAATGAACGATACACGTTTGTAGACAGAGCAGCACTGCACAGCTAACCAGCCAAGCACAGGGAGCCTGATGCCGAACATTTAAAGAATTATCCTTTAATCCAATCCCTTGTGTGAGCATTTGATGCCCCGCTCTTTGGTGATTTGGGCTGATGATTGAAGAGGAGGGGGAGGCGCGCTTCTTATTTTGTTTTTTTTTTTTTAAGGTTCATTTATTTATTTATTTTCTTTGTGTTTTTCAGTCCCTCCATATTTGCCCCAGATCCTCTGATCTCTCGATAGATTATCTTTAGTCTGAGTTGGCAGCCACGGTGGAGAAACTACCTGCTCTGAATTTAATCGGGGTAGAGGGCGTTTTTTGTTTTTGTTTTGTTTTGTTTTGCCTCCGGCACAACAGTCCAAAGCTGATATATTTTATAATTGGATGGAAAAATTGGTGCTAACGTCTATACGTATAGGCCGTCCATTTGCTATGTAATAGTGATTTTACTAGGTTTGAGCGGTTGTGTTAAGGCATAATCTCTGTAGAGGGGCATTGCTCAGCCTGTATTTTCACTGCTTTCTTTTCCATCAGAAAGAGGGATTCCAGATGAAATGCCCAAATGATTGATACTTAAAAACCTATTTTATTACAAGGCGAGGGTGTTCAATCAGTGAACCCCACAGTTCTGTGGAGAAAAGAGTTCAGAAGGTGGTTGATTGTTAGTGAGGTGTGAGTCTGTGTGTCTGTATTTCTCTGTGTGTGTGTGTGTGTGTGTGTGTGTGTGTAACAGGTGTCTCTGTGGGTTTGTGAGGCTGTCTGTTCCAGCTGTGTGTGACTCGGTAGTGCTGTAAGCACACTGTTCCACTGTGCTGTCTGTGGTTGACAACCGACACGTGTTTGCTGCCATGGATTCTTCTAATGAAAGACTAAGTGAAGTGCTCCTCTGCTCCCTGTTTTTGTTGTGGTGTTTTGTGTTTTGTTGTGACCCCCATAGTGTCCTTCATAAACCTCTGTGCTGTGCTTGGGAGAGAAAGAGTGTGTTTGTCTGTGTCACCTTGTCTGGGCGTCTATGACCACATTTATGTACAAGTCTTTGTGTGTGTGTGTGTGTGTGTGTGTGTGTGTATGTGTTTGTGTGTGTCTTGCTCCATGGTTCCCCGCGCCTCCCTTTCCCCTCCTTATGTGGTGTGTGTGTATGTGTGTGTGTTGATTCACAGAACCAAGAGCAGCTCCCTGATAATGATTCAGACCTCATCCTGAATGATGGCGACCTGACACTCACATACGGCGACACCGCCATCACTGCCAATGGGGCCTCCGGTGTAGATGGGTCCTCCAGGGCAGCAGGGGGAGCTCCTAGCTGGAGCCTGAACGGGCGGCGCAGTGGCAGCACGTCGGAGGAGGCCCTGGAGCGCGAGCTGGACGCCCGCGAACAGGAGCTGATCAGCCGCGGCACGCGCCTCGTCTTCCCCATCGAGGACCACGCCTGAGATGCAATCCATCCCCAGCGCTGACCCAGATGTCACCAAAACCACCCCAGCACCCCAACCCCTGCACCCTAAAACCTGACATCCCCAACCCCATCCCCTATCCCCAAGCCCATGACCCCCCTCCAGACAATGCTTACTCCCACCACCCAAAACTCATCACACACCACAAGACAGATCAGGCAAAGTGGAACCCAAAAGCTGGAGCGAAGAGACCAGAGACAAGGTGGTGGTCGAGTAGTGAGAGATGGTGGCAGAATGAAAGAGAAAGGAAGAAAAAATAACGAATGAAGGAAAAAAGAGAGAGAAGGAATGGTTGGTGTTAACCGTGAAGCCTCTGCCTGGAAGAGATCCAGCATCATTCCATTGTCATGACTACAGTGGTGAGGCCCAGTGAGGGGCCCTGGAGGGCCAAACTGGCTGCCCCCAGGAAGAACTGAACTGACATTAAATACTGTGAAGCCCTACCAGGTTTTCCCCTGTCTGAATGCGGAAAGCGGAGGATTTGGGGAACTGTAACCCTCACCCCCCCACCCCCTAAACATACACACACACACACACACACACACACACACACACGGCTTGGCAGTTGGGTCCAGAGGGCTTGTCCTGCCTGCCCGTGTGGAGATGTTAAAAACTGGCGCCAATCATGTACTGCTGCTTGGTGGTGTGGGACCGAACATTCCGCCACAGAGGCTTGTCCGTCGTCATTTCCTTCCTCTTAGTGCAATCTTGTCTTCTGTCATTGCGTCGCCATTTGTCAATCACAGTGCATGTAAAACTGCATCTCTGCTTCAAAAAACTCCAAACACATTCCCATGACGCAGAGGACCTGACTAACACACACACACACACACAAACACACACACACACACACACACCAGTCCTACCTAACCGCCCACCTTGAAACGCTTCAAACATCAAATGACCAAGTTTTGGAGTCCTGGTCAGTCAGTATTGCATCCTATGTTACAGCCACAGTATATTGTCAATACCTACAGAGGCTCTGTCACTTATATTTGTTTTTTTCAATTGCTGTTTTTCTGTATTTCTCCGGTCCCTATGGGAGCATCCATGTTGGGGAAGCCCAGCACAGCAAAATCGACAGTGAAGGAATGAATTCTGTTTACGTTCATCAACCCCTGTGCACAGTCCCTAACCAATTCACCATGCATAGTGCTGTATTGTTTATGACGTGTGCTGGTGACAGTTGTGGTTGTTAGTGCATATCCTCACAAGCTGTCGTCCGATATTCTCCGGGCTGGATCTTGGGATTTTGGGGGGGGGGGGGGGGGGGGGGGGTTGGGGGGGGGGGGTGGTTGCTGTTGTTGTAAGGGGAACTCGCGTAGCTCTCCTGCAACTTCCTTCAATCGCTGTACCTGTGAAGCCTGTTTCATGGCAATGCAAATCCTCCCGGAACTCTGATGGAAACCATCTTTAAAGGACAAGTTCACTTTTTCACACAAGTCCTGTTCTCTGACTGTTTGTCAAATGCTTCTCTTCTGAAAAATCATCTGTTAATGCTATAGCACCAGAATGGTAAGTGCAGATATGCAGTCTTTCCCAAGACGCATCAACCTTTTGTTTGTGAAAACATGAAACTCACCTGAGTGGTCAGTGACCTTCAGTGATACATCACTAAGTCTGATCTGGTTCAAACTCAAGAGGAGCATTTCATGTTTGTATTTAGTGATAAGGGGTTTGAATAAAAACACACAGTTAAGAATCGGGTAATTTTAGTAATGGCTATTTTAAAATTAAACTTACCACTGAGTTTCATGTTTAATGAACAAAAATGTGATATGTGTTAGAAAAGACTGCATGACTGCACCTATGCAGCTATTCAATGTGTGATGATATGGTACCAGAACAATTGAAAATCCTCATAACAGACTTTTGTCGAGGTTTCAATCTTAACCACTGGATTTCCTCAGAAATGATCAGTGAACACAGTGTGAAGGTGTAAAAAGAGAACTTGTCCTTTTTCAGGATGCGCTTAGTATGTAGCTTTATATATATAAAAAAGGATTTAAACAAAAAAAAGGAAAAACAAAAACACTTTTTGTATCGTTGACCTGACAGAAGGCTTTAACATTATGCATTTCTTTGTTAGCCCAACCTTCTAACATTAAGCGTATCTTTTTTTTTTTTGTTCATACAGAGATTACTTAGAAGTTACTGATTGTTTGGTGTCAACTGTGATCACTTTCTCCCCACTCTGTTATTATTACTCTTATGTTAAGCCATATGGAGATGACTCATTTTCATTTATTATTTTTTTATTGCAGTCATTGGCTTTCTGCCAACAATTGTGAATATGAGCGTCCGGCTCCGGTGGCTGCTGTATTGCAGCTGTCTGGGATCTGTGCCGCAGCAGTGCGCAGCAGGGGAAAGTGAAGCTCCTCAAGCACTTTAGCTGCAGCTGAGCTGCAGTCCAAACGTGTTGAAAAAGGATGGGGTCCAAGGCACAGGGCGTTAATGCGATGTTATGCATATGGGGTGCTAATCCCATCTGCCCATAATGTAAAGTTGACTCTTGCTAATTGTGTGTGTGTGTGTGTGTGTGTGTGTGTGTGTGTGTGTATATAAACTCTCGCTGTTGAAGAAAGTTGGTGCCCTTTGCCAACTCGTGCACACTGTGTATCCGTGAGTGTGTTTAGCCTGTTGTCTCTGCAATGTGCAAAATGTTAGCGTTGGTGGGTTGCATTGAGATAAGCATATGTATAAACTATACTCGAAGATGAAGGCCAATGGGAACTATTTAGGTTAGTCTGATCAGAAGATATGATATGAGAAAGTGTGAGTGCGTGTGTGTGTCAGATTAAGAGGAATTTCTGTCGGAGAGCAGGTCAGGTCAGGTCATCCCACCCCACCCTCCTTCGCAACCACATTGGTTTTACTGCTTGAAGAACATCTTGAATGAAGTAAAAATAATAATAATTAAAACTCCATAATGCCAAGCTATGAAGGCGGGGCCTGTTCTGGGTGTCTGTGCCATCAGAGACTGGACTAGACTGGAGGCTGACACAAAAGCTAACGTCGTCTCTGCTCCGATATTGGACCACACCACCTCACTCGCATCACATCACTGTTCCCAGCGACATTTCTGACATGTCGCTGCCAGTCAGTGCCATGCTGTGCTGCTAACTTCACTGAATGCGCATCTTCAAAATCAACTGTTCCAGCTTGAACCCCATGACCACACCAATGGCCTACTGCTTCTGCTACTGTCGCTCCTGCTCAGGCTCAGTCAGGACTGGCCAATCAACCACTGATCTGATCTGAAGGAGGAGCAATGCTTTGAAGAGGACAAAACTGAAATTTGAGCAGTTTGAACTTTGACCTCGTTCTGTCACAGGAAGTAGGAGGCCACAGACTCAGAAGTGTCTTTGTTGTTGCCAAACACTGACCAAAGTTTGGAGAGATGCCCTGTGAACTGAACCCCTGATACTTAGACTATGTACTTTCCCCCCTCTCCATTTGTGCTTTGTGTGTCACAACCACTTAGAAACTTGGTGGGGGAAGGTGAGTAAACTGTAAATAAAGCCTGGTCAGAACCTCATCAAGCTGTCAGCTGTAGCAATCCCACTTTACTTACAATACCCTGCATGATGATGTATTTCTTGGTTCAATATGTACAGGGGACCATCATTTTGTAAAAGATCCATGTGCACAGGAAGATGATGCACTGTAATCTACTCAAGGTTTTTCCCTCCATATAATTAATCGGACATACGCGCATTCTGCCTGAAACTGGTCAGTTGTGTCAAATCTGTGGTATGCATAAAATAAAACAAAACAAAACAAACTAAAGAACAGTATACTCTTCTTGTCTATGCCCTAGCAATATCAAGGAATATCTTTCTTTTATATGGTATTAAATAAAAGAAGACATGAACAGAGATCATTTTGTACAAAAATGTGTAATTTATTCAGTTCATAAATAGAGTATGCTGATGGACGGTCAGTGAAAAAGTTACGTCCCTTAATAGATATTAGTGTTCATGGCTTGTTTATGGAGTAAGGGACACATTGAATAAATCCTGTGAATGTTTTAGATGCTGTAAACACTACTGACTTAAACAGGCAAGGGAACACAAACGTCTTTGTCTCAGAACACTGACAGCACTCAGTGAGACAATGTTCACTCAGAAGTTGTGTTTTGTATCAAAATACAAGACTCAGTAGCTCAGAGGGATGAGACGCACAAGATGTGTCTTTTAGTTTGCAAACCAAACACTGTCAGTGTGGATGTCGTTATTGGATTTAGTCTGACATGGTTCACATGTTTACCCCCAAAACATTATGAGTAATGTAGCCCCAACAGACACAGACACACAGCCCCAATGTGAACTGAAACACAGAGAGACCCCTCTGGCCTTTTCATGGGGCATTACGGAATTTCACAGAAGTGTGATTGAATGAAACGCCATGAACTCAAAAAGTCCATCGCAGCTGTACGCACAAGGTCTGGGCGTGCATCCCGGCCACAACACCCAATGCCCCCCCCTCCAACTATAACCCCCCCCTTCCTTCCCCTCCCTCCATCAAATGCGCCCATAGCACTGAAGTCACATATCTCACACCATCACTTAGCACAGTTGCACATTGAGAAAATGTTAGTGATCCTCCACTATTGAAGTCCTCCACTCCACTATTCACCATTCTTGAAGGTTTGGATGTGGAGACTGGTCTTAAGAGTGGAGAGTAGAGTATGAATGACACAAACAAAACAAATATACCCCCCCCCCCAGCACAGTTCTGTCTCAGGCTCCAGGCAAGCCCAGCCCCAGACGATTAGGGCTTTCGAAGGGATTGGCAAGGGATTAACTCTGATGAAATCTGGCCGTCAGGACAACCCTAGCAGTCCTGCTCACTTTCTCCTCTTGTTCACCCTGCTATCCCTTGTACCTTTCAAGCCTATTTTCCTCTCCGTCGCTACGGTGTTGGCATCCGTAAATGCGCTCCCTTCTAAGGGGCAGCTCATAATGGATACAAGTTGCAAAATCAATCTGCCATGCCCCATCCCCATTCACACCCCCACCCCCACTTCCCATCATTTGCCTGTTCTTCCTTTGGGGTGAAGCTGTTCTCTTGTGGCCCAAGAGGCTTTTCACGGTGCACCCTTGTCTCTTTGTCAGTGTGAGTCGACAGGGAAGGCAGGACGCCCGCTCTGAGGAAACAGGGTCTTCTTGTGCCAGTCTTCCACTCCCTGTTATGCCTGGTGCTGTGGCCATCTCACCAGCCCTGCTGGTGCCACATAACCCTCCCGCTCCCCGCTCGGCTCCTGTCCTTGAAGCTCCTGCAATGAGAGGAAGGTGAAGATGAGGAGAGAGAGTGGTAACTAGGTAACAGATAGGTAAGTCGGTGGATTTATGGTAGCTAGGCAACACAGAACTTTGCATCACCCCTGCCTGTTTATCCCATTTCTGGTAACACAACATAGCCTTCCCATTACAAACTGACCATGGAGCCACCTGAACCACCATGCAGTCTGAATTCTATAGCCATCATGTGAAAGCCAAGGGCAAAATGGCACTGGTCAATGTTGTATGTGGATGTTTGTTTGCTGCTATTCAGGGTCTCAGTATGAGGGTAGCACTGGAGTTTGAATACACAGGAGCAGCCCAGAAGTGTGACACTTGCCAGCCATTTGCTTCGCTGGCAGCAAGACCCCTTCAGAGTACCGCTGAAAAGAAGCCTGCCCATCAAGAATTGGTGCAGTGACAAGCTGAACCCTGGGAACAGCATCCTTCCATGGACAGGCTCGCTCTCTCCCTCACAGTGGCTCCCTGTTTGAGGACTGAGGCGTGGGCCCGGTGAGGAGCGGCCAGCGCTGGGTCTCACCAGAGGGAGAAGTGCCGAATACTACCAGTACAGGGGAACAACGAGGCCTCTATCAGCTGCAAGCTCCCCAACACTCTCTCATTAAAGAGAGCTCAAATATTTCCCTTGTGCTTCAAGCTGAAGGCCTACACTGTGAACAGTGAAAAAAACATGCTGTACACAGTTACTGTAGTTGTGGCTTTAGGGAGTGTAGTTTGTGTGCTGTTGATCAGCTGTGACTCTAGGGAGTCTATGGGATACACAGTTGGGGTAGTGTTTAAGCCACCTGATGACTGGGACTGCACCACATGCCCATGACATCCTGAGCCTTCGGCCAAAAAGCACTTGCGAAACACTTTGATAAGTTCTCTAAATGTGCAAGTATTAATTTTGCCTCTCCATGCCTGTCTATAATATATCCAGTTAAAGAAAAAACATATACAAAAACAATTCCATATAAGCTCTATAAAATAGAAAGTATCATCAACTCCCTGACTCTCCTGCTGTAAATCCTTTGCTTTAGTTATCAAATGGAGACCTGATCATGATAGTCATTTACTGGTTCTTTGTTAAACGTTCACAGAAGTAGGAATGGATGGTTTAATGAACAAATGCTTCTAATGACACCTTTTCAGTCACAGTATTAGTTCACTTCAGCCTGTGTGTTACATTTAGCACTTCTACTGTAATTGGCACAAGAACTGCATGGCTCTGTAATAATTAGTTAATGGGCCCCACGGAGCAATAAGAGCTTAATCCCAAAATTGGAAAAATGTCCGTTTCCAGGCAACCTCCCATTTAATCAAAATAATAACAGTAGCTACCACATTGCCCCTGACAATGTCCTTTGCCAAAGATAACCTCCAAACTGCATAAGCAGTATATGAATATCGGTTGGTAATTATATTACAAAAATTACTGAACGAGTTGGAAAGAAGAACCAAAAGCTGCTGACATGTGAAGTTTGCATGTGTGGGGGAAACAGCTGTGGTCAGGCCTACCATGCACACAAAGTGGATGATATGCAAACCTAAAACTAAAAACCACTGAGGCATCACCATTTTTTAGTGAAATGAAAACTGTAACAGCATTTGGGTGTTTTCTTTTAATATCCACTGTATAATTTGTATATATTGAATTATGATTATTGTTGTTGTTCTTCTTCTTCTTATTATTATTGACATGTTTGATATATCGAAAATATGTCATAGGCCTGGACTTCTCATTTAGCTTTATGATGCCAGAAAGTTACCCTTGTTTATAAGTAACTTTGCGCACTGTTGGAATTAGTTTGAGAATTAGGCCTAAACATAACTTTGCAAAAGGACCTAATAGTAGGCCTATTCTGAAAAAAAAAACTACTGCACTGCTTTGGTTGGCCTGTACTTGGCATTTATGGGCTGACTCAAAGATTGATAAGACTTCATACACAGTATCAATACACCTGGGCTCTCGACAAAAATAACACCATCATCTTACCTCTATTCGTCTGTGCAGCAGAAATGCCTATGTTTTGTCCACATTTCTCTTCTGATAGCCTAACTGCCTCATGACTTCATTACAGTAAGATTCGACATAATTAATTTGCTCAACGTTCAAGCGTTCTCGCCAGGCGAATATGGCCTCTTTGGCATCTCTGGAAGATATGAGGAACGGTTTGTCAGAGGAATATCCCTGCCCGTGCGTCATATTCAACACGAACTTCTCCAATGCCGGGGAAATCGTGAGGTTTGAGAACCGATATAGTCTCTGCAACTCCTCCACGGGATGCAAAACCAAGTCCTCGTAGCGAATCTGCATGTAGTTCCTTTTCACCCATAGAGGCGCGTTCATTACGAGCAACATGTCATTCAGCCAGTTATCGCAGATGAGTTCCATGGCACTGGCTACATAGCTTTCGGCGCGATTTACTCTATTATTTGGAACGAGCAGGCGTTTGTATTTATCGGTTTGCTTTTTGCTTCTCAGTACTTGAATGCTTTCTTTTACCAGAGCTAATTTTGATTTCAAGCGAGAATTGTGCACAGCCCGCGGGTCTCTAAACAACTGTACAATTTGGAGGTTTAGAGAGGGGTCTCTCATCAGTGGTACCAGCACACCCAAGTCCAAAACGCGCACGTCTTTGATGACAACCACAGGGTACTTTTTGCACTCTCTTTCTAGTTCTTTGATGTCCTTGGGTGTGCATTTACTGCAAACCTCTCCTTGAACTAATCCGACTTCGTGCTTCTTGTATGCGCTGCACAAAGGCTCGGAGCAAATCACCTTGTTGGTCTTCCAACCAAAAATAAAGGATGTGCTAATGTTGCTTGACCCAGCATATAATTTTAAGACAGAAAAATCACAACGGAAAAGCGAATTCATCATATCGCGCACAGCTCCTTGCAGACTTCCAGCGTCTCCTGGGTAAAGAGCTTGCCACATATTCCACATCGGTTCGTATAAATAGAATACATCTGGGTGCTGGTTGAACAGTTCTCCCAAAAATGAAGACCCTGTTCTCCATGTTGCATGCAGATAGATATGTGTTTTTGAATGATTTCTGTTGACAACGTCCTCTGTAGTGTCCGTGGCGTTGCCCGACTTATCTCCGTTATTCCATAATGCTATTGTATTTTCCAAATCGGGACACCTTGGTTGTTGCAGTCCATGTTTAACCTGAGCCGATTTAGCCCGGTAATCTAATACATAGGGAATTAAAAGAAGTACAACCGAATAACCTAAAATTAAGATAATATATTTTTTCTGTAGTCTTCTCTTCATCTCCACGGTAAATGAACCGTCTCGTCGATGTTCTCAACGAGATTTGGCGCCCCTGTATGAATAGCAACATCATGCGCAACAAAGTTTTCAAGACTGAAAAAAGAGGCACTGAGGCCACGCCTATTCCACCCCATTTCAAAATAAGAGCTTTTGTTCTACCATGACATAAAAGTCTTTCAGTACAGCTACAGTTTGTTCCGGCTCAACACTTTTCAAACATTCCTTGTCTTGTTGCACTTTTGTCGGTCTGCGGTATGAGCGTTAGATTTTAGAGGATGCATTTGACAGATAATACATGTGTGCTGATATAGACTAGACATGTCTATGTTATTAGAGGCAAACAGAAAATTACACAATTGATATATTCTATAGTTTCTATGAAACCTCTGTGAATGTGTAGTAACTTTGAGGCAATTTTTTTGTATGTTTTGTATTACATATGTGAAATGTTATGTTTTCATGATTAAATGAGCCAATAGAGGCTTTTAGACCTAAAACATTTTTCTAAGAGGCTATAAAATAGGAAATACATTTCAGGATCTGTTTAAACAAATAATTATGCACATATTGATAAAACGTGATGTGAAGAAGGCTTACAAGATGTTTGCAGTATCCAATGATTGGGACTATGTTTTACAACTCTGAACGTTGCTTTGGTTGGCCATCCATTTTCCTGCAAGGGCGAAGCGAAGCGGCAGGTTCAGTTGCCGAGAGAAGAAAACAAATGGATGGATGATGTTGGTTGGAGATTGTGAAGCTCGTTGCTAAAAGAAGCTAAGCACTCTAAAATGTGTTACTGTTATAAAGAGATAGGCAGTTATGCTGTGGTATACTTAACATAACCATACTTGCTATGGGTTTATTATATGCTACGTTTGGCCCACCGCCGTGCTGCCATGTAACGTTAGGTTCTGACAGGCAGTTAGCTTTCATTTCAGTGCTGTACTACTAACACTTTTATTGTTAGCATGTTGTAATCAGACAGTAATATATCGGACAGAAGGTAATGTGGTAGGCTGTAAATGATCACGGGGTTATTGCTAACGTTAGTATGGTATGCAAACACTGGAGATAGCCTGAGCATTTGAAGTAACGCTAGTTTGACTAGCCAACGTTAGCTAGATGTTCACTACAGCTCCACGTTATCCATAACGACGTTAGCATATCTTTTGCAAAGTTAGACGTTTTAATGAATGATCCTGGGACACTACAATGGCGCACTGGACAAAATTTGAGAAGGAGCTGGACCAAGAGACAAAAAATCTCATTAGGCATGTAACTGGGATACATAACGAAGAGGATCAGAATTTTCAGCTAGCTCTAAAATTCACGTTGTCAAATTTTAGGTAAGTGAAGAATAACAATAATGACAAGAATAACAAATAGTGACAGCGGTGAGCTGTGTTCCTGTGCGCTATCAGATGACCATCGTAGATCTATACCCTGTCATAATTTCAGGTTTCATCGGTTCCTGGATGTCAACAGTCACAAAGTGCAACGTAAAATAAATGGGTAAGTGCCCCCGTGTTCTACTCTATCGTTTTGATTTTCCGGAGGATATTGAGTAACCTACTTAATAACATACGGTTTGATAGAATCCATGAAAAACTGATGATTCACTCAGATGTGAGCAAGGCAGACAGCTGGATAAGACTGACAAATGAGTTTCTAAACTCTCCTCTTCCAAACACCGAAGGTGTCAAGGTATAACCTTTCAATTCAATGCTCACTGTAAGATGTCTTAATCAACCACCGCTGTGCATGCATTCTGTTTCTTTACAGACAAGTAAACATTTGCTTAACACTTCTGTGTTTTTGTGTGCTAGACTGATGTTCATCATAGTGTCCTGGCACTGCTGCTTTTCCTATCAGATTCACCCTCAAACACCAACTTCAGCGAGAGGCCCAGAATAAAAGAAACTGGTAAATCAGTTCTACAGTATGATGTGAGTAATGTAATTGCACAGACTGTATCATTAACCATTAATTTAACTGTTGGTCTTTGCTTCTGTCTCATGCAGTTAAGGAAGACACTTTTGACTGGGGCAAGTATTTATTAGAGGGGTTAGACATTGACACTGGACCCTTTCCAGATACTCCTGTGAGTACAACTGCACACTTTTGTTGTGTTTTGTTCACTGTCACAACCTAGACCTACCCTTGATGGTATCAAGATGCAGTCCTATACTGGCAAAAGCTTAGATGGTAATATTTTCCAGATGTTTTATTTTTTCCAGAGTAAATTTAGACGTTGCATTGCTTGTATGACACATAATTACTGCGTTTTAAAAAAATGTATGTAGAGTGACAAAAAAGAATGAAATAAGAGTTTGCTCTCAGTGGAACAGTCTTAATGGTTTAGATTCTAAATGTTTTGCTACACATTAAAATGTAAAATATCATCCACAGTGTGCAATCCACTTACTCTTACTATGTGTATTTATTTGCTTTGGCACAGCACCTGTAGTAATTATGGTAGTAATAGTGGTAGTATTTTTTTCTCACTTTAATTAGTTGGTACAATTAGTTGGTGAGCATTCAAATTTGTTAGCAGCACAAGTGGCTGTGTTGATCCTCTCTACCTTGATTTGTGTCCAGTTGGGGAGCCTGATGCCAGGTCGTGGCTGGAGGAGCACGTGGTGACTCCCCACTGGATGCCACACGCTCCCAGATTTCCCCACAGCCTCCACTCCTCTTAAACAGATAGTTGATGAAAGAATCTCGTAATCCCTTGTGTCTGTCTCTCAGGAGTGGTCTGAAGAGGAGAGCGATGAAGAGGACAGTCAGCAGCCTCTTAGCAGAGAGGATTCTGGGATACAAGTGGACAGAACCCCACAGGAGGATCAGGCCAACAAAAACGTCTCTGTCACATGGACAGGCAAGATCTACTCACAGTGTAACCTGAACAATCAAACACATTTCCCATAAGGATACTGAAAAATGTATTAGAAATTAGTTTCTTCCCAATAATAACTAGTAAATAATAAGGCAGGGGAAGTCAGAGTGTTTGGTTTTTAAATGTGTGGATTAGGCTCATGTTTTTTTACCTTGAAGAGTGCTGTCTTTTAGTTACTGTGCTTTTTCATGACAACTTAACCACTGGCTTGCAGAATGTCACAGCACTTTTACTGTCCAACTCATTAAGCAATAGCACAGATTGTATACGTTTAGCCAGTATGTTTTGGCAATATAACATGAGTGAAACTGGGGTTGTTGATGGATATCCCCACGGGTGTGGTTTGGCATCGGCCACAAGTGTTTTGTTATATTGGTTTTATACAGTTTCATTACCAAATTACAAAGCCTCAAACATCAAACTGTATTTTCTACCATTTCGTTTTCATTTCTATTTGTTTACCCCCCTGCCTCCTGAAAAATTATTCAATGGCTTGGAAGCTTAAGGAGATGCCTGTATTCTATTTGTGCACAAGCCTACTTTTCTGTATGTCCAATTCCAGGCACCATATTACATTACCTCATTAAGATGTTTTCTGGAGATAACTACTAAATGTGGTGATGTGAAAATTGCTGCTCTCTCGCTTTGAAAGAATGGAGCCCTCACATCAGAAAACACAGAGCAAACCTGCGGAGCAGGTTTCACATTCAAATTTGTGAGCAGCACAAGTGGCTGTGTTGATTTCACTGGTGCCAGTGTTGACATAAACCTCTCTACGTTGATTTATGTCTAGTTGGGGAGCCTGATGCCAGGTCGTGGCTGGAGGAGCACGTGGTGACTCCTTACTGGGTGCCGCACGCTCCCAGATTCCCCCACAGCCTCCACCTGCACTCCAACCTGCTCAACGTCTGGTGAGAGCCACTAGCCATCTCATGCCACCATCAGCATCACACAGGAAACACTCATTGACTCGTGTTGTGTGTGTGTGTGCTTTTTTTTTTATCCTTATCTTCTGTCTTTGAAATTCAAACTTTTCAGCTGTGGAGATAATCGGGAAACAGGAGGATTTAAGAAACACCTCTCGCTGAATGCCAAATCAGTGCTTGCATGCACAAATGTGTGATCGTTGATCCAGGAACAGATTTTGGTTCAAGAGCTCATTTCTGACTGTCGTTTTTTTTTTTTTTTTTTGGTAGGGACCAGCATTTGTACAACACTGATCCATTGTACCTGCCTGAAGAGAAGGCCTTTGTCACAGAGACCCAAGTGATACGAGAAACTCTCTGGTAAGATTGGAGAAGATTATCATTGATGAACAGCTTTCACAATTGGATATTATAAAGGTCTTTGTATTGTTTTTTTTTCATTATCACATGTTTAAGGTAGACAACCGTTGACTAGGTCATTGGGATTCTTTTCAGTGAATAAATGAATAAATCAGTGAATGGAAGAAATTGTGGCTCTTATTTTTTGAGTGGGTATAACATTGCAGCGAAACAAAGTGTCTTTAGAGGATTTGCCAGGGAAAACCATAGTCTTTCTCTCTGAGGGGTTTTAAATATCATTGAGATGTCTCCTGATAAGGCTGGCTCGGAGCTCAATCTCTTTTTTCCTCAGGCTTCTCTCTGGGGTGAAGAAGCTCTTCATATTTCAGCACCATGATGGCAAAGTGGTGGTTCGGAATGACGTGGTGGTCACACACCTGACCAGTGTGAGTTTAATGTATACTTCATTGTGTCACTTTAAATGGCCCACAGTCAGTAAGGCATTCTACTATCACCAATGGATTTTTTTAGTCATGGGCTCTGTAAAGCAGTTTAAGATGGTGTCAGTTGCCAAAGACTAAGTGATAAAAGGAATTGATTTTTTAAATGAATTTTAGTTGCGGTAGCTGAAGGATGAAGTAAATGAACTAGATGGGAAGCGTGAAATTAAAAAACATGTAAAAATGAAAAACAATACTTGGTTCTAAATGTCTTTAGAACTGTGTGGTCCTGGTTATAGGTGCTTTCTGCTGTGCGGCCCTGAATTGGGGTGTCCATTTGTTCTTGAACTGGCTGTGTGCTATGTGGGCTCTGATTACTGCACGTCTGCATTCTAGAACTGTCTGCGATCTCTGCTGGAGCACATCGCTGCCTATGGACAGGCTGTCGCCCGGCTGCAGCGCTTCATCGATGAGGTGACCGGATACAGCTCCGAGACTAGTCCCCCAGGGGCCTCATCCTCCACCTCATCATCCTCCAAAAAGGGCTCCGAGCCCCCCTTCAGGACGTACCAGGCCTTTGTGTGGGCGCTTTACAAGTACTTCACCAGCTTCAAAGAGGAGCTCACTGCTATTGAGAAGGAGCTCATTGGCAAAGGTGACCCCGCTGTTGCTTAGCTTTCCCCGCACGACACGGCTGCCCAAGGCAATTAGTGGGCATCCACTCATGTTTCCCCCTCCAGTTCACTCAGCCTATCACGAGGGGATTATAGTCTGGTGTGGTGATGCATTTCCAGTGGGGAATTACTTGCTGGAACCTATTACCCACAAATGGAAAATTGAAGCATGCAGCTGCCCTGTCTGCACAGAAACCAAACTGTTTTCGTTGGATCTGTTATTTGCTTATTTATCAGTTGCTTATCCCCCAAATCGGTTTGTGTCTTGTAGTGATACAAGGTTGAGTCGTCATTGTTTTCATAACCCCAAGATTACTACAAATAATATTTAGTGCGGTTGCTCAAATATTGGACAGGGCTACAAACATGAGTAAGGTCATTGGGGCTCACTATAGAAACAGACAATCTCTGTATTGCACAAACGTAATACATTTTTATAAAGCATCTGATAAATGACTGCAGGTAGTACATAATAAAAATATAATTTATAAACAGTGTAATGTGTTGTAGATGGAAAAAAATTGGCTAACATAAGTTGAATGTGATGTGATTCAGTAATTTAAACATCTCTCTTGTTCTTGCCTCCAGATGAGACGGTCACTTTGTCTGCAGTTCTGGAGCGTCTGAAGCCTCATCTGGCCCAGGTGAAGGTGCTGCACAGGGTCTTTTGCACAGGTGTGGCAGAGGTGCCCCTTGGCACGCCTAACGTTGTGCGGGCTTCTCACCTGCTCAACACCCTCTACAAGGCCATCCTAGAGTACGACAGCGCAGGAGAGGCATCGGAACAGGCAGTGAGTGTATCTACTAGGCCTTTTCAGTGTTTACTGAAATGGCTTAGAACTTGAGAAACCATAGTATTGTCTTGCTGTATTTCAGATCATTTTCATTTCACTTGAATACTGACAAATACTCAATTTTCATGTTATCAACGTCCAAAAAATGCATGGCATTTAATCAGCATCATGGTTTTTAAAGGGTGACATCTGCCTGGAATTGCCCCAATACTTTATGTGTATGTGTGCGTTGCCTGTCTGCGTATACGTGCGTGCCTGTGTGGTAATGGGCACAAGCACAACAAGCACACCCCCCCCCCCCCCCCCCCCCCCCCGTGTATATTGTGTATAGTGTGTGTATATTATCTATAGTGTGTGTATATTATCCTGTGCTTGTGTTCTAAGGTGTAGAAGTGTTAGAAGTGTATGCCTGTCTGAGTGCCTCTGACTCATAGCTGGCTAATAGGCTTGAGAGGATGACCAACGTATGTATGCTAATCTCTCTTTCTCTCCCCTTTCTCCCATTTCACTCTCTCTTTGCTTCTCTCTCCTCCCTTATCCCTGTCACCCTTTTTACTTCCCTCCCCGCCCCCCCCCCCCCCCCCCCTCTGTCCCCCTCTCTCTTCCTCTCCAGGTGGCTCTCCTCTTCTCCCTGTGGGTGGAGACAGTGCGGCCCTACCTGGAGATTGTTGACGAGTGGATTGTGCACGGCCACCTCTTTGACCCCGCTAAAGAGTTTATCATTCAGAGGTATGACATGACAGGTTCAGGCTCTGATCTGATGAGATTACGAGCGATCCGATGGCACAGCCACAGTATGGAACTCTGATACGCTGCAAAGTGCCCGTCACCGTAGCGATAAAAACAAGATGACACAGATGTACATTCACTGTGGATGCACAACTGTGTCCTGATCAGAGATCCCTGTCATTTCATGTGTACATGTGTGGGAGATGGCCTACTTTTCTGAGATCACTGGGGGACAATGGGTTTGAGCAACAACCTCTGGTGTCTGTTACTATTGATATACATGGAGCAGGGAGCGTCCAGGTTGAAATTTGAAAATTGACTGCTGCTTGAGTGAGTCTGTTCCTTCCTCCCATCTGGAAAAGGGTTCCTGACCTCATTTTGTGTTGCATCTTGTCACGGCTTACAGCTTGCATGTTTTGACTCGAAGCATTCCAAGATAGCAGACCTCTTTCCAGTCATCAGTCAGTGACATGAAACATCAGTTAGTATCACTTTGTGATTGGCTAGTTTTCCATTGTGTCAACACTGTAAAAACATTGAGTGTTTTTATAATGCGTGTTAGCTCTATGAACTTGAACCAAAGTTGGGGCAGCCAGCTCCACAAAACAATAACAAAAGGCAAAGCACTGAGGAAAGTGGTGAACTACCTCGTTGGTATGTTTTGTTTGGTTCTTGTTTATATGTAATGTAAATTGTGTCAGACAAATAGTGCCTGATAAATTTAAACAGAAACAAGCCAATGTGAGATCACGCAGCATCGCTGACTTAGTGGAAACCATGTTATAGTTGTTATAGGAAAAAGACCAGTCACTCTCTGTAAATGCTGTTACTGTGAGGAGCGAGGTTCTTTGGTTTTGGATTTTTCAGTCATCTCTTCTCTATGCTTTTTTTCCCCCCCTTTCATGCATCAGGAACAAAGATGTACCCGTGGACCACCGGGACTTCTGGTATGCCACCTACACTCTGTACAGCGTGTCGGAGGCGGTGGATGGCGGAGAGGAGCGGCTGAGTGACGCGGCGAGCGGGAGCTCGGGGGGTGACCAGGCTGGTAGCAACGGGGGCGGCAATCGCCAGCCCACCATGGTGTCCTTTCTGAAGCCCGTGCTCAAGCAGATCATCATGGCGGGCAAATCCATGCAGCTCCTCAAGAACCTGGACTGCAAGGAGGCAGACCAGCACCAGGGGTCGGGCAGAGGTGAGTGTCTGACCCAGGGGGAAAAACAAACTTCAGGCCATTGACGGATATTTTGGTGAGATTCGCTGGGCATTCAGCATCGTCTGAAATGATTGGTTCGAGATCTGTCTACCGCCCTGCTATTTCACCAGCACACTGCTGGCTGATGCTAATTTTGAAGCCTGTTGGTCTGACAGCTGTTATGTGTTGGAAACACAATGATGTAAACACAGTGTTGTGTGGAGGTGGATGTCTGACTGCTGTGAGATGGGCGGAAGAAAGTAATTGCCATGAAACATCCAGCGGTGGGTGTCTGACGACCACGAGATGGTGGAAAAATAAATGAGATGATTTGCTGGGAGATCTGGCTGTTGGGAGATGGGTTGGAAAAGCAATGAAGTTAGTGGGGGATGACAAAGCCTGTGGTGTTTCTGATGCTTTGTTTTTCACATGGAGAAGGAAACAGCTTGGAGCTTTGCATGTAAATAAAGACCTTTGAGGTCATTAACATAGCCTCACATACAAGTATTTTCAGACATGAAGAATCTTGTATCATCAACACACAAAAAAACAATTCAGGAATAAACTAGTGTCTGTTCTGTGAACATGATGACATACAGTAGAGACACGAGTTAGAGATGTTGCGTTTTTATATGTTGCCTGTGATGGACGCATTTTAGAGTAGCACCGCAGACGAACACTAACTGTCTTCTTGCTTGCGCACACACACAGATGCAGAGAGGAAGAGCCTGTACACGCTTTTCCTGGAATCGGTGCAGTCCCGGCTTCGCAGAGGAGAGGAGTCGCCCGCGGACACGGTAACCGAGCAACTGGCCACCAAGCGGAGCCTCATCAAGATGCAGTCCATCGTGGCACGGCACCTGGAGCTAGACGACATCCATGACCCCCTGCTGGCCATCAACTTTGCAAGGTCATTTCTATTATTATGGCAGTGACGCCCAGAACACAGACGCCTCTATAACTGGGTCCCATACAAAATAGACTCCAGAGTGATGTCTTGTCTTTATAGCCATTCTATTTGTTCAATAAATTAAACTCATTTTAATTAAATTGGATTTCTTTGGAAGTAAAACTAACCACCTTAACCACCTTAAGCACACTAACAGTATATGGCTTTGTACTGATAATTTTGGTGCAAGGCCCTAAAGTGACTGTTCCATTTCTCCTTCAGGCTGTACCTGGAACAGACAGACTTCCACGAGAGGTTCTCCTGCGGTGACGTCATGGTGGATCGCTCGTCCGAGTCGGTGACGTGTCAAACCTTCGAGCTGACGCTGCGCTCTTGTCTGTATCCCCACATTGACCGGAGGTATATAGAATGCTGTGGGAACCTCATGCGGACCCTGAAGAAAGATTACAGGTGCTGGTCAATACTGGATCTCATAAAAGTGACAATTATGACACTGATATTGACTGGTCACCACAGCGTTACTATTCTTTTGATTTTAGTTTTGAAATAAAAAAATGACATCTCAAAATAATTTCTCATATTAAATGTATGCATACATTTTCAAAAGGCTTTTAGAAATATGAAAGTTGTCACGTCTTCGAAGGTGATTCATGGTCTTTCCTAAAGCAAAGAGTCTTGTTTGCACTGCATCTGTGACTCCTAGGTTGCTGGAGTACCTCCAGGCCATGAGGAACTATTTCTTGTTGGAGGCAGGAGACACCATGTATGACTTCTACACTGCCATCTTTGACAAGGTACTGGAGAAGGAAAGCTGGCAGCAGCTCTCTTTTCTCAACGTGCAGCTTCAGGAGGCAGTCGGACAGCGCTACCCAGAGGACAGCAGCAGGTACTGCAGCTCCTCAGCTTGTTTTAGGTCGGATGTCTTAGTTGTAAATAATGAATCACAGATAATCTGTGAATTAGCCTAGCTAATTATCAAAGAGTATTTAAACTTTTAAAATTCACTTTATAGTGATTTTTTTTTTTCTCAAGTAATCCATGCTAAAGGTTTGCGGTGTAACATTTTGTTGCATTTTGTTACCCATGTGATTTCAAATACTTTGCAGATTATCAATATTTTTGGAAACTCTTGATCCTGCCAGAAAAAAACAGCCAATAAATAACCTTGATGGACTGACACTTAGTTATAAGGTACTATAACATTTTGGACTATGTTGACTAGAGTAATGGAAAATTCATGAAACAGCAAGGCTTTTTAAATGACCTCAGGCTGTTGTTCCTCATAGGTTCCCTGGCCAGTAGACATCGTAATCAGCTCCGAGTGCCAGAAGATTTACAATCAAGTCTTCCTGCTCCTTCTACAGATTAAATGGGCAAAGTACTGCCTGGACCAGCTGAGGTTCAGTGGTATGTCCATTCCGGAATTCTCTCTTGATCTCCAAGCTTGACCTAGTTTATGAGCAATTACAGATAATTGCTTATCTGTTCACATCAAAACTTTGACACTGTTACCCATAATCCCATTGTCGTGTGTCTCGTGATCCCAGGCCAAGACTTGAGTCTCACTTTCGAATTTGGGATTGCATGTATACTGGTGGTGATTCCAAAAAGATGTGGTGGGATTATCTGTGGTGGGATTACAACAACCACACCAACAGCAATGGCAGCTGTAGCTTACATTTCATTGATCACTTAAGGTTAAGGTTAAGGTAAACTTTATTATCCCACCAGGGGAAATTCATGTGGTCATTGCATGTCTCGTACACAAGCAGACAAACACAGACAGACTATGTAGGTTACCACAAATAGACACAGCACAAACGGCACAGATACATAGTAACAAAGCTTAAAAGAATATAAAATAAATAAATAAATAATCTGAGGTATGGGGTAAGTGAGTAAGGGTATCAGTGTCCCCCAGTTTTGAGTCTGTGGTTGTATGCTCTAATAGCTGTGGGCACAAAGGACTTGTTATACCTCTCTGTCTTAATTGGTCTTTGCAGAATTCTGCCATTTAACCTGTAGCTACCAACACATTTTGAGAACAGAGGATGTTCTGGGTCACTGAGGATCTGTTTTTTTAGGATCAGCTCATTATACATCTGATCTACAGATACCTGGTTGGTTCCTATGATCTTACTGGCAACATTAATGATGCGTTCTTAAAGGCGCTCTAAGCGATGCTGTTTCACGTCACTTCTTGTTGACGTTCGAAGTATTGTCAAACAAAACGGAGGATAGCTCATTCCTCCCCCTCCCTCCCATGCTTCCTGAAAGACTCATGAACGTGCATTTCCTTCTTGTCGTTTATTGGCTGGAACACTGTTATGTTTCGTTTTCGTTTGTTATGCGAGGTTTGCCCACTGTGTTTTTGTTGCCGTTTGTTGAGCCTGGGCTGTCTACAGAGACCGTGTTTTTTTTACAGTGTGTTCAGGGGACAGGCAGCTAGCAGATTGTGAGGAGATGTTTGCTGTATGTAACAACACATTTTAGTCCTAAAAACGCGTCACATCGCTTAGAGCACCTTTAACATGCATATTACCAAATGTGCAGATGAGGCAGAAGGACAGAATACTCTGCAAAAGGCCTTTGTAGAACATTTCAAGGATGCAGCTATCCAGCCTAAAATTGAAAAACATACGCTGCTGCAGTTTCTGTCTTGGTCAGTGCACATTCTGTGAAAGAAACTTATTATCAATTTCAACACCCAAATACTTATAAGGCGTAACCTGTTCTACTAGTTCCCCATTAATACTTGATTGAGGCACTATATTTCCTTTCTTATTAAAGTTAATAATCATCTCTTTAGTCTTCTTTACATTCACTAAAAGATACATTTACATTTATGCATTTAGCAGACACTTTTATCCAAAGCGACTTACAAAAAGAGGATAACAATCAAGCTACATAGCAGAAACCTTAAGGAACATAGTGCTAGGAAATAGTGCTTGAGTATAGTTATCAGAGCACCACTGGATAAAACCTTGTAACTCTTTTTCAAAGCCTTCCACAGAAACCTACCAGTGCTGTATCATCAGCATACTTATAATAAGTGTGAGCTGATGTTGCAGACTGACAGTCATTAGTATATAAGGTGTAAAGAATTGGAGACAAAAGACACCCCTGGGGGGCTCCTGTGTTAGTGAATTGTAATAATGACGTGCATGAGTTAAAACGGACTTGCTCACTACGTTTAGTCAGGAAGTCCATGATCCATAAAATCATTTTAGGATTAACTTTGTAATGTAACAGTTTCCCAGCCATTAGATGTGGTTGGATGGTGTTGAAGGCGCTGCTGAAGTCAACAATCAAAAATCTTGACCAGGCTTTTAGACTGTTCTAGGTGTTCAAAGATATTATTTGTCAAGGTCAGCAGCGCATCTTCACTTTTGAAGGCCCTCAAAGCTCTTTACAGTGGAAGGGATGTGCAGATGAGCAAACTAGTGTGACGTTGCCAACATGTAATGAGCTGTTATGGTTCCCCAGATCTAACTGCTGCTGCTAAGAAACACGAGGAAGGGTCACCAGAGGAGGAGCCCACAAAGGAGCCCAAAGAGCCCATTAACCAGCAGATCCACCGCATGTTTCTGCTCAGGGTCAAACTCATGCATTTTGTTAACACCCTGCACAACTTCATCATGACCAGGGTAAATCCAGGTTCTAATGAGATTATGGTGCTTAGTGATAATAGTTTTTCCCCCTTTTTCTTCTGGTCTCCTTTTTACTGAAAAAGGAAGATTTTGGAAGAACAATGTTTTGATGAATATAGAATCTCCATTACTTAGTGTGATTAATTTATGTAATAAAAAAAAACTTAGAATCTCCTTGGATTTGTTTGCAAAATGGCCCTCTGAATCTGACAAAATAATTGATTCATACAAATTGTGTTATTTGTGGCATCAACATTGATGGGAGCAATACTTAAATACATTGCACAGCTCTTCATAATGTGTTTTAATGTGTGCTTTTCTTTGGACTTTCAATGGGCATTGTTTGTTATAGTTGTACTAGTGTTATGCACTACAATTCATTTCTGTCTGTCTATGTACACAGATCTTGCACAGTACTGGCCTGGAGTTTCAGCACCAGGTGCAGGAAGCTAAAGACTTGGACCAGCTCATCAAAATCCACTACAGATACCTGTCCACCATTCATGATCGCTGCCTCCTGAGAGAGAAGGTGTGCTTCTTACAGCTGCCCCAGACATATGCACATCTAAGTGGTAGACATGAGCTAGTCCTTCAAAGCTGTGAAATGGATAGGCCGTGGGCCAAATAGGGTCAGAGTACCATCCTCCACCCCTTTCAAACACACACATACACACACCTCAAAGAAACCAACTATTTATTTTAAGCTCTGGTCATGCTGTATTTTATCTCTATGAAAACATATCGTAAAACAATGAACTACATTTTTTCTGATCGCCTATGCTGAATTTGGACAATGATTGCCAGTGATCATATTGCATTAATAGATTATGATATTCTATGACAGTTCTACATGTGAATAATACATATTAATAGATAGACATTAGATTTTCTGACGTTATAGCATTGTATGATTTATGGTTATCATATATCAGGCCATGCTATGTAGATGTCATGTAGACTGCTCAATATCAGGAAAATCAGACCTTATTTTACACAGCACCCAACACAAGTTCTTGTACAGGCTATGGTTACTTAAAAAATTGTAATTATTATTCACAATTCTTGTAATGGTCTTTTGACTGGACTCTCCTATTTGCCCATTAGCTTTCTCTTTAGGGCTAAATTGAATTTGAACGCTAGCATTCTAGAGTCTCACTGGATCTGCTTTATCCTATTTCAGTGATTAAATCAGCCTTGTATTCCTTCCAGACCGCATTACTCAATTAATGAGCATTTGCTGTGTTGACTGCAAAGATGCAGAGATCTCAGTCAAGCCAGTCAGTTCTTTTGTGGGACCTCAGTGGTAGAATGAATTGTATACAGTCATATGTGTTTATGACTGCTTAGAGATTTTAAAGGATGTTTAAAAACCCATGTCTTTACTTTGTTCTTAGTTATAAAGTTAGTTGGCTATTTTTATAACATTAGCTAATATCACTTGCATTTCTTGGCTTTGAAAAAAAGTGTCTGCAATGAAATCAAAAACTCTTGTGTGTGTCAGTATGTTTAAACGTGTGTTTTTTTTCCTCCAGATTGGCTTTGTTAAGGAGGCTATCATGAAAGTACTGAACTTGGTGCTCATCTTTTCTGATCGGTGGCAGGTCGGATTTGGGGCCTGGAAGTAAGTTTGATCCTAATGAAAAATTAGAACCAGAAGATAAGGGTCATTGTAGCATAGAATATAAGTATTGTACAACTGCAATTGTGTACACTAGACTCTTGTCATTTGCTGCAGCACGAAATTACAATACACACTTGACAAATAAATGTGTATCATACATTCTGGCTAAACAATGCTTCTTGATGATCATGAGCATCTTTGAATTGCCTGTGATAGAAGTGGTGTTGTTTTAGGATCGAGTCAATCACCAAAATGGAGTCTGACTTCAAAAGCTGTCATATGTTCCTGGTGACCATATTAAACAAAGCTGTCTGCAGGGGCTCCTTTCCCCACTGTAAGTTCACTCTGTAGTCCTCTCACTGTTAGGTCTTGAGCTATATACACTATTGTGTTGAATGCATTTTGTGGTATTAAACAAAATTTTACACTGCAGCATTTATAGTGTGCACAAGGGCACTACTGCTTCTTAATATATGCAAGTGTTCATTAAGATTTATCACTCTTGGGTTCCTGCCTTGGGTTAAATGATCTATTATGTAAACAACTTGCCAATTTTATCTTGAATTACATTACCTAATGACATTATGCCAAATAATAGGGGCTCTTTTTTTTTTTTTTTTTGCACCATCACCATCAAGCCATCTTTTTTTTTTTTTATTATTTCTGTCGGATAATTATTATTTTGATAGATTGTGGTTATATTCAATGAATACTAGCTGTGGAGTTTGATTTTCTGTGCCTTTTTTTCTGTCTCCAGTGGAAGCCTTGGCTCTCTCTCTAATGGCAGGGTTCGAACAGTGTTAAGTCCTGCTCCTTTCCAGTTGCCTTTTCACGGCTGCTGAACCCGTCCCAGTCCACCCGCCACCCCTGTCAGTGCCAGTTCCACACATGACTCCTGTGTGCTGTTTACTGTCCAGCTGTATGATGGCTAGGCAACGGCTGCGCCCTGTGTTCGTCTCCGCCAAACAATGTCTTGTATATGATGTCATAGCACATGAGACTGGTGGTGATGTCAGTCTGACTAGCCTAGTGCACAAAAGGCAAGCAGAGCAATGCCTGTGTGGATGTTCTATCATCCTTGTTTTGGAAAAAGAGAAAGGGAAGAAGGAAAATGTACAAAACAGAGTGTAAATGTTTAGTTTATATGGTATGCTTCCTACAGTTGTTTGTCCTATGGTAATGTATAATAAAGCTATTTGTTACCTTATGTGAATGAAAGTTTTGTTATTTATGTCTATTAAAAATAGTGTTAATGAACTGGGTAGGTTTGGCTTGCTGTGAGGCATGTTTTGGGTTGATCAAAAATCACTCATCTTTATAAAAAAAAAAAAACTATTTTAATTCTTCAAAGTATTCCCATATGATTGACTGTCTCAATTTTTAATTATTAAATATAGTTGCTTTTGTAAAATCCATAAATCACTGACTTTACTATTCCAAGCTAGTCTCCCATTGCCCCTAGTGGATATCGCTTTTAATGCGGAGTTGGAGTTTCCTGTTGCATTTCCCTGTTACAGTGAGGCAGGAACTTCCAGTTTGACTTCCCCGCCTGGCTTGCCTGCGATAACATCAGCGAGAGGCAATTCCACCGCAGCTAAGAAAAGTTTTAGCTCTTAACAAAAGTTTACTTTGGACAAGAAAACTTTGCGGATGTTGTGAAGTAACTCTAAACTCAATAAGCAGTCGGTAAATGGATTTGTAAGCCGACCGAAAGGACCATTTCCCCTGGAATAGAAGAAAGGGTGGGTACTTTCACGAAGTCAGCTGTGCTAGCTGGGATAGGTTATGTATTCTGCGCTGGCAAAAAAGTTTGTCATTTTGCAATGCGTTAAGATCAGGTTTTCAAATGTAACGTTATGCCTTTATGTTTTACCAATAACAAACTGTTTTGCGCAAGATCGAGTGACACAAGGCTGCAAGAGAGAAAGTTTAAAGAAAATATTGGTAAAGTAAGGTTTACTTGTCTCACCTAACTCTTCGGCCTGTGCTAGCTCGTGTGTGACTAATCTGCAAAGGTTTAGCCTCGGAGTAAAAAAAAAAAGCAAGTATGGAATATTGCCCCGCCTTTACCTCAATCAGACAACGCAGTCTTACTCTGCAAACATAGTTGTACTTATATAACACTTATTCTAACTATTGATAAACAACAAACAAAATGTTGATTACTCAAAATTCCCAATTACCCTCACATGTTACGATTAGCAAGCTTCTTCGCTCGTGCGTAATTATTACCTATTAAATAAATTCCAGGACAAACGAGCTAGCTCTAGCATTTTAGCCACATATTTTCATCATTTCATTATGTCAGAAAATATGTCACTACATAACGACAGAACTCATGTTTTACCGGTAAGTTAACATATTTCAGGCAGAACATTCCCCTTTCATAGATGGAGTAAATGAAAGGCTACTAACGTTAACGTCATTATTTAAATGCGCAGTTGGGAAGCTCCTATTACTTGCTTGTAGTTTCTCATCAAATGTTACATTTATATGACCTGAAAAGCGTTTTGACACAACCACTGTAAATTATTCCTTTAGGAATCTCTGGTCTCTAGGCTCAGTCCAAAATACCTCACAGTTTGACTTCATTTTTCCAAGGCAGCCTAGTGACACAGTTTGAATGAAATGCAAGTTGTCTGACTTTGGAAGTCAACAGGAGTCACCTAGTTTACACTAACTTCGGAGTTTCTTTTCTTCCGTCGATTATTACAACATTGGCAAAATTATTGTTAACATTTATATCGTGTTTAGTGAGTAGTCTAAAGCCAGTCTTGAAAGAGGAACTGTGAACAGTATGCTTGTCCATGTGAATAATACTCAATAGTTGTTGTTTAGAAGGAGCGAAAACGGTTGTCTTTTGGACCGTGACAGTCAAGGCACAGCCTGCAGTGGCTCAGAGTTAACTATATCCTCTGTCACTGCCACCCAGGCAGATTAAAGCCCTTGTCTCTGTTTTTGGCCATGCTGTCATGAAAACCAATGTCAGGTTGATTCAGACTCTCTTGGCAGGGGCAGGCTAGGGTGAAGGAGTAGGTGTGTGCTCTGGTACATAAAGACATTGTCTCTGGCTCTGGTACATTGTCATTTCAACAGCAAACAGAATGTAGTTAATGAGAATACATCTATTTCAGCTTAATTTGATTCAAATTTGATTCATAACCCCATGAATTTATCTTCCAAGTTTGTGCCTCAGATGCACAACAACATATCCAGTTGCCAGTGTCTGAAGATTCTTATTTTGTGCCAGTGTTTGTGTATGATGTGTATCTGACACTATGCTGGCAGACATGTTGATGCTGAGAAGTTTGGAAAGGTGTTTTTTTCTGTCAGTTCTATTTGTGATGGTGCATTTCTGCTGTGATGACACATTGAAGTTTCAGTCTTCTGTGGAGAATTACCCCTTTCTGTGATGTGGTCTAGTGATGCGTAGTGGGGTTTTCTGAGGAACGAAGAAAAACCTTTTCTGGCTTTGCTTTCCTACAATTTATAATGGGAGGAGGTGCAGGGGGGTGGATGGCTGCAGAGAGAGCAATGAGTGGACACTGTTCACAAAAAGCAATTCTCCACAGATCTGAAAACTAACATCAGGGGCTTGCAAGGACACCTCCAGGGAGATGAATTGAATTGCAGGGAATTACTAGTGAACGTAGAGGATCACTTGATATAAATGGAGAGTGTGACTGCATTCTCCACTCTGTATGGTCCTTGGGTCCTTGCCTCTTTTTGTGTCACCCAGTATGTCACCTGGAGAGCACTGAAATGAGATCCGTGGATGAGGCAGAGAATAAAGAGGTCAAAAAGCCACATTTTCAGCTTGCTGCTACAGGCAGCCATGCTTTGATTGTAAAATACAAATAAGATTGGTGTGGGAGGGATTTGTGTTTTACTAGGACAATTGTTCAACTCATAGTTTTTCTGTTTCCAGATCTAACTGTTGTGAACAAACCAGATAGTCTGTTACAGGGCCATATCTGAAAATTACAAATTGATATAAATTGCGCCTCCCATCTGTCTTTCTCATAGAGTATTCAATTACAATAATAAAATTTGCTGTCCTCCCCTAAAAAGGAGGGTGTTGCTACAACACTACTCTGAATGACACATGACTGTACATATTACACCTTATGAGTGGAGTTTGGAATAGAATGTATATAGTATTGTGAGACCCAGTCTTTAAAACTCTTCTGTAATCTGTAGAACATGGTCTTTGCACTGAATTCAATCAAACAGTGTTAGACCCCGCCCTCCATGTAATCTGTGTCAGTCATTATTTGCCTAAGAAACCGTACAAGTGTAGCGGCACACGGTGGGCTGGATTGATCTAACTGATGTAGAGAGAGAGCAAGACAGCATGGAGATTAGTGGCCTTGTAGTGTTTGTGAGAAGTATAAGTACACAGGCTCAGCCTTATCTCTTTCCTGCTTGCCAGAAAGGAACAGTGCACACACACATACATGTATGCACACAAGGCAAAGCAAGGTCACACACAGTAAAGTGCACCCCCCCCCCAGTGCATTTTCCTTCCTTTCTTAGTGTATCAAAGGACCCCCCACCACCACCACCACCAGCATTTAACATTTATTCTTTTAAACCCATTGTTGGCAACATTAATGCATGTGTCTTGTATCTTCAAGGACATTGCTAAGGGCAAATGTTTCTGGTCTGGTACCTATCATTTGTGTATTGTACTCTTCTTTCATCTCGCTGCTAGGGAAAGGTTTTTGTATACATTTTTAAGCTCTTGTTAAGGCTCTTGTTAGGGCCCTTGGTGAGAGAGTGTTGTGGGCTGAAGGTAGCCCCCTAGTTCTTTCAATCTTTCAGCATTGGTGTTTAAGCCTGTGAAGTGAGCAGTGTGCTTCAGTTCCTTGACATTGCAGAGGTTGGACTAATGAGGTTACGTTGGCTTGCACCCAAACTGACTGCTTTGTCTGCAGGGTAATTTGTCTCAGTGGGGAAGGAGAGAGGGATTAACTAAGGACTATCCTCTATTTATAAGCCTACTGCTGCCTCGTGTTTGAGTGACCCTCCCCCCACCCCACAACACTCACACACACACACACACACACACACACACACACTTGGGCTCCATGGCACAGTAGGGTGAGGTGGGGATGTCGTGGAGGTTTTGGATACAGGTGTTATAGAGCCTGCTAGAATATGGTCTCTTTAAACTGTTTTCACAGTGTGTTTTATTTAGAAGGTGTATGTGTGTGCTTCAAGTGTGATGTGTTCTGATTTGCAAGAATCTGTAACTATTTACAAGCGTTGACCTTTGTGAATTATTGTAAACACGTATGTTGGGTGGATTTGTAGAAAGACACCAGTTAGCATGTGAAGTTGAAGTATTGAATGCCATTGCTCAATGATGTTTGTCTGAAGTCATTATAACAAGCCCTTGATCACCCCCCTCCAACCAACACACACACACATTTTAGCGCCTTGTTGTGTGAGTAAGGTGTCTATTCTTTTTGCATGACAGTGCTTAGTAGTATGCAACCCAGGTTGATGGCAGATTGATGGGCTGGCCTTTGGCAGCCCAGTGTTTCTCCATGTGGAATTAGAGTCAAACATGACTGGACCTGGAAGACTCCAGGAATGAATTCCTTCTCCTTATTTCAAAACACACAGGATTCTCTCTGGCAGAGAAAGAGCAGTGTTTCCTGTAGGAAATTACTTAGTCAAGGTGGATGTGGTGGTAAGGTCGGGGTGCAGCATGCTAATCTTACACACTTAAAGGTGATCTATGAGATGTTGCAGGATTTTAGAGCAATTTCTGAAATCATAGGCATCTCCTATTGATCGGCTAACTTTCTGCGCCCTGAATATACTATGAAAAAACCTGGTCTCAAAAGACAACAGGGGGGCTATAGTACTCAAACGAACACTCAAATGATCCTAAACACTACAAACTACAGGCAACCAGTCGACAACAATATGGTAGAGGACGTGCATTAACTCCCACCCCATCTTGTTGGCAAATGGTTGGCCATTGTTTGTTATGTTTAAGTTCAGATCCCCTTGTCGCTTGTGTTTGTTTGAATACACCACTCAGGTTTGAGTATTACAGCCCCTGTGTTCTTTCGAGAGTGTATTCAGGGGGCAGAAAGCTAGCTGATCAAGGGAAGATGTCTACGTTTTGAGATAAAAATTAAATCAACCTTTTAAGGACTTTTCAGACACTATAACACTACTTACAATAGCAGTCAACATAGGTAGCAAGGTTAATATTTATTTTTTTTTTCATTGCATTTTATATGCAATAATATATCAGATTCTGATGTACACAGTGTCTTCAGATTGTCACACCGAAACCAGTGGAATAATATAAACAACAATTGTTTCACTTTCACTTGAAAACACAATAACGTGCATTGGATCTTAGATGACTGAAAATAACTAAATCTACACAGTGACTACTGATATTTAAGCCTATAATATATGTCCTCATGTCAATTATTGTAATGTCTACAACTTTTTTTTTTGCTGTTAACTGTTTATCACTGGCATCAACTTGTTAAAAATCAGTTTCGAAACAACCACAAAGAGACCCTAAAGACACACCATTAGTTTGCTGAGTTATCATTTGAAATAATTAAAGCCTTTTCTCTGCCAAGCCAGAACACAGTGCCTATATGTCTTTGTGGTGGTGTTTTACTCTCCGGATTTTTCTTCTTCTTTTTCTTTCCGGATTATTCTTCTTCTGTTGTCAGTCTAGGTCTGTTTCCTCAGCACAGCCATTCAGCTGGTTCTAAAGGAGAAGTGGATTAAGAGCTATGTGCGTTTGGCCTTGACCAGAGCTTCCTCCTTTGCTCTGCACTAGGAACTTGGGGCGATGGGACAGTGGTGTGTTTCATATCCAGATGATTGATTTTAATCTTGTCAAGCACTCACTCGCTGACATGGACATTGTTTGTGTCAGTCACAGCTTGGCAATCAGTGCTCAAGCAGTTCCTGTTGTAAGCCCTAATTGGTGTGATTGAGAATCATTCTCCTATTGCATGGCTATAAAGGTCTGATGTGTCATTGTGAGCCTAGCGCTGACTTTGGTTGTTTTAAAGAAGGGTTAAGCAACGTTCTGTTTTTTTTTTTGTCACGAACTCCCTCTAAAGACCACTGTATTGCATTGTATTGCACTGCATTCTGTTGGAGGCGGTCCGCGCTGCTGAACATTGCAAGTGCTGTATCTACCGCTATAGGCCACGGTGGCACATTCTACACCGTTCGTTCACCGTGTAATGACTCATTTTAGCATCCTAAACAGTATGAAACGGATTAATGAAATGAAAAATGTTGCATAGTGGGCCTTTAATAAGTGTTTGTCACCTCTGACTCTGTTGAAGCACCCACAGACAGTGCATGTGTGTCATACTGAATGTTGAATGCGGGAAGACACAGGAAATAAAGAACATGTTTTACTCATTGAGCACCAGTTTCCCTAAGTTTCTAAAATTGTATTCTGTTCTATTGGGACTGGGTCTGATCTTACTGTGGCAGTTGAGCACTAGCAGCTTGACCGCTGTGGCCATTGTCAGCGATGCTGAGTTTGCCTACTTCTCTGTCTGTATCTGTCTGATTTCATTGCTCTTGACCTCTTTTTCCATTTCTCCATTTTTAGAGCTGTCTTCTGTCTCAGCTTGCAAATGCTGACTTGTTTCTGTATTTTAGACTATAGTTAGTTATAGTTCTCGGGAAAGGAGAAAAAGGAAAAAAGGAAAGCAGCATGGTCGGTTAAATGTTTTGCCTAAATGGATGTGTCTGGCTGGATTTTCACAAGGGCACTGACCCCCACAACTGTTCTGCCAAGAGGAAGCACCCAGACCAGGGGTGGGCAAACTTTTTGAGTCGTGGGCCACAATGGGTAATAATATTTGATTAAGGGGCAGTGTCAGGAGCAGACAGATATAGTGTTTGTGTGAAGTAATATAAATGACATGTAAAGTCCATTATATTTCACAGTTTTGGCCTTAAATAGGTAGTAAAGAATGGATATGCAGGGCTTTTAAAAAAACAATGCATTTATTAACAGCAGTTTGCAGACATTGCAGGGAAAATACTAAATAAAGGTGTAATAATATTATTTAATATAATTTTGAAACATTTGGCAGGCCACATTAAAAAGCCAAATCGGCCGTAAATGGCCCCCGGGCCTTAGTTTGCCCATGCCTGACCCAGACACTAAAGGTTGCCAAAGAATCGCAAGAGGTTCAAACCTCCAGGGGTGAAAAGCCTTTGCAGCAACAATTGGTTCTGATTTGCTTGCTTCAGAAGCGCCCATTAATTTACTGTGTGAGCCACAGGCATTGTTTGCCATAACGTCCCACTGGGCCAGTGGAGGTCCATTTCCATTTTAACCTATCCTGCTGTCATAACTACGTGCCCTGCATGCCAACCACCAGCCTTCTGCTTCCGCGTGTCAATGCTCTCGCACAAACACTAGCGTCGACCAGCGCAGCGTGTAGCTCGGGTTGCATTTCATTCATGTTTTAATATAGCCAACTCCCACAGAGGCTCTCTCAAGTGATCTCATCTCCCTGCTCAGGTATTCATCAGTCTCCCCCTGGCTGCCCTCGCTTGCACACGGCGATGGGAACTCATCCTGCGCCACATACAGCGCGTTGTTTGGCGTTCCGAAGATGGCACAGGGCCTCTTGGGAGCTGCTGCTACGGGCATGTGCCACGCAGCTGTGTGAGAGCGCACAGACGGCATCTGTTGAGTCTGATAACGCATCTCTGTGCTGTCGGCCTGTTTTTGCTCTGCCTTCCAAGAGCTCCCAAAGAACTCCCCAGTGCCAAAATTCAGTTTTTGACAGACAGGCTTTGAATTTACTGTTCAGCAAAGCTTCTGGGAAATATCAGGGAAGGGATTCTCTGACTTTGTAAGATCGCTATGTTGTGCTAGGATAAAATGAAGCTGCCTTGTCAGACCACCCTATTTCTGTAATGAAGTTATGGTATTATTTTGGCGTTGTATGTATTGTTTAGATTAGCATTTGAGGGTAAATATTTGTGAAGTGATACTTTTGCATCAGGTCAGATGCAAATGCCCATAGGACGCACAGTTGAAATCTGGACACATTACAAGCAATGAAATACTATATTGCTGGTGTGGCCCAGAAAAGATGGTAAGTCGGAGCTGTTGTGTTCCCACCCCTGAATTATAACATTAGCTCACCCAGTGAGAATTTTTGTAATCACACTGGGACCTGGATCATGATAAACTTCTCTGAGCCACCATTACACACAATCCTGGGGTGTATTTGCCTAAACCATAGTTGGCAATGGATTTGCAATGATGCATTGTTGGCCAATGGTTGGCCCCATTTTTCCCCCCCCCCCCCCGTAGTTGATGGTGTGATCGCAGATTATATGATCAGGTTCAGGTATGTGTACTTGTTTCATGTGGAACAGGATTTAAACCTGCTCTGAGAAAGCAGACAAATAAAAAACCTTTGAGTCATCACTTGGCCTCGCATCGCACTGAGTGTGACTCTTCTTCTTCGTATCAGAATATGAGTGTGTGTGTGCCAGACCTGTTCCCTTAAAATCATGAATCGGAATCGTGATCTCTGTGTTGCTCCATCAGAATGTAGTGCAGGGCCAGTGGTTGTCCTCAATGACCCCCTTCACTGAACCACAGGCTGTTGTGCAGGTCTTTATGTGTGTGTGTGTGTGTGTGTGTGTGTGTGTGTGTCTGTAAGTGTGTCTGGGGAAGGGGGTGATATGTTGTGTTAGACCATATCAATCTTTGATCACTGTGTTTAGCTGTGTGCATGCACGTTTGTCTGTGTGTGTGTGCAGTTTTGATCTGTGTGTGCCTTTTGGCCTGTGGTAGCTGGCAGCCGTGAAGTCCTTCATCAGCATTTGTCAAACAGAGGCCCCTTGTTTAATCAGCGCTGCAGTGTTGTGCCACACTGTAGTCGTTTGCGCACACACACACACATTCATTCACTCACACATAACACACATTCATACATACAAATACACACACACACAAGCAGCATAATGAGCACACACAAAAAAACATATGCAAATTAAACACAATTCAATACACATAGTATTCACCCTCAGTACTGCCAACATATGAATATATGAATGAATAAGTTTTCTGTCCCTTAAATAATTAGTTTATATGCATATATATATATATATATATATATATATATATAGCCGGCACCGTATAGTATTTGACATGAACTCAAAACAGTCTGCACTCAAGCTCTGAGTTGTGACAGCACCAGTCCCCTGAGAAGATTGGCTAAATCTGTTTTGATCGCTGATGCATCACATCAACCTTCCGTTTGTGTTGCCATGGCAAAAAGCTAAATAAATAAATACACTTCCTTTCCTTTCTTTTTATTTTTTTCTTTCTTTTGTCGGTGTGAAGCTGCAGCTTCTCACCATGCACAGTACTCTACTCAAGTCTGGGGTGCTACTTAGATTCACACCTCCTTGACAAGAACTTTTTGCCATGTTAAGAAGTGGCAGTTAACTGCAAGAGAAATTTGGCCTAAAATCTGCCATGGATTTGGCTTCAATCAGGTCTGCGTGTTCTTTGTATCTGCCATGGTCAGACTGTTTGAGTTCATTGTGACTAGCTGAGGTGGGTCTTCAGGTTGGGTGTAAAGCTGCTGCTTCTTGTGGTCGGATTTGACAGAGGTGTGATGCAATGAGCAACCTGCACACAGTGCTTTCATTTCACTTTATTCTGGCATATCTCCTGAATTGTCTGGTTCAGTTTTGTTTGAAAACATGAACAACCTGAACAATGTAAACTCGTACCGCATCACTATATGTGCAGCTAATATAACTGGCCATTTTGCAGCAAGTTGTAGAGGGGCAGTTTACCAAAGTTTACGTTATCTCTAGCTTTATTTTGCAGGCTAGTTACCTGCGAAAATATCCGTTGTTCCTCACTAAGATGATGTCCCTGCATAATCACGATTTAAATAAACGCTTCTATGTGCGTGTGTGTGTGTGTTTCAGGACCATGGCATCCACAGTAACTCTGGAGGATGCCCTCTCCAACGTGGACCTGCTGGAGGAGCTGCCTCTCCCCGACCAGCAGCCCTGCATCGAGCCGCTGCCCTCCTCGGTCATGTTCCAGGTAAACGGCCACGCGTCACACTCAACACCTGGGGGTGTTCAAGCAGGCATATGGGGGCCAGAAACAAACCTGTGTCCATCAGGTGAATATTTATATGGAGCCCTAACAGGGAGACGACACTCGGGGTGCGTTACTTAGGCGCTCTGTTTATGCTCAGTGTGCTGGAACAATTTGATTTCAGTGTAATCCGTGGAACTAATTGCACCAAATGTGAAAGTGCTGCACATACTCGAAAAGAATGAGGCCACTCCTCTACAACTATTGTCATGTGATTTGATGTGTAACAAATGTGGTGTAGCTTCCCTGAAAACGTTTATGCTGGCATGCGAATGAGATCATACAACCCTTGATGTTGCGTTACCAACATTAATCATTATTTGATTAATAGAACACAATTTCTCACATGAGTAATTTATAGCATTGGAATTAGCATATGCTAATAATGAAACTAACAAACTTGAGTCAGATGAATAAAATAATGGCACAAAAACAGAAAACCTGTGGAGATAACCTAAAGTGATAAGAATTACCGGTACACCTTAGTTTCAAGACTAAGGCTATTCTGATGTAACCGCATGTAACACTTGTCCTCTATTAAAACGAAACTCCTATCAAACTTAGTGGGTGGCCTTTATTTTCTCAAAAGATTTAGATGTGTGGCACATTTGTCAGATTAGCCTTTCATTTTAGTTCTGAGGTCTTTTGACTGATTATGTTCCATCGAAAAAGTAACCCTGATATGAATGCTGTGTCTGTGCCATTCTTTCTGCAGCCTAACTTCAATACCAACTTCGAGGACCGCAATGCTTTCGTCACTGGCATCGCTCGCTACATTGAGCAGGCCACAGTGCACTCCAACATGGTAAGAGCCTTTCTATCACTTGCCTCTGGCCACCCCATCTCCCTGGCATTCACCCCCTCATTCTAGGGTGATTTGGGGTAATCAACACACATACACTGGTACCAGTTCATTTACCCCTCAAACTCTAAGGACCCGGAGTCCTTAAACACCTAATTTCCTGAGCAGAGACAATAGCCCACCAGAACCCAGGCACACAGGCTTGCCATGCCAAGGGCTTGTCACGGGGGGAGGTTCAATAGCATCATGAGAGGCCCAAGGAAAGGGCTATTGTCCGTGCCGTCAGCCCGAGTCAAGGCCCCGGGCTAGGGAGCGCATGGCCTCCCAGAGAGCTCCCAGTGATGAATGGGTGCTTTAGCGGGGTTAGCGTGGCAGAATAGAGGCGCCCTGAGCTCCATTAGCACTGCGTAATTGCCACCTAAGAGGCAGCGGCCCCTGATCAAACAGCACTCTGTATGCAGAGCGAGTGCAGCCCGGCTCGCTCAAGTGTTCACCCGGACACTGCACAGGGGCTTGGTGCTCGCTGTGGGCTTGTGCAGTCATGCATACAGCTGATGCTCTCTTTGCCACAAATCATGAGTGCTTTTTAAAGGGTATTTTTTTGTTCACAGTCCCCAAAAATTACAGAAAAATTGACATTGTTGTTCTGATTTCTTAGATTGGCCTTCTTTTTAGATTTACACAAACTCTTATAGTTGTACCATGTTTGGCTTTTACTGTATTAAATACAAGTGCCTCTAATCAAAACTCTGATAGAAACTGTTCATATAGTTCTACATGTAGCCTTGAGTAGGGTGGTGGTGATGGCATATTCTACGGTTGCTGACGGGAAGCTCTATACTGAGATGAGATTAAACAGATGATGAATCTCACTGTGTGTGTGTGTGTGTGTGTGTGTAGAATGAAATGCTGGAAGAGGGTCAAGAGTATGCCATCATGCTGTACACCTGGAGGAGCTGCTCAAGAGCCATCCCACAGGTGGGTGAATACACACATGCACGTACACGTGCACACACAGACATGCACACATTTACAGACTCTCTTACACACCCACAGTAACATATGAACAGTCACGTTGTCTCCATTACATGCTCACTCGGTTTCAATTTGACCCTTTTTGTCACACACAGTTACACATTGACACTTTCCCACTCTCTGCAGTAGGACAAATTCTTGATTTCTGTGTCTTTCTCTTCCTCACACACCTTTCTCAGTGTATGTCACTGAAAACTCATGTCCACTTTTGCCCTTCCATAAATATTCTGATCTTTAAGGGCACCCAGTCACTCACAGATGCTTGTATATTCTCTTCCTATTTATGGAAAGAGTTAGTTTTGACCTTGCACAACACAATTAAACAAGAGGAACCTGCACATTAGACAAGATAAACTAGCACATTAAACAAGAAGAACTAACACTAATCCCACTCCAGCAGCAAGATCTGGCTTCCTCTTATTGTGGTTATATGACTTTTCCCTCCCAGGTCAAGTGCAATGAACAGCCCAACAGAGTGGAGATCTATGAAAAGACCGTTGAGGTCTTGGAGCCCGAAGTCACCAAGCTCATGAACTTCATGTATTTCCAGGTAACCCAAGTGTATGTGTGTGTGTGTGTGTGTGTGTGTGTGTGAGTGATTGGGAGACTCAACTGTGTGTGTGGAGTGGACCATGCTCCAGTCACTGCTCAGGAAGTACATATTAAACAAAGCACTGGTGCCTAAGCGTGCAGTAGGAACATACACACACAAGCACACACACACATCCAGATCACACATTTGTGTACAGTTAGATATAGTTCTGCAAAGGGTGAATTTCACACACTTTCTCACTTCTCTGTGGCTTCCCCTCTCAGACAAAAGTTGTAGCTTACTATCTAATCTAATCTTAATTTTCAGTACACCCACACGAACACACACACAAACACATCAGTTGAGATCAATTTGCTTCTTGTTATCTAACTTGCAATATAGATAATGCATTTGCTCTACTCCTCAAACACACTCACATACATGCATACACACACGCACACACATACACAGACAGACAGACTCACACACACTTCTGTTTACCACCCTTCTCTCCTGATGCCCAGCGCACTGCCATCGACCGCTTCTGTGGGGAGGTGAGGCGCCTGTGCCATGCGGAGCGGAGGAAGGACTTTGTGTCGGAGGCCTACTTGCTCACCCTCGGCAAATTCATCAACATGTTCGCCGTGTTGGACGAGCTCAAGAACATGAAGTGCAGCGTCAAGAACGACCACTCCGCCTACAAACGGTAGGCTTGTTCAAAACACTAGCAGTGCTATGCAAACACATCACTACATGCACTCACACGCATCAGACATACTCACAAACGTGACAAACACAAACATTTGCAAATGCACGTACAGACATACACACAAATAAACATGCACACATACATGTAAACGTGCATGCAGACACACACACAAACACACACACAGTCACTTGACCACTACATGCAATTATGTTATTTCTCAGATCAACCTTAAAGTTAATGAGAAAACAAGATGTCCCTGTGTACATTGGCCAATTAGGGTCCCGTATGCTGACTCAATTAAGCAGCGTTAACATGGTCAGCTAAGTTAAACAACCACAGAAAACAGCACAGCACTCTCTTTCTTCCATTCTCCCAGCCTGACAGTAGATGGCAGTATGGAGCCACTATCTCCCTCTTTCTCTCTCTCTCTCTCTCTCTCTCTCTCTCATTGTCTTTTTTTTTCTTTCTTTCTCCCTCTCTGCTGTGGTATCGTATCATCAGTGTGAAAGTGCCCCCTCCCGCCCCTCCCCTATTGGGTTTTAATGCGCCTGTCGCTCGCAGGTGTGCAGAGTGAAGATAAAAGAGCTCAGACTGCTTATTATTATGTTGAACGCTGTATCCATGAGCCCGGGCTCTACCACAGCAGGGGACTGGGGTGGTGGTGGTGGTGTGGGCAGAGGAGTGAGGGAAGGCAGGCTGATGACTGTGCCTATTTTTTGGGACGTCAGACCGCCTCTTAGGATGGCATGTTTAGTTGTGAGGCCAAAGTCTAGGGAAAACTTGCTGAAAGTGTCAAATGAGGGTTACAGGGATGTTTTGAGTGTGTGTTTGCATTTTATGTTCGAGAGGTGTTGTGGGTTAAGGTAGGTTGGTTGGGAATAAGGATGTGTTTATTGCTGTGGTAGATGATGAATTTTTCAGGTCTGTGTGCCTCCAGTCTTGCCCAGGCTGGGAGGTGATGAGAAGAGAAGAGAGGAGAAGAGAGGAGAGGAGAGGAGAGGAGCAGAGAGCCCAAGCAGTGCTTTGCTGGGCTCTACTGTGCTGTGCTCTAGGCTCTGGCTGACGTCAGGCAGGGCCACAGATCTCATAGCTTCTCAATCAGTACTGGCAGAGCCTTGCAGACATGCTGGCAGCTCCCCCTTTACACACACCCGCACACAACACAACACACACTTACACACACCCACACATATACACACACATGTACACACATCCTGAATTACATTTTTCATTCGTTTCCCCTGCTTTTGGCTCGCTGGGAAAAAAAGCTCCGTTTTTTCCATTTACATTTTTTCGCTCTGCTTTCTCTCTCAACCTCCGTTGTTCTCCCTCTCCGTCTTATTTCTCCGTCTCCCACGTGCTTGTATTCACTGTCTTTCAGTGGGGAAATGCTGAAGGGTTAGCCGGGGTAGTGACGTACATGTAGCAATCATTCAGTGTGGCGTCTGACTGATATGCTCATTAAGCGTTGATGTCGAAGCAGGCTTTTGTTTCTGTGGGGAGTCTTTGCTAATCGAACACACAAAATAACCTGACTGTTGTGATTGAGTGGCCATCATCTTAGGCTCATGTCAGCCGTGGCGATGGCGCTACTGATCCTGAAGGCTCCCGGAGTCCTGCAGATGAATCCTTTTATGTGAGAAATACTACTAAAGAATTGTTTCCCCCTCTAACAGAGCTGCCCAGTTCCTCAGGAAAATGTCTGAGCCGTCGTCCATCCAGGAGTCGCAGAACCTTTCCATGTTCCTTGCCAATCACAACAAGATCACCCAGGTGGGTCCGGCAACAGCAACACCAAAACCACAACAAACACTTCAGAATCAGATTTGATTGGCTAAGTATACTTGCATATGCAAGGAATTTGACTTGGTGAAAGAGTCAGCTTACCTAGATTGATAGTCACGGATACTTTTGTCATTCTGTGTGAAATTCTGGTGACCTTCTCAGAGTCAGCTTTTCTCACCACCATGTCTAGTCATCCTGCATCCCTTGTGCTGCCTCCCCGGCACACCGTGGCACAGAAGAGGACACTGGCCATGAGAGACTGGTAGAGCATAAGAAGCAGATGGCTGCAGATGTTGAAGGATCTCAGCCTCCTTAGAGCATATAGCTGTTCTGCTCATCGTTTAAAGAGTGCATCGCTGTTGGCTGACCAGTTTATTATTTACTTATTAGTTTATTGTCAAGTCCAAAGTATTTGATACAATCAGACCATATCAACTAATACAGCGGGGTCCTAAAATCCACTACAAGTGTTGGTGTTTAACTAATGGTTTGTGTACTCTGTTGGTCTGTACTCCTCCTCCTGCCCATCTATTAAACAAATCCATTATAGAGTCATCAAAAGAAAATTGCCATGTGGCATAAGAGTAACTCTAAACTAAAGATTAATAAAATCCGTGAAGAACAAATGATTTTGAACAGAAGAATGTTTGTTCTTGCAAAACAAAAGCTCAAGTAGTGGCTTCTGAGCTCTGTCTTTCATTTTCTCTCCCTCCCCCCTTGCACACATACTGTGGAACTTAAATCAGCTAAATTATTCCACTTTCCTACAACATCCCAGCTAACAGGAGGGAGTCGTCTATTTGTCAGCCTTATTGATTCGTTTCTCCCCTCGGCCGTGACTTGTGCATGGGTCACAGTGGCCAGACAGATGATGCTAAAACCCTGCGTGTGCTCTGTAGTCTTTGCAGCAGCAGCTGGAGGTCATCAACGGCTACGAGGAGCTTCTGGCCGACATCGTCAACCTGTGTGCAGACTACTACGAGAACAAGATGTACCTGACCCCCAGTGAGAAGCATATGCTACTCAAGGTGAGCCCTCTCATCTCCGAGTGGCGTATCCATTCCCTCCCTCTGTCTCTTCTTCTCTGTGTCTCTCTCCTTTGCTTGGTCTGTCTGTCTGTATCTGTCTTCCCTACTTCAGTCCTGGTTAATAACAGGACCCAGGTGGCAGCTGACCTGTACTTAAAGGTGTCTTTTATCTAACAGGCACTTGGGCACCCTAGGTATGCTCTCTGTTACTGAGTGGGCTGCAGTCCCTGTGAATTTGCAAAGTTTTAAGATATTCTGTAGAGGGAAATGAAGAAGCTCAGTTTGTTTTTTACCATCTAGAGGGGAGGGTCTTGTATGTGTCAAATTGCAAGATGTGTTTGGTGGCTCTTTTCTAGGTAATGGGCTTTGGTTTGTATCTGATGGATGGCAGCAACAGCAATATCTACAAGCTGGATGCAAAGAAGCGAATTAATCTCACCAAGATTGACAAGTTTTTCAAGGTTGGTATTTCTGTGTACTTCATTATTATACGTTTTCCACACAGTCAGGAAGCAAGGAATTATGGAATTTACGTGTTTTTTAGGTCTAAATGTATGGAAATATTGAATTTAAGTATTTTTCAGGTCTAAATAAGTATGGAAAATAAAAAAAAATAGTTTCCAGACACATTGTTCTCTTTAAAAGCACCAGTAGACTTTTCTCTCTTCGCTCTTAACTGTGGATGAAACATCAATTAAAATACACTCAGTAGCATGAGGTGCATTTGCAGGTACCCACCCACCCACACACAGAAAAATTTCATGTGCTAATTACTGACGTGTACTTCGGCTGTGTATTTTTCTGTTGAATACAGCAACTGCAGGTTGTGCCGCTCTTTGGCGATATGCAGATTGAGCTGTCCAGGTACATCAAGACCAGCGCTCACTTTGAGGAAAACAAATCTAGGTGGGTTGTGAGACAGACGTGGTTCTGATCTCATATGGCATTAAACTCTGGAGCTGTCGCTCCAGTACAGTCTGCCAGAACTACTGTATGGCAGCCTGTGACTCCAGAACTGGTTCCTAGCGGCCTCTTTGCTCTGGTGACAGGTCCTGATATAATCTTGATGTAATCACAAAAACAATATCACTGTCAAAACAGTAGCTATTCATTCCTGGAATGGCCTGGCTTCACACTAATTGACTTTCTGGGCAAGGTATGATGGATTCAGTTTTATTCTCATACTTGGTTGCTTTTGAAAAGTATATCTTTGCCTCCTTCTTGTGCCTTTTTCTATGAACCTCCGCTCCCTCTTCAATTGTTTGTTTCCTTTTAGTTTCCTGTATTGTAATGTCTTCTTTCGTGTCACTTCAGGTGGTCATGTACCTCTGCAGGCAGCAGCCCGCAGTACAACATCTGTGAGCAGATGATCCAAATCCGAGAGGATCATATGCGCTTTATCTCTGAGCTGGCCTGCTACAGCAACAGTGAGGTATAGAAATTTTGTGCATGCACCTGATCAGACATACATACACACACACACACACACACACATACACACACACAAACACACAGAGGTAAACACACCTGCACAAATTACCTGAGAGAGGTTGCTGCATTAATAGCAACACACACATGCTCAGGCAAATTTGACATGACGCTTGCTCACACACACACACACACACACACACACACACAGTAGACAATCATCTGTAAATGTGTTTCCTTTGTGCACTGAAATGATCAGAATGATTTGGCATCTAGTCAGACTTGGGTTCATGATTCCAATTCTCTAGTAAAAGCTCCTGTCTGTTCATTGTGCCTGTGTGATGTGCTAATGAGTTTTCAACACTGCTAGCCAACAGATATTAGTCATAAACATATGCCACACTGGCACTCGGATTTCATTGTGTTTCTGTCAGGCTCGTGAACATCTTTGAAGCCAAGTTTCTCCAATTACTTTTAATGAGAATCGCCATGGCTCTGCTGAATGTGTGTGTGGCAAGCTGCGCTGGGCGCAGGGGTAGTTAATCTGAGTGGCAGTGCCGCCTTCTCCCTCGCTGTGGCGCCATCTTCTGACCCCCACAGACCCGCTTCAGCAGGCACGCTCATTAAAACAGGATTAATTTCTATTCCAGTTTCTGGCAAAGTTCTTACTGGAGATGCATGAAAGGCTGGCTGGGAAGTGTGTAGTCTAGTCCAGATGTAGCGGAGGTCTGGAGAGTACCTCCTTGTGATGTCCGGATGCCATGTTGCCTTCCATTCGGCCTTTAAGGGGATCTAACTTACATTTACATTTATGCATTTAGCAGACGCTTTTATCCAAAGCTTCAGCAATTGGTGAGAGTGTCCAAATTGAAAGCCTATTAAAACATGAGTGGTGCTTGAATAGTGTGTCCGTTATTGGCTGTGAAATGTCTGTCAGTTAAACTTAAATCAGTAATATCTCATTCATCCCTTGAGCTGCTCTGAGACGTATTGTTTTTGTAATGCCGTGATCATATCATATCATAACAGAAGTGCTGTCAGACATCTCGCACTGACAGAGCGTTGAAACCATGAGTCTTCGTCAGAGTAGTGTTGCAAAGGATCAAGACGGGTCATGGCTGACAGGCTTGTGGAGAAGTGCTCACTGACATACTAAGCCCCTGTCCTGGGAGAACTCAGATACTGCTCTCATCCTTGCTCTGCATCTTGTAGTGCTTTGGGAAGTTAGGCCTACATCATTTCCAGCCAGAAACAAAAGGGCAGAAAGGGGCACTTTATAAATGTGTGCTCAAGGTCCCCATGGGTGCAACTGTTTTCCACATAAACTTGAAATGAAATTGTTTAACATAACATGATCCAGACTGCAGAATGTGGTTCTCCTCCATGTCCAGTTTCTGCTTTAGTTTCATGGCTGCCATCACCTGAGCCAAGCAGTCGGATCATCAGCCTGAGGATTTTGAGACCTTCGCTTCTCTTCCAGAGTTTTGTTGACAGGAAGTCCTTAACAGGTCGGGCCGAAGACAAAGCTTGTGTTAGCAGCCGCCTGGTGATTTGGACCAGAATGAATCGCTTGTTTGAAACTGATTGCTTCACTGACTTTGAACACCTTCATCAGTTTATCTCGCACTCAGTGTTAAGACTGTTGTTCTTGTTGTAATCAGTACTTTTCCATGCCACGGGAGGTGTAGATTGGGTATTCATTCATCAGGCAGTTCAGAATTATCTCTTGTATTGTCCGGAAAGGTGTGTGATTTTTTTTAAAACCCTTAGTTAATTTGAACTCTTTGGCCCTTTTGAATCTTCCTCTCTCTTTTTTCATTCCTCTCTTTTCTTTCTTGCATCTTTTTTCATCTCCTCCATCTTTCTCCCTCTCCATCTGTCTCTCTTTCCTGTTCTCCCCCAATGCCTGTCCTGTCCTGTCCTGTCCTGCCCTCTGGTTATGTCCAGGTGGTGACAGGCTCAGGCCGCCAGGAGGCCCAGAAGACGGACAGTGAGTACAGGAAGCTTTTTGACTTGGCCCTGCAGGGCCTGCAACTGCTGTCTCAGTGGAGTGCCCATGTCATGGAGGTGGTAAGTGCACACACAGCCCCCTCCCTGCTTCACACAACCGAGCCCTCAACAGCCTCTTTTCATCTCCACGCCACACTGCACTTCACTATGCCACACCACACCACACCAGACCTTATTCTACCCAGCCCAATTTCACACTGCCAAGTAACCTTCATCCAACCAGGGAATTTTAGCCAGACTTTTACATTTGTGGAAAGTTCTCAGTCTTAACAGCCAGTGCTGTTTCAGGCACACCTATGACTGTGTATGCACGTGTACCGTGTGGAGTAGAACATACATGCGTATGCAAAACAGCATTGTTACCTTTAACATGGCAAAGAGTAGGCCAGAATTTGTTTGTTTGGCTGGCTGGAACAGACAGCAATAGTGCTTCCGTAAATGGAAATGATCAGCCAGGAGGCCGGTGCAATGAGAGCCGATTGTGTTTTGTAAATGCCAATTAAACATGTCCTCCAGAACTGCCTTTATTAAGTCATTTAGAACAGGCTAACCAAGACCCTGCATTATCAAGGGAAAATGAGATAAATCCTAAATTGTTTTCTCACTGCAAGCTACATTTAAAGCATTCACCGTTTACCAATTCACATTGTCTTAGCAGCACAGCGTCTTTTTCTCCAGCAAAATAGGTCCTCACAATCTAATTAGTTTTCGATGAAAAAAAAAAAAGTGCCATTCATTTAACCATTTAGTGTTTCTCCAGTTAACGTATGGTAAGCTTGAGTCAGTGAATGGATGATTCACGGTGAATTCTTTGCATTGGTGAAGTGAAGTGAAGAAGTAATTCAAGGCCTGAGTTTCTTTTTAGATTGTACGCTTTAAGAAATTAATTTTAAGAAGTACGGTAGAATAAAAGTTTTCCTTTTGGCCGCAAAGGTCAGTCAGACAAGTACGTTTAGCCTCAAGGTCTTTTGGATGTTTTGGATCTCCTCTCACAATAATGAAAATGAACAGTCTTTGTCTTTTTGCTGCACACTAAATATGGTAACCAGGACAATATCATAGCCTTATGTGGAAAAAATACAATATGCTACAAAATCAGGTATTTGCATTATGTTGAGTTTGCCTATAGTTTAAAATAAATGCTTGTGTTAGCATTTTTATAGCACTAACAAGTATTTTTGGTTTCTGTTACTGTAAGAGTTTGAATTGAAATGTTGAATATATTGATGCAGGATTTTCAGTGTAATTATTAACACTGTCTTCATCTTGAATGAATGTATGTATTTCAAACTGTTGTAGTACTCTTGGAAACTGGTGCATCCCACGGACAAGTACTCCAACAAAGAATGCCCCGACAACGCTGAGGAGTATGAACGAGCCACAAGATACAACTACACCAGCGAGGAGAAGTTTGCGCTGGTCGAGGTCAGTCTAGCTTTTGAACCTCTGCCCAATATAGACTAAAGGTTTCCAATGGTTGTTAATGGTCCATTGGTGGTTTATGTTTAATGTACAGTATGTCCATTTAGAAATCGACTCGCACTGTTTCCACAGCCCAACACAGCGTTACAGAGATAACATTTGGCCACGCCATGTGCTTTACTAAAGAGTCAAGCCAAGTCATGCCAAAAAAAGGTGTCAGGTGTCCTGTGGAATTTCTGTTCATCTGTTGGCGTGTGTCTGTGTGCAGGTGATGGCCATGATAAAGGGCCTGCAGGTCTTGATGGGACGCATGGAGAGCGTCTTCAACCATGCCATCCGCCACACCATCTACTCCGCCCTGCAGGACTTTGCCCAGGTCACTCTGCGTGAGCCGCTGAGACAGGCCATCAAGAAGAAGAAAAACGTCATCCAGAGGTAGCCAACACCGGACACGACACAGGCTAAACAGCCAAGAATAGGAATTACTTTTTCAACAATAGTTTGGTTCAGCCCATTTAGAATTTGTAAACATTTTATTTATTTATTATTTTGTTGGACAAAACTAATGAATGGTACAATGTTGATGGAATTGCCATGCTGATGACAAAAACGACATAAGCTGTAAGAAACCTTGTTGTGGAAGTCAGCACCTGGCAGCCCTAGCACTCTATAGTGAGTGCAGCCAAGGGCAACTAATGGCAGGCGAAGGGCCATTTCACCCAATTACTTGCCTTCAAAGCAGTGTGTGTTCTCCTGCTGCGTCACAGTCACCTTAGAGCTCCGCTTTTCAGGCCTGACTGGCATTGAAAGAGATGAATCTGCCAATCATAGTAGATCAAGTTGTTTCCTGTCAGTCCTGTGTTTAGTGCTGAGAGAGAGAGAGAGAGAGAGACAGACAGATTGTCATTAATGGGAATGAGCAGAGTTTTCCTAATCAAATGTCTGTATTCAGATCTGACTAGATAGTTGCCAGACATTCATGAAGAGGAGTGTAATTTCTCCCCATTATTCAGCGAGTGTTTCAATCAGGTGCTTCTCTTTAGAGAGGGAGGGAGGTTATCATTACTATTAGGGATGCATGATTTTGAGAAAAAACCTAATTGCGGTTTCTCTGACAAATATTGCGATTGCAATGCGATTTTCGATATTTGCATTCAATACTTTTAAGTGCATAAAACCTAAAATTATGAATAGAACATTAAGAAAAATGCAATGTGCATATGTGCATATTTTAAACAAACTGCAGTACACATTAACTTATCACCAGTATACTGACATTGTTATTATGCAGCATATGATAATGTGCTTGAACTTCATCATTATCATTATCATCCTTCATCATTATCAATGTTGATATGTTGTCTTCAGTAAAACGCCTCAAACGTAGCAAGTTGTCAAGTTGTAGGCATCAAAGATTCTAGTGCTGCCTGTCCACAAGAAGGCAGTGTATGAGTCCGTTACTACGGTTACATGAACAATCAAATTCGGCCTGTAAGATCAGTCTTCTGGTTAAAACGGTTTTAAAAAGATCCTGAATAATAGCCTACATGTGTGGAAGAGTATTGGAAGTGCATACTGGAATATTCCTATATGTTATTATATTCCGGTTAGATCAACGTCGCCTACAACGTTGTATTGTGCCATCATTCCATTTTAAACTGGAATATTTCCTGCATTTAAAATGAGTCGGGGTCAATAGACTATAGACGGACTAAGGGTTTAGTATGCGGCTGTTAAAATTATTGAGCAAACAAGCTATTCAGTATTGGAGTGAAGGAATAGCCTACAGAATCAACTGAAGTCGGGACGCAATACGACCACGCAGTTCACATTCCAATAGAAAGAGTTTGCATGATCTTACTACAGAAGCACAGCTGACCAAGAATAGCCTTGCTAGTGAGCTCAAGATTAACAAATAAAAAAACCCGGAATGAGTTTAAAAGAAAACGCATTAGCAAAAAAATACCCATAACAGAATATGATGGGTAAATTATAGTGTCAAAGCCCAAGTTCAGGAAGGTTTATCATCAATTACATTAAGCAACAGAGACGACGCAGAAAACGTTAGCAGAAACTATGCCTACCGGCAATCAATAAAGGCCTGCGTAAAATTGATAAGGCCTGGGCTTTGGGTAGCCTATTCTAAGTAAAGCCCGGTCCATATAATTTCAGGAAATCCTTTAACGTTAGGCAAGGCTATTTCTGAGATTCACTCACTTCAGTCTTGGACATATGAGATAATAGACATAAAAACAAATACATGGAAACAATATTAGCAAACTAATGACACTGTAGCCACTTGAAACAGGAGTAGTAGGGCTGATACAAGACCACTGCATCCATTCCAACAACTTCTAATGCGGTTGCATTTTACATCACTTGACTCCGGTCACATTAATGTTACTCTCGCGTTATGCATTTTGGGCGGGTATTCTTTTTCATTATTGGTACAGCTTATAATCAATTATGCGCAGGCATGGCTCATTGGAATTGAATTCAAAATTTTATGCCGGGAAAATCTGGAAGAATCACATCCCTGGCAAGATTCGACCATTTTGATTGGCTAATAGGTTTGTCACTCAAATGTCATAGGTGGGGAAAAACCTCAGACTCCTGAGGTTAGGTTATTTCGGGAGTTAAAACCGCAATGTCGATGCGATAAAGGTTAATCGTGCATCCCTAATTACTATGCATTTGGAGGAGATTGAGTAATGCATGTCTGTGTTTTTTTTTCAAAGGGGACAGTTAATTTTATTCTTTTGAATTGAAATGAAGAAAAAAAAAATTCAGCCATTACAGGAGGGAAGAGCTGTAAGAGGATGTGTTGTGTGATGTGGTGTGTGTGTGTGTGTGCGTGTGTGTGTGTGTGTGTGTGCGCGTGTGTGTGTGTACTTTTCCTGCACAAACACTCCCCCCATCCCCCAGTGTTCTTCAGGCCATCCGCAAGACCATCTGCGACTGGGAGACAGGCCGCGAGCCTCACAACGATCCGGCGCTCCGCGGAGAGAAAGACCCCAAGGGTGGTTTTGACATCAAGGTTCCTCGTCGGGCCGTCGGGCCTTCCAGCACCCAGGTAAAAAGCACTGCTGTTTGCTCCCCCCAGACCTTGTAATCCTGTTAGCTCACAGTCCTGCCCTAGGTTAGACCGCTAGCTTGAGCAGAAAGCCTCGTTTTACCCTCCAATCTTCTTTTTTTTTCTTGGCCTCTCCAACTTGCTGCATTCATTACTGAGGGTTTCTTTTTTTTTTTTTGAAGTGCTGCTATGTTGTGCTGTGACTGGCCAATCATGACCTAGTTCTTTTAGAGTGCACTTGGGTGGGTTTATTTGGTTATATATACTGATTGGTTTGGGCTGATGTTGAATTCTGTACTTTGCTTTCAAGTTTTGAGACTCATTTTGCCTCAAGTGAAGTTGCCTGAAAATTTTTTTTATCAGCATGCGGCATGATCTGAGCTGTCATATATATGTAAGCGAGATCACAAACTGACAAGTAAAAGAATGACAAATGCACTTGAAAGCATCAAGGCCTAGACCAGTGCGCTTTGGCAGAAGGCCTTGTTGTGATGGCTCCTCAGAACCCTTGATGATACACAGCTTTTTAAATCACTGATGATTATTAGGAATGTTGTAAAGTTTGTATGGACATCTCGGAAAGTGTCTCTTCATGTTTGACATTCAACAAACCCTTCTACCAGCCTTTGAATCAAGTATTTTAATGGACTTTTAGAACATATTCAAGGATATTTGGCAGCCCGGCAGCTGGGTAGGCGTATTGAGGGTTGTTGCTTTTCTATTTATACATTGGTTTATTCATTATTTTGTTGCATTTGAAGGAGAATGTTTTATTAAGGAAGTTCTGAGCTGTCAGGTGTTATTGGCAAGAGCTGCCGGAAAGGAGAGAACGAGCTCGGATTCAACGTTGTTTGTTTTGCTTGTCCTACTGTTTCTCTCCAAGGGTGTGCCCTGCCATTCAGCATGAGAAAACAAAAAAAAGCTCCTGGCATAGAATGGAATTGTGTTTACAATATTTCCCCTGCAAGTACTACTACTACCGGTATTAAAGCTAATGAGAGAGAGACCACACAAAATGTAGACTTGTTTTTTTTTTCCTTGCAGTCAGGGAGAGCTTAATCTTCTATGGCTGCTGTGATATCACATCTGAGAAATGGCGCTCTATGATTCTCACAAACATATGACACACCATGTATGTCTGAGAGCCTCTTTTCAACCACCTCCAGGTGGTGGCTGCTACCCCTCCACAGCCTCGGCAGCCCCAAGTAATTGAAGACACTGACTTTGAAACGGTCAAACAGAGCTGGGCAAGGTCTGTCAAAAAGAGCTGTCGCTCCGGTGCCCGAGGTCCACCATATGGTTTGAGGGGATAAAGATAAATGCACTCCATGTCTAGATTAGATTCACAGAGTGAAGAGTGTTACTGATTGAACTCAGACTGGCAAGGTTTTCAAGGTCTGCAAGGTCCTTTCAAGATCTGCTTAAACGAGACTCTAAATACAGTGTGTGTGTGTGTGTTTATGCTTGTGCCTCCCTTCCCCGAACACTTTGCACATTTCACAGTGTCAGAACCTGTTCCACCGTCGGTGACTGAGATAAGACAGACAGACAGACAAACAGACAAGACAGATAAACATGCCTTTTAATCTGCTGAAATCTCCGCAGAGACTCACGCCCCCGTAGTTCGACTGGCGTTGTGAGGCATTTAAGCTGAGCATTTTATGTACTTGGGATTGATAATGCTGGAGTTCTCCCTTTTTGTTATTCACCCGTGTACTTCATAATGCTCCAGGTGGAAGGTGAATCGCGACATATACATTGAGAGAGAGAGAGATGTTGTGGGAGATAAAGAGTGAGAGAGCTGTCTCTAGGGGGGCTGTGCGGAGTGAGGATGGGTTTTTAAGACCATGAATATAAGGAATAATTATATAATTAAAATTAATTTTCAAATGCTGGTTTTGTCCAGTATATACACCCATCATATTGTATTGTGCATATTGTACAGCTATCATATTGATATCATATTGTATTAGGCATAATATATATCATGTTATCATTATGCATCATTAAATATGGTTGCATAACACACTTACATCAGATTAGAAAAGAATCTGTAACCCTTGTTTGTGGTTACTCTGAGTAAAGCTCATTTCTGTTCTATGTTTTTCTCGTTGTGGTTTCATTTGTCTCTGCCCTACTGCTATTCCATTCTGGCTTTAATTGTCCCTCCTCCTCCTGTATGTAGCTCTATATGGTGAGGACCATGCTGGAGTCCCTTGTAGCTGACAAGAGTGGTTCAAAGAAAACTCTCCGCAGCAGCCTGGAAGGCCCCACCATCTTGGATATTGAGAAGTTTCACCGCGAGTCCTTCTTCTACACACACCTGCTCAACTTTAGTGGTAAGATCCTCACACACGCAAACCTGCTGAACTTCAGTGGTCCTCACCTGGTAAGGTCCTCACACACACACTGCAGACAGGTTCTGGGGGATCTGAGGTCCACAGCAACATGGCCATTCACCTGTCAATGCTTTAACTTAAGCCCCCAGGAAGCCATGCATACATTTTTTTTTTTTTTTTTTTTTTTAAAAAAAAACCTCTTAGTAGTGTTTTGTAGAATTTTTTTTTTTTTTTTTTTTACTTTTATTATTGACCAGTTATCAGAAAAGTGGTCCACACTTCCTACAACTGTACTGGACTGCTTTGAGAACATTCTCTTAGTAAACCAGTGTCACCTTGTAAACAAGTTCCTGTTCTTATGGCCTGGCCCATCAGAGACCCTGCAGCAGTGCTGTGACTTGTCCCAGCTGTGGTTCCGGGAGTTCTTCCTGGAGCTCACCATGGGTCGCCGGATCCAGTTCCCCATCGAGATGTCCATGCCCTGGATCCTCACTGACCACATCCTGGACACTAAGGAGGCATCCATGATGGAGTGAGTGACCCCAGTCAAATAACAATGCTTTTCCTAGTGCTTTTCCTAGGGTAAAAATAATACAGTGTCTGTCTGTCTATGCCAACCTCTCTAATGTCTACAGTACACGCCACACTGATGCTTCAGCTGATCTCTCCAACATTATGCTCTTTTCCTGTACACAGCAGCATCAGTAAAGAAAGCTAAATATTCTGTATGTTTGGGTCATCTGTGGGTGTGTCCATCTGTAAATGTGTTGATAACTTGACCCCATCCACTGTTTCTGCAGGTATGTGCTGTATCCCTTAGACCTGTACAATGACAGTGCCCACTACGCCCTGACCAAGTTCAAGAAGCAGTTCCTTTACGATGAGATCGAGGCGGAGGTAAGGCACAGCCTGTCTTGGCACAGCCATGCGCCGGCTCTTCTGCTTCCCTTCTGTCGATGAAAGCACTATTGAACAAACATGAGACATCTCTGTGTGGCTCCTCAGACAGTAGAGAACAATAAGGACGAGGGCACCAGCCACAGTATGGGCCCCATGAGTACAATCGAGACTTTTTTCCAAGTTAAATATGCAGTTTTTATCAAGTTTCCTCCAAGACAATGACTAAGCCATTGGAGAGATCCGACTGCTTCTTGAAATAGGGATCTGGAGCTGGCCCTTGCCTCCGCTATTTCAAACAGTCATAAGATGTTAACTGCAGTGTTGCACCTGAACGCATTCATTGAACAAAAGTTCATGAACTCGGTTCATAATTTTGGTGAACGTGAACTGAACGTACTGTATTACTCCCTGATGAATGATACTGTGAATGCGTTCATTCTGGTGTCTGTGAACGGCACGTTCACTCTTTTTTTTATTTTGTTCAAAGTGCCAATTTCTATAAAGCCTTCCAGGCGAAAAACACTGTTTAGTCAAGGCTCAATAAATCTTCAACAAAGCGATCTTACAACACAATATAGGTATACAGGTTTATTCAACAGGGCTAGGGTAGACACAATGAGCTGCAAACAATATGTAAATACAGATTAAGCAGAATACATTGCTCTCAATGAGCAATCTTCAGTGGAATGCTTGGGACTGTCTGCAAAGTGCAAAACGCAAACGCGTTAATGTCAATAACTTCACTGCCAATGAGTAAAGAGCTACCAAAGTAACCCAAAGCCTGTTGGAATGTTATCAGGGTCATATTAAACCTCTTTGGCGAAATGTAGGCTACCTTATATACCCTATATTGATTTATTTTTTTTATTACGGATAACATTCAATAACTTTGCTCTTATCAACTGTACCAGCAAAACACACTATAGCCTCATTCTGGTCGTACTAGACTATTTACTTTGGTGAAAAACTTGTAGTGCCACCAAACCTACAGTAATCTTAGGGTGGGAAAATGTGGCTTAGTCTATTGTTAAAGGGACTCTCACTATAAACTAGTTGCACCAAAATCACTTTACACATACAATTTAATACCTTTCTTATACTATAAATTGTCCTACCAAAATAATAAAATATCAAAAATTAATTACAGTTACTATCTGTAGTGGTATTCTGTGCAAACTTCCTCAGTGTTAAAACAATGGGGAATGCTCTGCCTTCAATGTTAATGTAAACCCTGGTTAGATAAGAATTAAAAATTGGATAGGAAGAAATGACACAGTTTCAGTGTTAAACTAAGTAATTGCCGCCTGAGGCCGAAAAATTATAGTTTGCAACATACTGAAAAAAATAACTGAAATAGTTAATTTTTTGGAGCTGTGAACTTGGTTCATTTTTTTAAATTATGAACTATGAACTGAACTAGTTCATTTTAAAATTTGTGAACTATGAACTGAACTAGTTCATGTAGAACGTGAACTTTCCCAACACTGGTTAATTGTCACAGCCATAAAACGTCCATTTCTGTAGGTTTTTTTTTTTCAGCACCAGATATGAAACTCTCCTTGTGCTCATGGTCATGTTTTGAAAGACATTGTTCTCTTTATCTTTTGTTGTGATAGGTCAACCTCTGCTTTGACCAGTTTGTTTACAAACTTGCCGATCAAATATTTGCCTACTACAAAATCCTGGCTGGAAGGTACCCGTTATTTATTTATTTATTTATGTATTTATTTATTTATTTATTTATTTATTTACCGCTTGATTGGCTGACATTTTTTAATTTGGTTAATCCGTTTAGTCTGTCACACTTTTCTGCTCTGGGCATGGATGAAATTCCAAGGGGTTGTTTATGAACATTTCACACTGTGTGTGTGTGTGTGTGTGTGTGTGTGTGTGTGTGTGTGTGTGTGTG
>JAGFZM010001065.1:22524-34797 GCA_017657215.1 Limnothrissa miodon | reverse complement strand
GTGGGGGAGGACGGGTTAAACAGGGGGATTTGGTTGCCACCGCCTTCAGGGACAAGCGGCGTTCCCAGGGCATAATGACTGTCTGTATCTGGGATGGAGGCGGCTATGTTGGCTGGATGCTGATGCTGGAGTTTAGGGAGTGAGCTTTGATAAGGGGGGCACAGCCCCAGACACACCTGATGCTCCTGTGGCTGCTTCTCGCCAGGATTACATCTGATGAGACCCTGGCTGGCCAGACAGACTTGTTTAACAAGCAGTATACGTTGTCTTATCTAACCCAGAGGGAATGGACTTACTTGGCCAATTATTCTTTATTCCCCCAGATTCAAACTATGGCGATTTCTTTTTTTTTTGCACACATTCATGCTACTAAATCTGTACATGAAATATTCATCAATCTCTGTTGAAATATAGTCTGTTTGTTGTGTTTGTATTGTTTTATGTGATTTTATGGAGTTATCATAGATCCTAAAAATCCTCCATTTTCAATAACAATAACATATAACAAAAAGCGGCACTGTGTTGGTGATTGAAAAGCCTAAAAAAATATACTTAAAAAAGTGAGACTGTCATTGTTCATCAGACAGCGGGTATTGGTTGCCCTACAGTAGGTTGTTCACCTCCTGTGTGTCTTTTTCTGCCCCTCTGGGGTAGATGTCTGCAAAAAGTGACACAGACACAGCATACACAGGATGGGCCTAAATGCTCTCCATGTGCCTGGGGCTTTTAACAAGTTGCCTTAGAAAGTAGGAGCATTTAGTTGTATTTTTTTTTTTTCTCCTGCTTGCTTTTTCCTCGCTGTCTGAACGTATTTGTTTGACCTTGTTTAACCTTTAAAACCTTTAACCTCAAATTTCTCTCTCTCTGTTGTTTCTTTCTGTCCTTTTTTGGCATTTGTTTGTTAGTTTGTATTTATTAGCTTATTAGTTTAATACAGTATAAATATGTCTTTGTCCCCTTTTCTCATCTGATCAATGTTTTTGTATCTCTCTCTCTCTCTCTCACCTTTTGTAGGTTTGTTCGCACAGTCCTTCCTTTTTCCCAGGAGTTCCAGAGGGACAAGCCCCCCAACGCCCAACCCCATTACCTGTATGGCTCAAAGGTGAGTGTGCATCATGTGGAGCAGAGGAATTGTCAGTCAAAGTGTGTCATGAGTTGAGTAAAATTTCAAGCATACAGTACGTACTAAAGGGTGAGGTTTGCTCTGTGAGGACATGCACACATCTAGATTCTGGGTAAAGTTATTTACATTGTATGAGTGCCAGGCATATACTCCCTAACTAGCAAATTCCCCTGCTGCTGTTTCTGATGGAGTGAATTGAGCATGACTCACCCATTCAAAGAGCCACGTGGGAACATGGGAGTGTTCCCGATTGGCTATTTCCAATAGGTCATAAGCCTGTGAAGGCCTAGGCTGTCCCTGGAGACTGAGCAATAGCTCTAACTGAGTGTCATCTCAGACTGAATCTCAAGCATACACCTCATATGGGAATTGACCATTCTCACGCACAGAGATGCTTGTACAAAATTATGTCTTGTCCAAGAAGGATATTATATCAAGATGTGGTTTTCTCCCCTCCATAGCTGGCACCTCCTCGCATGACATTTTACTGACACATTCACATCCGGAGGTTTCATTTTGCGCGTATGTTACTAAAACTGTTGTCCCATTATGAAACAAATGTCCCAGACGTGTGACACCTCAGGGTACGATCACACACAAGCATAGTTTTTTTTTTATTTTTTTCACATCTCAGCCAGCCAGCAAGCCCAGCTAATGACAGACTGTAAAGCTATATGCTCTTTGTGCTTTCACAGCGAGCCTAATTAACTTTTAGCAGAGCCGTAACTCACAATGCTGTGGTCATTACTGAAAGCAAGGGAAGCGAGAAAAAAAAGACATTTCTTTGAATCAGGCAGGTGGTCTTGCTGTCAGTGCTAATTACTAAACTATGTCTTACTTCAGCTGCTCTTGGCTACAAAAAGCAGGGAAATGCGTGAAGCTTGAAACATGATCTAATACAATGATGTGATTTTACGGTCACCCCACAATGGAAAATAGCTCAAAGGCAGTACTTCGCATTTTCCGTCACTGCAAACATGAACATTTTTTTCACAGCAAAGCAAAAACATCCTTATAATACTTCAGTGCTCATTAGTTTGTTTTTGGAATAAACAAATCTAAAAAAGGCCATCAGAACCTTACTTTATGATTTGTGCTTTTTTAAAGTAAAGGGTGTTCTGTTTATAAAGGTAAATGAAATTGAATTTTCCCCCAATTTGTCATAAAAGTGAAGGAATTGCTAGCGGGTTTTTTTAATTTTTTTTTTTATATAAGCCCTAGGGACCCCGAAGGGGTCTCTGCACTATCTGACAACATCGATAATCTCCAATCCCTGAAGCCCTAACAGCCTCCCACAGCAGTAAAATTGATTCACATTATGTATCATTGGGACTCAGGCAGTGTCACACGGCTGCTGAGAAAATGTCCAACCACACAGGTATGGCCTCTCGCTAGCAAACCTGCTTCTCAGTTTGGGACTGTGTCGCTTTGTTCAGAGAGGCTTCCAAGCTCGTGCCCCTGGGTGTCCCCTTCGGGCCTTGTGTGAAAGGGGTTTGCCAGAACAGTGGCCGGCTGGTTGGCCTCCTCCTCCTCCTCCTCCTCCTCCTCACTGCAGCTGGGTGTGTAGAAGCTGCTGTTTCTTATATCCCCAATGCTCCCTGCTGCTCCTCCTCCTCCTCCTCCTTCTCCAGACACTAAAGTCTGGCCTTGGTGTGGGGAGCACAAAGCGGGGCAGTGGCCCTCCTCCCCCAGGGGCTGCTGCTGTTCCTGCCCCTGCTCCTGCCCTTTACCAGGGCACATGGAATACAGGCACCCCCAGAGCAGCACCACGGCGATGATCAGGAGCAGAAGGCTGCTCGCCAGCCACACGCCCATGGCCAGGTCTCGGCGTGCTCCGTCCACGCCGTCCACCTCCGGCCCCTCCTCCAGCGTGTTGAAGGCCTGGCAATGCTCGCTCGCGCCGCCGCCCGCCACACCCGACTGGCAGGTGACGCACAGAATGTAGGTGGTCTGCGGGCTGAGGTTGCCCAGCAGCGTGGTGGTCTGGCTGACGGGCACGCGGTCCTCGCGCAAGAAGCTCTTGCGGGTGTAGCCCATCAGCAGACTGTTCCAGTTGGGATGGTACATTATGCTGTAGAAGGTGTCCAGGCAGCCGGGCGCCGAAGGCCAGCTCACCATGGCCGAGGTGGCCGTGATGTTCTGCACAGTGATGGGCATGCTGGCATCAGAGTTAGGGAGGGCCTGGTTAGGTGAGGTGAGAGAGGCACAGATGGCTTCCTGGAGACGACCTCAAGCTCGTCTCTGTGGGTTTTCTAGAACAGCAGCCCTGTGGAAGAGATAAAGCGCTGCACGATAAACTGCAAAAAAAGAAAAATGCCTCGATTCATTCGGCATTCCTGTGGTGAGAAAATCCTCAGTAGAATCGTTGGTTTTAAGGCAGTCTGGGTTTGCAAAACAGTGGTGGTAATGCACAGTTATCTGTCTAGCCTATTGCTCACCTAACGTATCTGCACATTTTTATTTTGTTCTGCATCAGTGCTGATAAAGTCCGACCTACCTATTTTGGTGTCTTAATGGGTTTTTTTTTTACCAGTACTACTCTAATTGGCATTTTAATTTATTCAAAAAGATTGGGCAAAGAATCGTGATCTGAATTGCAAATTGAAGCAAATTGTGGTGATTTTTTTTTTTTCGAGGCAGGCAGGTCTGTAGGGATGGTCAGTTGAGCATTCTCCTCATCTCAGCCACAGAATGGGATGGAGTTGGTTTTAGCCAATTGTCTGTCAGGTCTGAACAAAAGAGTGTCTCTGGTGTTGCCTCCCTATACTTCCTGGTGTTCTGTCAGAGCAAAAAAACACATCCCTGGTGCAATCGAGGTGACCTCTGAATGTTCCAGCTTGCCTTTGAAATCACACCCACCCTCTGTCTAGTATCAAATTGCTCTGGCCCTTGTTTTAAAACCATCCCAGTGCTGGATTTTTAAGTAGTAGCAGACAAACAGGTCTCTGATTATACAGAGATGTGGTCATATGGTAGGATAGGTTTCAATTTTCTATTGTGGAACAGCACAGCAAAATTCAGTGATTTTTGTTTTGTGTGTGTGTGTGTTGTAAATTATGCATTTCCTGCCGCAGCTAAGTGTGTAACAGCAGATTATTTTATTCAAATTCTCTGAGGCCAAACAATAGGACATTTGGAGCATCTGTTATTATTTATTTTTTTATTTATATAGATTTTTACCGTGCAGATGGTAATCTCATTCATCCTCACTTTGCTTAACAATGTATTCTATTCATTAGAATTCTGTTTTCCAGACCAGGCACTGCGGCAGGCACTGCAGTATGTGCTTCTATTGAAAACTAAAAGACAGTCGTAAAAAGTAATTTCTCCTAAATGGCTTTGTGGCATTTCAGCATTGTTGCTGTGAATGGCTGTGTTTTGCTAGTAGGCGTTTTCAGACTGCCTGACATGTTCATGTGTTCAGAGGGAGGTGAATGCAGAGCTATAATGCCGTAAGGTAAAACAAGTTATCAGTTAAGACAGGCTATCATTCAAGATTCAGTTAAAGGAGAAGTCCGGTATGACTTGGACCTGGACTGTACTGGAACATGTGCTCACCTCCGTTCACCCCCAGCATTCCTCATTAAACCGTTTTTAGCCGAAGCTTTCATTAACCTTACACTGCTAGCTATAGGGGCACAGTTTTGCCTATGCAGCTAAATCGCTATTTTTACACCATTACTCCACACTTCACTGGTAGACTTCTGAGGGCCCTGACATTTAAAACGAGACAATGAGAGCGGGAGCATTGGATATATGTTTCTTCCAGTACAGTCCAGGTCCAAGTCACACCGGACTTCTCCTTTAAGTGAGGCTATCATTCAAGGGCTGGTCCAATCTTTCTAAACATACCAACAAGCAGTTGTTTCTCAACTGAATGGCTAGACCCAGTGTAACCCAGCAAAACCAAGTGTAGAAACAAAGGGCTGTTTTTATTACCAGGCTACCTCTCAACCAGGCTTGGAGGAGGAAAACATTAAAAAGGATTTTATAAAAAGCATCAAAGGGCCAAGTTTTTATTTGTATGACCTGAAAGACTGACACACAGTCAGTCTTGACAGAAAACTGGAAATGTATTTAATTTCCCTTGGTTTAGATCTCCTCAAAAGCATGTATCCAGCATTTTCAAAGACTGGGGCTGCTGCTGAATTCGTCACAGCCAGCATGTCAGCATGTCCCCAATTGACCTTTTCCTACAACAGGAGTATGTTCACACATTGAACACTTTGTGCCCATTTTTTGGTTTGTCTAGGAATCAATAGAGTGACACCAAAATATTGATGATTGGTCCCGTCCAGTGTTGGGGATAACGCGTTACAAAGGAACGCGTTACTGTAATTTGTTACATTTTTCAGGAACGAAATAACGTAACGAGTTACATTTTAAAATATCAGTAATTCGTTACAGTTACTATCTATAGTAACAGACTTTGTCTGCGTTACTAACGTTTTGTTCAGTAAAACTATTTGTGACCTGTTAGCCTACTTAACTGATCTGTATGCGTCTGTAGCTGAAGGAGAGAGCATAGAGAACGCGACAAAAGCTTTTGCAAAGCTAAATGCAAATTCAATTTTTTAAAAGCATCGATCCCTTTGTGGTTTACAGTTGCTAATATGTTGTGAGAACACTAAAATAAATAAAATCAACAGCAACATAAATTCTGGTAAAATATGCCCTCCCCTCAATAGAATTTTTCACATCTATTTTGTTGGAATGTCTACCTGAGTAAGATGCAAGTACTTGAGTGAGCATTTGCCAGTACATATTCCTTCCCTATATGTAGCTATTTGTCCGCACTGGTACTTTTCAGTGTACTGTGTATTTGACACAGACCATCGATGCTTTCTCCTACTCCAACTATTGTTTTTGTTACCATAGCTGTTAACCATAGCAATGTGCGTGTCTACTGTTTTTAGACGGGTAAAAAGCAAATGGGGAACTTACTGCAACAGATGAGTGAAGAGGAGAAGAGTGGTCGTGCTGGTGGGGCAGTGCGTGATGGGCAGCTGATCCGCGGCTTTTGAGCGCACAGGTTTCCCACCTGCCTTTAGGTCCGTCGCCACATCTCCAGCGTCTCCGTGCCTGTCAGTGGTTCCACGTCTCGTTCTCCTGTGGGTGGGACTGTTTAGCATGCAGAAGAAAAGAGAGAGTGAGTGAGAGAGACACTACGGAGAAAAAGAAAAAGGAGGAGGGAGACGCACTCTGTCCACGCACCTCTCCCGCCTCCCCTCTTTAGGTTGACACGTCTCTTGCGCACACAGATAGAGAGCGGGAGAGAGAAAGAAGTCCAGCACTCAGATGCTGAACCTCAGACCCTGACCCCTTGACACACACACACAAACACTTAAAGCACTTTCGCACACACAGACACACACACCACTTAAGCTGCTTGCGTCTGGTGCTGCCTCCACGAGTGCTGCTGCTGTGTGCTACAAGTCTAAATGATGAGATGGATCTAGAGAGAGAGAGAGAAAGGTGGGGGTGGGGTAATGAAAGAGTGGGAGCAGCTTAAAAAAAGAGATGCTCTTCTGAAACCCAGTGGAAAATAATTATGCTTTATCTGCCTCTCCGGTTTTTCTTCCTTCCCTTTCTTTAGCTCTCACTCTCCCCTTATTTCTCCTACTCTCGTTTTTCTCTCTTTTTTTTTTATTTTTAAATATTCATCATCCTCTTGTTTTCTTGTATGACTCTGCCCAGCCTTTTTCCCCTGTTGCACTCGTTCTATTCTCTCTCTTTCTTTGACCCTCTAGTTCTGTCACACATTCAATAAGCCTTTCAGTCTACCTTTCTTTTCTGGAATTTCGAATTCTTTTTTTTTTTTTCTCTTTCCTCTTTCATGCCTCGAAGAAATGCCTACTTTTTCCTGCTTCCAAGAAATGTAATCTCATTTCCACCAAATATCATAGACTGAACTAATCTTCTTTTTAAAGAAAATTAGAGGAAAGAAAAATACCTATTTATCTATCTATCTATCTATCTATCTATCTTTAAAAAAATCCCCTACAGTTTTCCATAAATAGGTATTTTTCTTTTAAAGAGAAAAAATATATATTTTAAGACGTAGAAGTCTCAGCCTCATATCCCTATAACCCTTTACATTACCAGTGACAGTTGCGTGAGACATCTTGCCTTGAGGAGAGTCTTATATGGATAGTGTGGGGTGGCACCTGGTTAAGATGGTGGCAAACTTATGAAATATGCTTTTTCTCTGTAGATGTCTGCCACAGGGCAGTCATTGTTTATTTTGAAGGGTTAGGGTTAGATGTGGTGATGGTTGTATCTTGGCTAGGTTAATTATACTATGTCATAAAAAGGATGTGTGTTGCTGTAAAAGCATTAAATGACTTTATGTTATCTCTACATTTTTCTTCTGGCAAAGGAAGTGCTAGAAACACCCAGATGAGAGAAATGATGTGAATGTTTACTATATAAAGCCCATTAGCATTCTAATCACCGTGCTGTTTTTCTCACACAGGCTCTGAATCTTGCCTACAGCAGCATATTCAGTTTCTACCGGAACTTTGTCGGGCCTCCCCACATCAAGGTAATCTGTCGGTTGCTGGGCTACCAGGGCATCGCCGTAGTGATGGAAGAGCTCTTGAAAGTCGTCAAAAGTCTGGTGAGAATGGAGGAGTTTCTTGTGTAATTTCTACAAAGTGGATGATTATTATGTCGAGTCCAGTGGTGTCCGCCTCCTCTTTTATTCAGTGTCAAAGATAATGTACTTGTATCATTTAGAAGTACTGTACAATGTTCTTGTGAAATCAGTCATTGACAATTAGAGACATGCCATGGTACTAAAGGATGTTTGTAATATAGTTGGGACTACTGTGGTAATTCAACTCTGCCTTTGCTTTGGCGTGCAGCTACAAGGCACCATCATGCAGTATGTGAAGACCCTAATGGAGGTGATGCCCAAGATCTGCCGTCTGCCTCGCCACGAGTACGGCTCCCCAGGTAAGGAGACACTGGAGGATCATATCTCATACAGAACACCTGGCCTCCACCCCTAGACAGCATTCACCATTTTTTTCAGAACATCGAAAAAAAACCTCTCAAGCAACTCAAACCAACTCAATACTCAGGCGCATTTTCATTCAACATCAACATTTCAGCAATGGCTTGCTTGTGCAGAGTGCAGGCATGCTGCACTGTCAGTAAGCCTGCAGATGGTCTGCGATTGTGTGTGTGTGAATTTTACAGAATACGTCAAATAGGAATGGTTAGAAAGCTGGTCAGAAAGCTGGTTTGGAGAGTTTGGACCAAAGAGATTTATGATTCTATCTAGTATAAGAGGGTGAAATTCTTGAGATGAAATTGACACTGTGTGGTGCTTCACATGTTGCACTACAATTGGATTACCAGCTTACAACTACTGTACCAATCACCCTCTCCTTGATAAACATAGTTTTTCGGAAGGAGTCGGTGAGCTGAGGTGAGGAGATGATGCATCAGATCCCTGTTTAAATGGCTGCTGATAATTAAGGCTTTTAAGACAGGCATCCTTAGTGTTGCAAATTCATCACACACACACATACACACACACACACACACACACACACACACACACACACACACACACACAGTGAAGTGACCAACTAGATGCGACTGGCACAGGAACCTTCTGAAATTACTTGGCTTGACATTAGCTTTGTTTGTTCCTGGCCAGGATCTCCTGCTGTCTTGATGAATGACTGCGAATTAAACTTGGGTTTTTTCTTTCCCCCCACTGACCGGGTCGGCACAATCCAAGGTCTGCGGAAAGGCGCTGACAGCAATCCATGCACAGGCACATTAACTCCACTTGTAGAGCAGGGGTGGAGGTGGGATGGGTGGCAAGGGGGGTTCCTGGGAGCAGGAAGTGGAGTATGAAAGAGGGCCGGAACGGAAAGATGCTGGATTGAGCACCTGCTGCTTTGAAAGGTGAAGTAGAGAACAGCGGGGAGGTTCTACCTAGTCAGAAAACAATGAGTTGACCACTGGGAGGCTATTGATCTTCTTTCAATTAGGAGCATGTTTCATTAGTCGACACTTACTGATCAGTGACATGGATCAATTTACCATGTACTTTGCTCTCAGCTTTTTTTCCCCTCTCTGCCAGAAGCTCATTTAAACACTTAAAGATCTGTATCTCTGGGATGGTAAGCCAGATATATTCTGTATGCTGTTTGAAAGCCAACATGGTACTTGTAAACTCTGTTGCAGGGGAAATGATCCGGGGAGGAACGTAACAGGTTTTGATGACTATGATTCGCCAGCACCCTTGGAAATACTTCAGATGACATTTCCTTTCCTCGAATTCCAAACAACCGTCATATATTGTTCAGTATTCTGACGCTCAACCGTTTGCCATTGATGAAGTTCAGTATGTCTCTGTGGGCTAATTAGTATTCTTAGCTACAGCACCTGGCTCCTGGCAGCATAGGTGGATCTGTGTGAGGTGTTCAACCTTTTAAATGCATTGCAGCCTCTGCTCACCCCTGCTGGCTTCTACCTGACAGGCATCCTGGAGTTCTTCCACCACCAGCTGAAGGACATAGTGGAATATGCGGAGTTGAAGACGGTTTGCTTCCAGAACCTCAGGGAGGTGGGCAACGCCATGCTCTTCTGCTTGCTGTGTGAGCAGAGTCTGGTAAGGACACACACACACACACACACACACACACCATCTCTCCTGTACTGGTTTACCACGTCTTTAGTTTAGACTATATCTACAGCATAATCTATATCAACATGATCTAATTCCAAATGGACCAATTAGATCACATGGTTTGATATACAGGCTGCTGCAGCAGTTGGGGAAGAAAATAGAGGATTCAGGCCCATAGGTGCACAGTAGCCCCACTAAGGCTGTGGAACCACAGACTTGAAGGGCTCTACAGCAGGGCGGTGCACTCCACCATTCACTTGCTTAATATTCCTTGATTTCTAAGATTCCTTACTTGTTTTAGTATTAATTGGGTTGGTGAAAAGAAATCTACGTAGGCTCTGTACAGACGTGTAAACCCAGGGCTTTCTGACGATCATGCCTGGGTATAAGACGTGAAAAAGCATGGCTAAATGAAATGTGAGTATATCTCAGACCCACCCACTCATCAGTAGTTAGATTCCAGGCTGTAAAATATGCCTTAATTAAATCAGTGAATGCAGTCTGGCATTTGCAGAGCAGAGCTTGAAAGCAGGTAAATATCACCTCACCAACTCATCCACAGCAAATGATGTTGACAGGATGAGAAGCATGCTTAATGTGTGTCCACGCCTGGTTTCATTCATTACGGAGCCTCACAAAAGAAGGATGACGAGCAAATCAATGCAATTGGGGGCGCTAGCGGCAGCACAAGAACCACTCAGGACAAAAGGAGTAGCTTGTTCCACATGCAGCTCTGTGGGACAGGCACTCATTAAGCTGCATTTGGTTTGAAGAATTTTGCCCAATCAGTTCAGGTCAGGTCATCAAGTCAGATGTTATGTCGTAGAAGCCTGACAGAAATACAGTTAATGACCTCAATAGGAGGTCAACAAGAGATGGACGAGGTATGGCTTCCTATAGTTTCCAGTTTGTTGTATGTGTGCTTTTTTCAGTCAGCAGATCAGCAATAGGATAACCTGCACTGGGTTGTCATGGGAACACGGCTGCAGGGTTTTTTTTTGGTCTCTCTTCACATTTGTAAGGACATGGAAGTGGCTCAAATTGATATTTTTTTTTCTTAGATATTGGTGTAAGTGGAGAGGTTGGAAGATGTTCAGAGGTTGTTTTTTTTGCCCGTTGTCCCTGGATGATTGATGGTGGAGCCAGTGCCATTTATTTTCCTCATATATACAGTGCCGTTCTCCTTTCTCTATCAGAGGCTGGCAGAGTGTAGTCACTGATTTGGAAAGGGCTTTGCTTTATCCCCTCAAACAGGGGTGCAAAAGGAATACTGTGAAAGTGAAAAATGAATGCACTGCTTGTTTTATGTGACAGATTTTGTTTTTTGTTCCAAAAAAAAGAAAAGGAAAACCTGGCCCCCTTTTTTCATGTCAACTAATCTCCCAGCTTCCTCCAATCCGGATGAAAAGTGACGAGCAGTCCCATTCACAAGCGCTGTTGCTGTCGTGCTCTTATCTCCGTCTAACTGCTCTTTAAAACCTGACATTTCCTCTTTTTGCCGGCCGTAAATCCATCTCTGCGTCCACCATTAGTTTGGGACAAACAAAGTCCCAGCAAAGTCGAAAAGCGAATGACTGGGATTAAGCGGCCATGTCAAATGTGCCGGGGAAGAGAAATGTTACTAACAGGTGTTTCCATTGACAAGGGTGTGTTTGTACAGGCTGGCGATGTTTGTACATGTGGTTTATGTGACTCGACGCCCTGGGTTTGTCTCATGGACAGCTGAGATCAAAACAACCTTGAAATGGGTAGTCACAGAGGGACGCAGTTGGTGTAGCAGAAAGGGGGTTGAACAGCACACTGTCAGTCACAGACCCTGCATATAGGTAGTCATTGGCCTGTCATCGTGATGTGATCGATGGTTCTATAGTGTGACGTTTTGCACCACCGTTGATTCCCCTGAGACCTCATAGGGCAGGACTCATTTGGTGGTTACATATCTTCTAATGGTCTCATTTAAAATATTATAATTATTAATATGCTTATGTTCTTACCTAATAACATGTGGTGGACATAAGAACCTTGGTGATGCCAGAAGTGAAGTATAAGAACAATTATCTGCATAAGAGCCCTATGAAGTGCCAGGTTTGGACACCTTCTGGTTGCAGTCTACTCTAGCATACATCAACACTGGATGTCATTCTAGAGTCAACATGTCAAATCTTGCATGTAAATTGAGTGAGTGACATTCTGTTGCCAGTACAGCAACATCAAGTCAGTCATACTGTTGTTTTTGATGAAGCACATTTTAAAACAACCGGTGTTTTACACCTGCAGCATGTTGAAGTTCTACTCTGTGGGGGTCTCCACATTAGACCCACCTAGCGGGTGTGTTCGATGAGGCCAACTTCCACACACACTGATTGCATTGCGCCATTATGTAACATTCGTGGCCAAGCAACAGAAGAGCTCGGTTAGAGCCTTGTTATTACTTCAGCTAAAGACTGAAAGAAACACACACACACACACACACACACACACACACACACACACACACACA
>JAGFZM010001065.1:0-22514 GCA_017657215.1 Limnothrissa miodon | reverse complement strand
CACACACACACACACACACACACACACACACACACACACACACACACTAATGATCAAAAAGGTTAATGTAGTCTGGATTATTTCTGCATTGTTACACTCCAGGCAGTGGGAGTACAATGCAGGACCCACTGTTATTAAAAAAAAAAAAAAAAACCTTTTCACGTGCAGGTCTCCCTTTCAGGAGGTCTGTAGCAAGGTGATCACACACTGCCATCTTCTGTCGGTGCCTGATAAGACACAGATGTGCATAATTGCCAGCTTTCTGTGCCTGCAGACTGAGGAGCGTAGTAGTCAGTACCTCACTAGAAGGAGGCTTTCAACAAACAGCAAAAACTGATGTAAAAGAATGACTTCCTGTTGCTGAGTAAACTGTTTACGTTTGAGACTAGCGAGAGGGGCCTGCCAAATATGTACTATCACTTGTTTGGCGTCATGCATCACATGGGAGAGTGCTCAGATCCAAGTATGAGCTAAGATCTAATCTTTTGTATTTCAGTCCCAAGAAGAAGTCTGTGACCTCTTACACGCGGCACCCTTCCAGAACATTCTGCCAAGAGTTCATGTCAAAGGTGAGGGCAAGTGCATATCTTGTGTGTGTGAATAAGTATGTGAATACATATGTGTCAGAGATGGCATAAATACACACTCTGCAATAAAAAAGATAAACAAGAAGTAAAGAATAGGATAATATAAATCAAATAAAAAAATACTCAACTTACTTCCTTCCTCTGGCTGTTTGAATTGAATGCCAATTGAAGATACCGATATAGAATGCCACTTATACAACATTTTAATATTGGGTTATATTGTTCCTGTTATTTTTGTTGTTGTTGTTGATGTGTTCACATGGGTTAATTTATTGCAATTCTGGTTTCTTACGGATGGATAGATGGAGACACAGACGTAGGAGGAAGGACAGGCCTTCGTTATTCTAAAGACGATTTAATGGCAATTCATTTACAGATTAGGCTAAGGACAGAAGGACAGTCCCCATCACACATTCTCTATTCAACAGCTGAATGACTCGGCTCTACACATGCATATTTCATGATAATCTTTCAGCACATTTCACTTGCAGCTCATTATTCCAGTTCCTAAACTTTATGGACGTCTTTAATAGACACTTTTCTAACAATCGCTGACCTGTCTGACCCAAAAATTATCACTGCCCAAACACCTCCGCTACAACCAAGCCCAACCAATTAGGTAGATAGATTCTATGGGACACAAAAGGAGGAAAGAGGGAGAAAGACCCAGGCTATCCCGCCCCCCTTTACTAAAGATGAGTCAGAAGTCAATTAAGCCACGTTATATTAGATATATATAATTTACTTTACATATTTACATTTAAACCTAGGTAATTTGTATCCTTTTTTTATATTGACAGGCCCGCATACCCTGACAGTTCTCTGTAACTAAAATGACATTAGGCTCTCTTTCCGAATCCATGTGAATTGGACAATTCAATTAATGGTCAATGTTCTTTATCTTTTAACTGCTGTCAAATAGTTTTAATATAAATAATAATAGTAATATTTCCTTTTTGCATTGTATTATTGATGTAATCCTTTAATACTGACTGTATGTGAAGATCTGTAGGCTCTACTTAGGCTAAAAAAACAAGCCCAGCAGATCACTGCAGATCTGAAATCACTGCAGATCTCAAATGTCAATCAGTATGTGTGAGAATCAGGCTTTGAAGACATATTTCCATGAATTAGAAATATAAGTACATTATTTTACTTACATTTTTTTGTTAAATACTGGAGGGTAAAAGTCAGTTGTCAGAAAAATGATACAGATACCTAAAAAAATTGCCTAAGTAGAATACTTAAAGGTGCTCTATGAAATGTTGCAGGATTTTAGCGCGATTTCATTTTTACATCAAGTCGTAGGCATCTCCCCTTGATTGGCTAGCTTTCTGCCCCCTGAATACACAGGGGCTTTAATAACTCAAACCTGAGTGGTGTATTCAAACAAACGCTAGCAATATGGGGGATCTAAACTTAACCATAATAAATAATGACAAACCAATCTGCAACAAGATGAAGTGGGGGTTAATGCGCATCCTCTACCATTTTTGTTGTCAATTAGTTGGGCGTGGTTTGTTGTGTCTACGATTTGAGATAAAAATAAAATCACGCTAAAATCCTGCAACTTCTCATAGAGCACCTTTAAGTATCAGTATTGGCATATATTTCACATATGTTGCTTTCCATCTCTGAATGTAGTAATGTGCTATTAATTCCATTTGTGATGTTTGTCTAAATTATGTTTGTGTACACAACTTGGGACGGATAGGTGTGTGTGTTTCTAACCTATGTAATTAGGCCTATAGGTCTATAACTAATTGGGTGCATTTTGCAGAGGGTGAGCGTTTGGATGCCAAGATGAAGCGTTTGGAGGCCAAATACACTGCACTGCACATGGTGCCACTAATTGAGCGCCTTGGCACACCGCAGGTGGGTGCTCCTCACATTCTCCCCCATTAGTGGGGTAAACACAATCAGGCAATCAGGATCATTAGCACAATCATTAGCAAACCCAATTACCCTCCTCCGGATATTCACAAATGTTGACTGCAGTGTATCCGCAGCACCCAATACATGTGCTTGAGAAGATGATGAACTAGCTGCAGAGTTAAATTTATTGAATGATGCTGAGGTCTCCTTTTTGTTTTTGTTCGTTTTGATCTTTTTCGTTTTCCTGTTTGCATCTCCACAGCAAATAGCAATTGCTCGCGAGGGAGACCTGCTTACCAAAGAGCGGCTCTGTTGCGGCCTCTCCATGTTCGAGGTCATCTTGACCCGTGTGCGTGGCTTCCTCGATGACCCCATCTGGCGCGGCCCTTTGCCCAGCAACGGCGTGATGCACGTGGACGAGTGTGTGGAGTTCCACCGCCTCTGGAGCGCCATGCAGTTTGTGTACTGCATCCCTGTGGGAGCGCACGAGTTCACTGTGGAGTGAGTCCTCTTGCTCTCACCTAACACATCACATCTTGATTCAGTTTTACATCAAGGACACAAGGATATTCTATTGTCACATACAAAAGATATAAAAGATATAATACGGGCAGGCAAAAAGCTTTGGGAGGGGGGTGATTTGTATGTTGGCACTGTTCTAAATCGGAACTCATTGACATTGATGCTTCAAATACTCACAGTAACAGTGCAAGTCAACCTTGTCAGCAAGTATTAATATGTTTATGGTATTGCAGTGATGTTTTTTTCAACATGTTTTTCACTACATGTTATGCCATGTTACAGTAGTGCAGCCAGGGAAACGATCGGTGACAATTCCAGACATATCCAGTCTGAACAGCAGTTGTTGGCCTCTTTACTGTTTTTGCAGGCAGTGCTTTGGCGATGGCCTCAACTGGGCTGGCTGTATGATCATCACCCTGCTGGGCCAGCAGCGGCGCTTCGACATCCTGGACTTCAGCTACCACCTGCTGAAGGTGCAGAAGCACGATGGCAAGGACGAGGTCATCAAGAGCGTGGTACGTAACGAACATGAGACTGAGGGAAGGTTCCCAGGAGCGCTCTTCATTTGTTCACTCCTCTGGGACCAGGTAGCACTGGAGGAGGACTTGAGCTGTGTGCTGGAAATCTCAAGAAGAATTTGCTGTGCTTAGATTTAAGATCTGTACATTTATGTCAGTGCACTTAAACGCTTTTATCCCGAAACGTACATTTGTTATCACCTTGGGAAGTTTCCCCTAGACTCTAGAGCAACAAGTGTCTTGCACAAGGGCTACTATCCCCTTTATAAATTTGTATGGCACTTTACATATTTATGTATCTGGCCACGGAAAGTTTTTCTTGTTACTTCCATCTTGTAACGTTGTTAAAGATCAAAGAGGAAGCCAAACATTTTTTTTAAAAGCTTTTCTTCATTTCTTTTCTTTTCCTCAGCCACTGAAAAAGATGGTTGACAGAATCCGCAAGTTCCAAATCTTGAACGATGAGATCTTTGCCATCCTCAACAAATACCTGAAATCTGGGGATGGAGAGAACATGCCAGTGGAACATGTGAGGTGCTTCCAGCCACCCATTCACCAATCGCTTGCCAGCAACTGAAATTCCGAACCACACCTTCCACCAATCACATGCCACGAACTGAGATTCTTCTGGCTGCACGGATCCTGGCCAGAGCATAGAAATCTATCAACTCCACTGAATTTAGAAAGCCAGTAAGAGTACCACACTTAATATGTAATTCCTATTCAGCGAAGTAGCATCTAATGAAGAGACATCCTTCCTTTAACCACATTTCTTGTGTTCTAAGCAAAAAAAAAAAGAAAAAATGAAAAAATGATTCAATTATATTTTGTGGCCCAAGTCAGTCTATACATTTTGTAAACATGTGCCTTATTACAAAAGAATAACTATTATCATTGTTTTTAGGATAGTATGCTCATTTTTCATGTTTTCTATACATTTGGAAAGTGACAGTTGGGAGAGGGATGAGGGTTTTTACAGGTATTTAAAGGGTGTTGCTGTGGTGATTATCAAGATAACTGGGGACCTACTAGGGAAGAAGGTAGAGTATATTTTCTATAAGGTGGATTTGACAAATTGCATGCAATACTTTTTTTCCATAATCCTGAAATTAAAGTAACCAAGTTCTTACCAATGTTAAAAAAAAACATTATTCCTTGTGCCTTTTGTATTTGAATGATTGTAACTTGATTTTAATTCAATAAACAATAAAAATGTATGCTAGATGTTTGTGTGAAAAAAGCCTTATACCAACTACCTGTTTAGTAGGATTACATCCGCACATGGGTCAACTTTATTACAAAGATCATGGAACCAATAGTCAACAGGTAGAAAGAAACTCAGTGCATGTAAATACAGACATTTGTACAGAAATCCTAACAAAAGCTCTTAAAAACAGAGGATAAATATTTACAGTGCTACAGGGAGAATGAGATGAATTTGAACAAAGCTCAGTTTAAGTCAAAAAATTTTAAGGCAAATAATTATAATAAAAAACTGTAGTTACAATCGCTTGTTCCATAAATCTGCCCAAGAGCTGATTGTCTTAAATAAAATAAAATAAAAAAAAAAACGGGGCATGAGGTCCAGGCATTGCATCAGTCCTGCAGATGCCTTGATGTGTCCAGCCCTTTTCACGAGGTTGACGTGGAGCCATTTCTTCTGGAGATGCTGTCAAAGGGCAGTCCCATCTCCCGGTCATCAAGGTCCTCTGTGGCATTATGCAGCAGCTCATATGTAGAGTGCCCATGAGGGGCCAGGCCATTGGGTGCCGAGGCTGGCCTTTCCTCTTTGCGGATTGACACGGCCAGTGTGGCCAGGCTGACATTGACGTCCTTGAAGGCGTGGAGCAGGAAGATGCCCACGATTATGGTGATGAAGCCACTAAGTGTACCGATTACATCGTCTGTGCCCATGTGCTCCCACTCCTTGAAGAGGATGGCGGAGCAGGTGAGCACGGACGTCGTGAAGAACACGTAGTAGATGGGCGTCACCAGCGACGTGTTAAAGATGTCCAGTGCCTTGTTCAGGTAGTTGATCTGCGTACTGACGCAGGCTACTAGGCCCAGGAGCAACACCCATGAGAGTGGGTTGCTCACTACAGACTGGCCCCCGATGGCTTCCTTGATGGCAATGCCCAGGCCCTTAACGCAAGAGACGGACAGGGCCCCAATCACAGAGCAGATGGTGATGTAAACTAAGATGTTGGTCTGACCATGCCTCGGCCCTACCACGAAGATGAAGATAAGGGCCACGATAACGACACAGGTGGCAAAGAGCACAAAGCCTGTAAAATTAAAACATTGTGTCAGGAAACGTATGACCTTCAGCACATGAGCTCACCATAAGTTTACTTTAACACGTCACTGAAACTGCCTAATGTTTCCAGATATGAGTCGGTAAATAAATCCCAATGTCCTCCCTAACCCTATGTCTTTGAGGGTTCTCATTCATCAAGGTCGTGGTCATCATGAATACTAAGCTGTAGGCAACTAAACTTTTATTTGGAACTTGAAGGCGTTTCACCTCAAATCCAAAAGGGGTCTTCAGTTCTGAGAACTGAGGGAGGCCCAGGAGATCAATCTCTAGGCACCTAGAGTTGGGGATGTGACCTGTAGACCACACCCCTCATGTGATCCTTTGTCATACAATGAGTCACACCTTAACTGAGTCCAGCCACGAGTGAAAGAAGATAGGACATTGCAAAATGTTTCTTATGTCACCCTCAGGAGAGAATAGTCACTGTAAGAAAACTGATGTTGATAGATCACAACTGATTAACATCAGATCTCTCCTTTAATGTCACAAGATCCAAGCCAATCATCAGGTAGATTTTAGCCATTTAAACCCTGGGCTGGACACTGGGATTGAGCCACTGATTTAAACACAAATGGTTTACCTGGATCAACCAGCTTCTTGGCCATGACTTCCAGACTGCCAATCTCCTCCTCTTGAGGTGCATGGATGACCATGGTAGTGGAGCCCAGGATACTGAGCACACAACCCAGCTTCCCGTGAAGGTTGAGCCTCTCCGTCAAGAAGTAGGAGGACAGGATTGCGCTAAGGCAAAAAATAACAACAGGTACACACCCATTACTTCACAAGTCTTTTGACAACATACCAGAGGCCTTAGTCACTGAGGTGTGGGGGAGAAGGGAGATACACACCTCACAAGGACGCTGAGCGCTCCGAGGGGCGTCACAAGGGTAGCCGGGGCGAATGCGTATGCTGCAAAGTTTGCAGCTTCACCAGCCCCCACTGATAACAACCAGAAGAATTGTTAAATGGTTAAAGGGTAATCTATAGATTACACAAGAGTACACAACTCGGCTTCCAGTTTAGTGTTTAACAAAATATATATTACTGGGTAGGTCAATATGCCATTGCATGGCAACCACAATCACAACGACAAAACAACGCTGGTGCACAATCATACTTTCTTTTTAAAAAACAAATATTCTCACTTACTTGATAACAAGCCTGCCCACCATAACCATTCTTTTAGGTATGCATGACCGCCTTGTCCTAGACAAAGAAAAGCACACTGAGCATACATTTCTTTTCCTCCTCTGCTGAAATGTTAATGCAACTGGCCAACCCTGTCAAACAGCATTCCCGTTTAAGCGGACATGCAAGATTATTACATCATGGTAATGGCTGACAGAAATAAGAGACATTGTTGGACTTGGGTATGTTTATATGTTTACATATTTATATCTACTATGTCATGAGAACAGAAGCTGGCACAACACAACGTTAAAAACTTTAGTGTAAAATAAATACATAAATAAATAAACAGTTGCACCATGGATCAGTTCATGTTGAATGAGGCTTGAGAAAATTGCATAGCAAGCAAGTGGCAAAGACACTGAAAATAAGTTATGCTATAACTTAAGTATCAGCTCATGAGTCAAATGCAAAATTGACATATTTTGAGATGCAAGGAAGCACTTAGTGAGAAGTAGCCTACCTGCTCTCATTGAGCCCTTCCTGGCAAGGCGAAGAAGCCCTTTCTTCTTCAGTATAAAGCTCCCTCCAATGAATATGCTGGAGCTGATGGCCAAGCCCAGACCAATGTAGAAGTCATACTTTCCCCGGTCCTGACCCATTGTTATGCTGGATGTGTTGTTACTGTACGTCACATTGATAACCGAACACTGTAGGGGCTGGCCAGTGTCACACACCTGACCAACTATAAAGCCTTAAATGACAAGATTAGAAGATAGGAGGAGAGGTTAACGTTACCTTCTCATGAAAGATTCACAAACACACGCAGTCTAACAAAACTCTTACAAACCACATTTAAAAGGCTTTGCTCAAAGCTTAAGATTTTGTCTTGGTAATTACTTACCGTGTGGGGATCTCACATTGCATAGTGTTAATGTCTGTTTTTCTATAGTTTGGTTTATCATTGTCATGACGAAACAGCCCACTATAGTGCCATTATCCTACGTAGAGTAGTGAACTCGAGCCGATTTGATCGTTTAATGAAGCAACCAGGAAGTGCCTCATCCTTTACACTGACCAAGTTAGCTATAGCTCGTTAAATATAACCTTAGCGACCTAGCAAGTACCACAGATGAAGCAAGACATAATTCCACGTGCCAAGAACACCACACACATAACGTCTTATCCCAATTAGATTAAATCACAAGACTGGTATACATTTCCAGTTTTACACCGATAAGTAAGTTATTAATTGACTGAAAGCATGCAGCATAGACAGATCGGTTGTGGCGAACTAACTTAGACACGCGCGTCAGACGCAGCAGAGAAGTGGATTACCTAAGCGTTGCCGAATAGTATTTAGATTGCTCCATTGTAACTTTAGTACAGAAAACTAGTCAACTTTTGCTGGATAACGAGCAAGCGGAAGTATGTTAGAGAGCGGGCAATTACAGCATCCAAACTGCTCTGCCGTGACTGATTATTGACAAACATTGTAAACCTCACCGATAAGCGTTAACGCTAGGGCCCCGTCTGAGCCTTCCGTAGGAGTAGGCTATTACATTGTCGGTTGCAGTTAATGGTGAGGAACAGAAGAAGGTAACTAATGTTAACATAAAGATAGCTTAGAGCTCTGTTCAGTTATTGTATTATCTGAGTGTTGATCAGAGTTTGACAAAAATTATTTCAGTCGATTTTTAATAAAAAAAGACTCAGAAGCACTATGTCCTTTCAATACCCTGGTGGATAAAGCTAACATCAAAAGACTCATAAAAGTACAGCTTTCTGAATAGTGTTAAAATACAACAATCTGTTTTACCAGGCTGGCATGTGGATAATAAATCGCATAAAATCGACAACGTCTAAAGGTCCCCGATTCCTGAATTTACTTATCTTGGTATCTCGTAGCCAGATAGCAACCTTGATACGTTAGATAGCTAGCTACACATTAGAATGCTGGCTAGCCGCACGGTAGTTCATGGCATGCAGGAAATAAAACAGGCTTTAAAAATTAATTAACAGTCGCTACCTTTAGTGTCCTCGGGTTGAAATGAATAACTGCTTTTGTCGGGTAAAAGTGTCACATAGTGGTGAGTTTGATTTATTAATACCAAGACTAACCCCTCTCGCTTCCACCCTGCAAGGTTGACGGGTTGGTCCTCCTACATGAATAGACTCAATGCGCAGGTGCAAAAACAAGATTTTCATTGGTCGGTAGAATCTTACGTTCACTTGTAAACATTGTACGTCAGATTAGAGAAAGGTGTCAGTGGCCTCATGTATAATTTCTACTCGAAGTCTACAGAGAATAAGTTTGGAATTCCAAGTACACTCCTCACGTCAAGTACACATTTCTTTACAACCACCCTCTATGTTGACATGTAAAGATTTTCGAACAGCTTTGCCATATTGACATTGTGACATAGTGATCAATTTTTAATTTCGGGTTAAAAATGTCATTAAGATCACTTGCTTTTCAATGGCCGATTTGACCTTAACCTTTATTTTACCTTAAACTATAAATGGTTGTAGCCGATTGTAAAGAAAAAATTACCTGTAGACTAGAGGATATGAGCGGAGTGTAGAGAAGCAGTGCTTCTGGCTGCTGGGGGACGCCTAGAATTACTTTCAATAATGCAAATGATGCAGGCTACATCGGTCAAGCAGGTTACAATTTCAGCTTCTGGTAGTTAAAGTGTTCAAGGTCTCCCTATATTGGTGTGTTGTCCAAAGGAGTGTAGCCTACCACACATAAAACTGAAGACAATTGTTCTTTGGGCACAAAGTCCCAAACAAACAGATCTAGGTTGAACCGGTTTACAATTGAAGGAAAATAAAAAGGAATCGAAAAGGATTTTTTTTTTTCCATCTTTAATAAAACAATACAAAATAAATACACTCATTATGTATTAATGAATTAATTAATATGCACAGCATAATTACAACAATTCCTAAGTCATATTAGCCCCCACTGTAAAGCATTTCGATTATGCACACATGTGGAAGTTCATGCAGTAACCAAATTACAGTCCTTACATTTAAAAATGGTTTATGTAAAAATTATCTGACTTAGAGCTCTATTACTCAACTTTTTTTGACTTTTTTGTTTGTTTCCATGTAAGTGACGCTTCTTGGGAGATCTGCAACAGAGCAACCCCTACAGACACTGTGGTCAGACCACAAAGCATGCCCAGACAGTCCACTATACTTACTGAAGTCCACTCTCTGAAGAGAATGGCAGATGCCAAAATAACAGTTGAAGTGAATGCCACATAATAGACTGCCTCAAACATATGAGAGCTAAATATTTCAAGTCCTCGGTTGATGAACGTGAACTGAATAAGAATGCTAACCATAAGAGTGCCTAATAAGCCCAGGAAGAGCATGGCAGCCCTGGTGTTGGCAACAGACATTCCATCAAAGGCATCTTGAGCAGCCAGACCAAGACCTTTGCAGCAGGGCACGGTAAAAGTACCCAAGAGGGAGCAGATGCTGACATACACCATGATGTTGGATGATCCATAGGCTGGAGCCAACCATCCAATTAAGATGACCAGCAGAACCACAACCAGCATGATGTACACCATAACCACTGCATTTTGAATTCAGACACAAAACACAGCTTACATGCAGGTAGACACTGTAAGAAGTAATACTAATTACATTCTCTAATATAATAAGTAATAATAGTAGTAATAACATTCCTCAAAATATAATTATTACAATCTAGCATATTAGTACACAAAATGAATATGCTTTTAAGCAAATTATTAATTCTTAATAGACAATATAGAACACAACACATTATAGACTTGAACAATACAGCCCAAAAAGCACATAGAAAATAAAATATAATGTGAAAAAGTCAAGAACAAAAATCTGTCAGGTTTTTCTTCACAGATTTATAGATGGAAATTTGGACTTACCTGGATCCACTAGCCGCTCCTCTAGCTCAGATCTCAAGGTCACATTATTAGATTTTGGGGAGTGAATGATGAGCACCACAGACCCGCAACAACAAAGTGCACAACCAAGTTTCCCCAGAAGATTTAGGTGCTCCTGAAGAATGACAGAGGCAAGGGTGGCCCTGTGATACAATATTGGGGACGAGTTGTCCACAATTAGCGAATAGATCTACTGTTTTTCCATAATGAGGCGATGAAAGTGCGTTTTATTCCAAAACAGGTCAATGACAGACTATAACAGTATGAATGAAAATGTGGCATATGGTCTTTTTAATGTTAAACCTATTTAAACAACCAGGTCCACTTACCCAAAAAGCACCCCAAGTGCTCCAAGAGGAGTGACTAATATAGCTGGGGCCGCATTGTATGCCACAAAATTCCCAATTTGGCCCACCACAGCTATTGAAGGACATTGGAAGAAATGCAATGATGATGATGATGATGGAATTAGAAGATGAACCATTAATATAATGAATTATAATCTAACAAGCATTCTGTTGCAGCAGGTCACTCACTTGCAAGTGTCCCACTCCACCACACAACATCTGTTAGATAGGATCCTCCTGAGAAATAGGTCATAAGTCAGCCTTTAAACACGTTTAAAAATACCCTATACATGAACTCAATTTTTTCTTAAAAATTGCATTAAGACGACGTTTAACGACTACCTCTTGCACGAGCACGTAAAATTCCTTTTTTCTGTAGCACAAATGTAGAGCCATTGACGAAACTAGACAGAACAGCAATTCCAACGCCAAACAATGGTGTGGAGTTGTCAGACAATGAAGAGGCCATAGAGAATATCGTAAATGGAAATAGCAATAAACGCGATTACAGGTAACGTTCACTAAAACTGAAAACTGAAAAAATCATTTCCTGGACCTGTCACGTGGGTTTCATCACTGCTGCATTTGAAAACGAGCCCACTAGTGGCTGATTCTGCTACTGCATTGATCTAAAAAAAATCCGAAAAGTAGGCTAATGTTCTACAATTTATCTACATCTTATTTATCTAAATTGCTTGCAAAGAATCTCCGCAAAGCATTAAAGATAGAAATCATATCATGAATGACTGACCAATCTTTTAAACACACTGATAAATCCAAATAGTGTCCAAATAAAATGGGCTACACTGTATGCACTATTCAGTATTGTGTTTGCCAAAGCAGTCACACAAACCTAGGAGTCTATAAAGACACCTTACATTTGATTACCCTTAAATTAACATAAATTACTGGGGATAAATGAATTTAGGCCATTTGTCATGAAGGAGGCAAGAGTGGCGGTTCTTTGGGAGAGTATAAGTACAAGTAAATGCCTCACTGTAACAAACGTAAAAGTGGGCCTCTGACTCTGACTGCCAAAAAAACTTATACGCTGTATAATTAGATTAACTTTGGACATTTAACTTGGACCTTTGGTTAGTTATTTTACTTCCACTGTTATTTTCAGATCATCTAGATAGTTTGCCACATGACCACCGCAATCACTTCTACATGTTTCCTAATTAGCATATGGATCAAAGGACCTAAAGAAATTTAGAGATACAAATGAACCACAATTTTTAGGTTACAGATACACAATTCAAATACTGCTTCAGGAAGTCAATCAAGAATCAAGTAAGTTTATTGTCACATACATTTTATGGGTGAAAAACAAAATGGCGAAATTACCTCATGACCTCAAATGGCTATTAGTAATAAAACAAATTCTGTGTCACTGTGTACATTTTAATTTACACAGTGTGTCTCAAAATCTATACAATTCTGCAAAATGTCATAAGGGAATGAAAATCTATACATAAAAAGATGATCTATTCATGTGCTGGAGAACATGTAAATAAGATCGTGGCACTAGATGTTTTATTGAGCTGTTTCATAGACTTCTATTCGATTGTTTCACTATAACTATACCTTTTTAATGCTTGGTTGCTGTTTCTGATGTTTTGGGTCTTTTGTCCATGCCAGAAGTAGAACCTTAATAAACACTGGTTAAAGTAAGCCTTAAAGCTTTATACTATTCAGCTTCCACTGCAAAGAGAAAAACAATTCAAAATCACTGTGTGATTTAATGTCACACAGGTGAGGTCAAACATATTGGCCCCAAAACTCTCTTTGGCTTTTTTTTATGAAAGTAAACTAGACTGCTAACTAAAAAAGTGCATGGTAAATGTGCAACAATGGCATTCACATATACATGTACAGAGATTCCATTAACATTCCAGTGTAATTCTTTTGAGGCATGTAAATGCTTCTGAATTTTTGCAGCGGGGAAAAACATCTGGAGCTGCTGAAACAAAACCTTTGCAGGGTATGGTAGTGAAGAGGGAGCAGATGCTGACATTCACCATGATGTTGGATGGTCCATGACCAGTAAATGTGATGTAGACCAAAATCACTGCATTTTGATAAAAGATCAGGTGCATAATCTGCTTTAATATCTTTACAACCTTTCTCTGTTGGCATAGTCTAGTGATGTGACACTGAAGCTGCACCCTATGAGAAAACAAATGGACCACAACAGGTGAGATGACCAATGGCTTAAATCTTCCATGAATTTCAAACTAGAATTAAAGGTTATTTTCATGGCTAATTATTGAATTATTAATTGATGTCTACTGGTTGAGAAGTTTGTACTTTGCAATTTGGTTTCTACATTTATACCAGGGAGCAGTGAACGGTTCAGAGGAGTTTGGTGTCTTTCTCAAGAGCACTTCAGTCATGAATGTGAACCCAGTGTTCAACCATATTCGATCGAACCAGCAACATTTTGGCATCAAGCCCAAAGCCCCACAAGATTACGGAAAGTCATTTTCTCTGCATGAATGAGCTGCCACAGTGTACAGCGTCAGTGGCAACAGACCGAAACATTTTTGTTGTTTTCCTCTTCAATGGCAGTCTTCGTCAAGATGCTACGTAAAGGGTTTTTATAGGAGAGCCTATATCTATAGCCTACAGCTTGAAACTCTGTAGGCCTGTACTGTCTCTGGCTCTAAATAAATCAGAAACCTATTAACACATGAAGTCCGATTGTGAAGTCCATCCCCTATCTGAGATTAAGATGAGTGAGCTGAATTCCAAACTTGGACATGTGCTACTGTGACAATACTTCGAACGTCAACAAGAAGTGACGTGAAACAACATCGCTTAGAGCGCCTTTAATTCTATTTAAACCTTGTCTTACTGCATTCAGCCTCAAGATGGCATTTCCTTACCATTGAATACTGTAGCCTACACTCAAACTTCTGGGGTTACCATAAAATTGATTTGCACATCATTTCTTAATTACAGGCAACCAAAGCAAACACACAAAATTAGTAAATATATTTACAATAAATGTAAATGTAGCCTATAAATAGTACATAATAACCTAAATGGCTGTATATTTATCTTCTATAACGATGAGTCCTCGTTAACGTTAGCTCACGTTAGTTAGCGATTTTAAACGTCGCTGGACTTTTTATGGCGTGCAGCCTATTATCAAGAAATATATCTAACAATAGCCTATAAGTAACAAAATGGTTCTACGTTGTGATAAATGAAAAAGCTTGAGATCAGTGCATATCATATCTGTATGCTTTCGATCTGTGCGGCATGTATTGTAGGCCTATAGGTGCATGAAGAATTGCTTTGCTAACACCAAGTAATTTTTGTTCGCATTTTGTTGTAGGCTATTTACGTGTCTGCACAGATGAGAAAATGTATGAAGCCGTCAAGGAGAGTGTCTGATCACACCCTTTGCAGAGTCCCTGTCTTAGACACGATTGGGTGGCTTCTTCTCGTTAAGAACTGACAAAAAGACGTCATCTGTTTCCATGCCTGACTTCTTTGGCTCGTCGAAATGTCAATCATATACAATATGGCCGACGTTAAAATGCAGCACATCTAGTAACTGGACCGAAGGCACAGGGATATAATCAGCCAAAGTGAAGGTAAAATCGACTTTTTGGATGGTATGGCTTGGATGCAGACAGCAGTTTAAAATGTTGCATTGAAGGTGTCCTGTGATGAAAAGCGATTGCGTTCGTTTTTTAGTTTGCTCTCATTCCCTCTTAGCTCACAGCTGGTTAGCGCAAATCCGTAGCCAGCTGGATAGCGTTAGCTATGTAACTTAGCAATCATAGCTATGGTGAGGGGTTGGTGCTTGGTTAGCTATCAGTTCAACAGCAGCAAACAACATAGCAGCCTTGCATCTAGCTAACGTAAGCTAATCACCTAAATGCCCGTGCACAGGTTTAGATTAATAACACCCAATACTATGTAAATTAATTGATGCTTGAACGACAGGCATTGTATATCTTCTAATAATTTAACGCCATCCCTGAGTCGCATGTTAGGTTCTCAAATAGCTTAATAATTTAACATCACAGTCATCCCGTGGGTGAACCGTGATGTGAAGCTTTAGATCTAGGAAATGTCTACCTTGGATATCGACTTGTGATTGTTGTCAAAGTGATATTACTACTATTACATGTTATTGATACATAAAAGAACACAGATTCCTAGTAAGGTAGGTTATAATACAACTTATGTCAGTGTTCGGTTGTTTCGTACTGAGAGCTGTCATCTCCCATGCATGGAAGAGATGAAAACGATTAGTCCTTGGAATGCGCTAATTTATGATAAGTACACAGAAAGAATTCACTTTACTCCACTTTCATCAGTGCACCTAATGGTTCTTATATTATATCTCTGTGTCCATAAGTTGTTAGTCTTCCACTGAAGTCATATTATGTTTGCGACAGCATTTTAAAATCATGTCCCTGAAAAAGCTGTTTCAATGAAATAACATATTTTGATCTGCTGTTCTACAAAGGTAGCAGTGGTTGGGAATGCCCGTGTCATTGTCACCTTAAAACAAAGCTTGCTTTGCAATTTCCCTCTGTTTATGTTTAGGACAGGCTGCCTTGGCAGCCAGGCGGAAAGGGGGAAAGATGCCATCTCCATCTTTTACCTTGGATGCTCAGCTGCGCTTCCATGACAAATGGCTGAAGATAGACTTGCAGGTAAGATACATTTAAGTATTTAAATTATGATAAATCCTATGCTATTATATTAGGTAGAAAAGCAACCTTGTTCTACGTAATCAAATTTGGTTATGTTTGGGTGTTAAGGCTATGCTATTGCACTGTCCTTAATAGCTTCCCCATAGCATTTGTGTTAGTTAGTAAGTTTTTGACCCAGAGTTGTGCTTAATCTCTGTTCTTCTTTACTGTAAGAATCTGTTCGCTGAATTTGTAATTTCATAATTTATGTATACCACTACGGTATTTAATTCTTTTTTGTGTAAAAGGCTGTTTCTGTGGATGTGAGAATCGCTTGACAGCCAGACTGTCAACAGTGCCCTTTTCACTCTATAGCACAAATAGCCTAGTATAGCACAAACAAATTGTTTAATCTGATCCTAGTAAAAAGGTGAACCAATACTAACTGAATATACCGTTATAAGAATTGTTTGTTGTGGTTAAACTGATGCTATTTGTTATCAATGATGCTGATGAATTGGATTCATAAAAAAACAAATTGGTAGCAGAATGGAATGGAAAAAGGCATGGAATGGCATGGAAAAAGAGCTATGTCCTGATGTGTATTTTTTTGATGACATTTAAAAATACCTCGACAGCCATTGGTGAAAGTGTCATGGGACATCACAAATAAACACCATCCTAAATGTTTCTCAAGCGCATCTTAGAAAAAGCTGTTGTTGAGAAGCCTGCATTTAAGAGAAGTGAGGTTTGAGTTTGAGTGTTAGTCATCTGACAGCCCTGTGCTCCTTGAAGTTTCCTATAACCTAGTTTACTGTTTGCTGATTATCAACTTTTGAATAATAGACTTCTTACCCAAACTGATTCAATTACCCAATGGCCAGTTTGTGTGGAAAGGTATGTTCACTATGTTAGAGCAAACTTTCTCATTGAGATATGCTCACTCTACTAAGAGCCATATCCCCTTCTCTGGAAAGCAGTGTTAGATACCATGCCAGTTTGCACAGACATTTGACTCTAATGCTCAAAGATTCCATTAAATGTTTGTTTCCATATTTAGGATGCTCTAGATGCCCTTGTCACACCACCCATAGGTGTCCCAACATGGGTGGCATGTGTAATGTTAATGATACTTGACACTTAAATGAGAGAGTCACAAGTTGCTCTTCTGTTTTGTCAGTAGTGGTTGTGTACGATATGAATCGTTGTTTTTAGTACTTGTGCTCTGTAGGCAGACATGTTGAAATTGGACTGTGCAAGCTGGATAAGAGAGGTTGTAGGCTAAGAACACTGATGAACTGTGATATGATTTCCAGTAATAGTCAAGGCTAATTGGTCATACAAGCTGCATGTTTAGGACCTGACTGGATGGTGTGACGCCCTGTTGTAAGTAATCTTTTGTACCTTATCGAAGGGCTTGTTTGGTAACATGCATAGCTTGTTTTGGTCTGATGGCGAATTGGCTTTGTTTGTGTTTGCTACATAAGGAATGTCAGCCGCAAGGAAATGGCATACATATGTAGTGGTAGTCTATCATAGTGATTTGATTTGAATCTTGAATATCTAACAAACCAATTGTAAAGAAAATGTATGAAAGTAGAGTAGATTTTAGAGTAAACCTTATTAAATGTCATATTTTGTAAAATGTTGCAATATTTGGAGTCTGTTTATGAGACACGGTTATGGCTAAGTATTTAATAAAAGTACTATTAATTTAGCATGATTAACAATGATCCTATTACTTTTAAAAACATTTACTTTTGTTAATTACATTGTTTTTGTTTGATCTGAATTGTACGTCACTTTAGATAAAAGTACCTGCCAAGAACCCATAAACATGATTCTGATTCATGACTCTGACATCAGACTGTTGTCATGCCGCTAATTAATGTTAAAGGTGATGGTTTCGTTTTAGTCACAGGCATCGTGCTTTTACTGGCATAGACTTGTCTGTAGGACATGCTCTCATAACTCTGAATGGTCTGATAATGATATTCTAAAATTTAAATGCTGTTGACTCTTGGTGACTCCTTGTTGATTAGGGCCTAGCTACCAGATGCTCTGCCTACAGCATACAATAACAGTTGTCAGTAGAATTCTTTCCAGAAGTTGTACGTGATCAAAAGATAAAAAAAAAAAGCTGACCTGGCCTACTGTTTACCAAATAGCCTTGGAATTTTTAAGTTTCCAGCTTCCAGACAGCAAACAGCTTTTCAATCTTTTATGACATTATTCCACATTATTACAGACTTGAAGACCACACGTTAGCACAATGTGACAAAAGTGCAGATATTGCTGAAAGTGTTCTGTTGTGGCCAGCACCACAACGGTGCTCTCTAAACCACAGTTCCACCTGTTTTGTGTTGTGTGTTTCTTACTGTTTGGACATATGAGGCAGGATCTCATAATCCCCCCACCCCCTTGCCAGACTTGGCCAGTGCTTATAACTTGGGGGGTTGAATCATGAGTGTGTAGCATGATCATGTCTCATCACATCAGCTAAACTGAAACCAGTTTTGCCAGTGTGACGGGTCACAGACTGTTGCCTGCAGTAAAAAATGAGAGAATGTAATAAAACACTGAACAAACTGTATGGTGCTTAGGACCATTACACTAAAAATGAGTTTCAGTAATCATTTTAGCTAGTGTTAGTTCTTGGTGCATTGGTCATATTTGGGCTGTGTTGTATCAAATGTTCTTGTTGTTCTGGGTTGATTTGCACCAGATTTCTCCTTTACCTGTCCAACCAGTCTATAAAATTACCGCCCAACCACTGATGCACACAACTCTACACATTGTAAAGCATCTCGGCTGCAGAGTCTGCAAGGGCTTCTGGGATTCTGAGATTGTGATGCACGATGTAGCACTGTGTTGAGAGAGATGAGGTTTCTTTCTCAGACACTGCTATTGTTGTGTTCCAGGCCCTTTGAGAACAGTGAAGAGCTATTTGGGGATTAGATTTAGGCCTGTATCAGAAACACTGTATGGGATGGATTACTGTTCTGAGCCAAGCTCTGCAAAGAGGGGGGGTAGTGTCTTTTCAGGAAGCCTGTTTTTTCTCTGTGCCCGTGTGTGTTTGAGGGAGAGTGTGTGAGTGTGTGTCCAGTAGCTGTATCAGAACAGTGTGTGATAGTCACATGCGGAGGACGGTTATGTCTCTTCAGTCAGTTAAGCTGGAGCTTTATGTGACACCTGAGGGGTCTGAAAGCTGTTTACTGTATGTTCATGTGAATGTTCATGCCCGTGCATTTCCCTCCTGGTGCTTTCAAAGTTCTTTTGATGTCCACACTCCTCGGTGCGCTTGTCATTTTTTTTTTTGTCATGCCGTTGCACAGCACAGTGTGTGTTTTGTGTGTGTTATAGTGTGTGCTCAGTGTGTTGGATAAGTCTGGTTGACATTCATCTTCTTGTCTGGGTTTCAGCGCGCCTTCTCTCCAGAGGGCCTCACAGAGATGTGGAACGAGATGGTGAAAGACGAGGAGATCATCTTTGACGGGGAAGAGTCGGCTCACCCAGGTGGGAACTGCATAAATGCAGTCGGTTCACATCATCAATAGACAGTATCTTGTATTGTATCTGAAGGAAAACATGAAGGTTGTTTGTGTTTTTGACTGGGATGCTTATTTGTCTCGGAATGAGAGGTTGGTAATGTTAATGCTAATTTCTCTTTTTTTCTCTCTCTCTCTCTCTCTCTCTTCCTTTCTCTCTCTCTCTCTCTCTCCCTCTCCCATCCCTTTCTCTTGTTTCCTCAGAGGACTGTGCTGACTGCCTTGGCACCCAGAAGAAGGATGACTCCAATGACCGGGAGAAGAAGGAGGATGAAGAGGTGGTGGCCCCATCTGTCCATCACTCCATCATCGAGATGTGGGACTGGGGGCGGCAGCCAGGTGGGTGGCAGACACGCTCATTCCCGCCTCCCACTTCTGCTGCTGCTGCAGCTGAGGAGGGGTTGGTGGCGGGTGGGGTTGGCGGGGTGGGGAGATTGGCTCAGGAAGTGCTGAGGCCACCCCAGTGCAGTTTGAGGCTTCTGATTCTCTTGATGACCTTCAGCGGCATGGACAGGTCATGTGGTTGCAGACAGCATTTAGGGTGTCCCTTTGGCTGCATAACTGATGTAAACTCATGGTATTGAAAAGAGAGAAAGGAGACTAGTAGACACACACACACACACACACACACACACACACACACACTGTTTAGTATAATTAATCTGGATTTTAAACAGCTTGAGCCTCATGTGTACATCACAGGGACTCTTTACATAGACTGTGTGTGTGCAACTGTCAGTCCTGGCAGTGATTCCTGAAATATTTGATATACCATAGAAAGAATCTGTCAGACCTTCTTTCCCATGCGCTCTCTCTCTCTCTTTCTTTCTTTCATTCTTTCTTTCTTTCTTTCTTTCTCTTTTTTCTGCCTCTCTGTCCCTTTGACCTGACTGGTTGGTCCACTATGGCTGTTCTGCGTGCCATAGGCCGTCAACTGACACTTCTTTGCCACCACCACCACCGCCGCCCGTCGTCAGAGTTTCCATCATATTAGCACCCCTAGCACCTCATCTCCTCTCCCCACCCGTGCCACCTGAGGAGCTGGTGCCTCTGCCAGCTCTAAAAGGGGCCCAGGGTTTGGGGGGTGAGCAAGCGGGTGGGTGGGTTAGTTGGGTGTGGGTACAGGCTGTCTGTGTTTTCAGTGCACTGGTATAAAGCGCAGTGGTCGGCTCTTCTGTGTGACGCTCGTTCTCATGAAGGGCACGTGACATGTATGTGTGTGTTCCTGTTTTTATGATGATGTGACTCGGCTGTGTGTGTTTGTGTGTGTGAGTAAGAGCGTGAGTGGTTATATGTGTTTCAGTAAAGGGTGTCTGGCAGTTGGCTTGTGTTTTTTTTTTGTTGTGTGTGTGTGTGTTTGGTAAAGGGTGTTATTTATAGCCCCTGTCTTTCTGCAATGCAGACCTGCGTGGTCAACCCAAGGATGTGTTTACATGCTGGCCTGGGTGGGGCCTACTGCCCTCCTGCTGTCTGACACTGATAATCTTTGTGTGTGTGTGTATGTGTGTGTGTGTGTGTGTGTGTGCATGTGGATTACAGACTAGAGGCCAGCCTCCTCATGTTACAAACTGACACACACACACACACAGGCAGAGGTTCCAGGAAAGTTCAACATTTGCGTGAGCCTGCAGGCTATATCTTGGCCCAGACCACTACTAATGTGCGCTGCTCTGCCATAGCTACCATAGCCTCACAGGCACACCCACTACACACACACAATTAAGCTACAATTGAATAAATATACAATCTGCAGAACAGTATGTATCTTCGTCTAAAATCAGGTTTTGAGTTTGTCAGTGTGGAGAGTTCTCCTGACAATACACACCGATCGTGTTGGCGAAATAATAGTTTACCTCCACATAGTACACCCACTGTTCCACTGCATAATGCCCAGGATGCCCAAGCTGAATGGCAGTCAACACAGGAGAAATGGTTAACAACATTTCTTATTTGATTTATTTTATGCTGCTAACATTTGTAATAGTATCAATTAGACCACTCATTTGCCAGAGTTTCCCCTTTGCCAAAGTTTTCCCTGGTCTTCGTGACTGGCACACGACCAATCGGGCCCCTGTGTAGGCATTTCATTGCCTGTCCACTGTGTCTGCTCAGCTGGCTTACACACAGCTTAAGTGGATTTCAATTCAGCTATTTTGGCTGGTCGTGGGCTGTCTTATAGACCTGTTATAGCAGGTCACTGCCAGGCCTCAGTATGAGTTGAGTTGCGTATGACACATTCCCGCATGCTGCTCACCAATCACTACCCATCACTGAAGTACTCTATCCGGCCTCTGTGGGCTTGTTCCCAAGCTTTTCCGTTATATAGTCACTACAAATGTGTCAAAGGGAAGCAAGTAACAAGCCTGTGCAAAAAAGTTGGGTTTAAAATTAGGTTTAAAGTACAGTTAAATTACTTACAGTTCATTGACAAGTCATTTAGTTTCTTTTACACATTATAGAATCTCCATGAAATTGTCTCTACTTGACTGTAAACCAAAACCAAAAGACTTTTTGTCTCATGACCGCTACAGTATAATCTCACTCTGAATGGCTAATATCACCATCTCGCTGTCAATCAATGGTAAACTCCATTCGCATTGGTATTCGCTTCATGATGAAATGGTTTGATCGCTCCTCTGTTGCCGTCACTCAAACACATTCATAATCAATTCCCTGTCATAGCTCAGCTATGGGTGTGAAAAATGCCTAAGGTCTTTATAACATCTGCATTTAGGTCCATGGCTGTCATAGGAAACAAACGGAACAAAAACTTAATTTGGTTACCGGTCATTTTTGTTTGAGTCTGGTTTTCAATTGTTTTGGAGTGGGATGTGGAGAAGCGACTCCAGACTTAACGCTGAGGGCAAATGGCTTACTTTGCTCATTCTTGGATGAGTAAAAGCATGGGAATGGGAATGGGAATAAAAGCATGGGAATGTGAACTTAGTATGGAATCTGTGCAGCACATTAAGACACCAGGGCATTTAATGGATTAAAGATGCTAAAGTAATGTTATATACATTTGTGTGTGTGTGTGTGTGTGTTTTGCGCTTGCAGAGGAGTCAGAGCT
>JAGFZM010001064.1:102792-119857 GCA_017657215.1 Limnothrissa miodon | reverse complement strand
CAGAGGACTTTTGGAGAGTGGAGCATGGGTGACGAGACCAGAGGACTTTTGGAGAGTGGAGCATGGGTGACGAGTAAGCCTGAAACCTCGAAACCTTCCATCAGTCTCAAACATGGTATTGTACTGTGTGCATACTAAGCATGTTATGTTTGCAGAGCGCTCAGTTTTAAATCAGAGCCTGGGACTTGTGTACTAAGAGTTCAGTTTACAACGTAAATGTTGTGTAGGCCTTCTCTAAAAGATCTGTACACACAAAAAAAATCAAAATGTATTAAACTATACAAGTAGTCTAGGCAGAATTCCACACACATTCCCTTTGTACACCCAAATAAAGATGGAATTTAGCATGTTAAATGTTGTGTTGTGTTGTTGTGTTGTGTTGTGTTATGTTGTGTATTGTTAAGTTTTTGTATTGAGTTAATTATGGTCTTAATTATTGTCTTGCTTAGTTACTTAGTTTTTGTATTAAATGTGTGGGCATGCTTCATTTGCATTAAATGTATTTAAATGTTTTTTTGTAATTGTAATGTAATTGTCTGATACTGCCAATAAAATGTTTGAAGAATGTTATGTGAATTTGTGTACTGCATCTGCTTAATGATACTAATTTATTGGGGTGAAAAACATTATTTTGTAATGAATAAAGTATAGTAAAGCTATAAATATATAAATTACGTCTAAAATAAGTCCATGTTTGACGTTAAAATGACCTACATATCGACCATATTTTTACCTCATACAAACGTCCTAAAGTTGTCATAACTGAACGTCCAGAGGACTTCTAAAAAAGACGTCTTAAAAACTTTCATTCTGCACCCTCTGAAGACGTCTTTTCTACGGTAGGTCAAGACGTCTAAAAGACGTCATTTCAACGTCATATTGTTTGCTGGGAAGGCTTTCTTACATTTCGGTGTCCTGTTGTCATGTATTTGCTATTATGTTATTAGTAAACTATGTTGTGTTGCTTGATTTAGTGAAAGAAAAAAACGAATAACATTTAACCGCCTGGAACTGGCATAATGCTGTAGCTGTTTGCCGTTAGCTTTGAAACAAAAACATATCAGCACCTTGCTTGCGTTACTCCGCCCCGCTCACAGACAGTAGGCTACCGTGTGCGGAGATTTATTTATTTTTTTTTTTCGTGTGCGGAGAGTGAGACACAGACGGCTGCCCTTGAGCATTCCGAGAGAATGGTTTGATGCACACAATAGTCGGGTTCCATCCAACTTGTTAGCATTCAGTGTTTCCCACACATAGACTGTGGCGGTGCACCGGCCGCCACATATTGAGTTTCGTTATTTATTTATTTTAACGCCTTTGTAAAACACGCAGCATTTGTTAAGCTGAATTTCCTTTTCGCTGCTCTCCCTTTGTCACTCACGCCTCTCATACACACATGGCCCCTCCCCTCCATGCACACCGCGTATGTCTCCATGAAAACCAACGAGATCATCCCTGGAAGCGTTCGCACTGATGCACCTGACGCTTCTAGGGTGAAAGCATAAAGTTCTTCCGCAACTTTTGTAGACTATACGTGCAACTTTACCAAACAGTAGAAGTAAACTCATTCTCCTTGGCCCGCTCTCGAGCACGCTCAATGGACACCCGCCCTCGACACATTTAATCCAAATATAACATTCACAATCGTGAACGCGATGACGCACAGAAGACAACTAATTACTGTTAAATCCGGTTAGCATCATTTGTAGGCTATGCTGCACACATTTGATTAAAAGTCTTGCATTCAAGTTGACTGACCATCTACCAATGTTTTTCAACTCAAAGACTTATAAGGGCCTGTCCCAAGGAGAAAAAGTATTTGCTTACCTTGAAACTGAAACACATCCACAAACTGAACAGTCCAACCAGTAGTAGAGTATGATAACCTAAACTTAGCCTGCTACTTTGTTTACAATATTTTGAGGCTTCAACCAGACAGCTGAATTTAAGAGGCGGAGTTGTAAGAATACTATGCTATAATCTGCATAAAGTTTGCTGTTATGAATATCATTTAAAAATATATATATTTATAAAGTTGTATTTTTATTTAAATGAATATTTAAGTTTACATGTTTATATACATATATATATATATATATAGCTCATTGTTTTTTTTCCTTAACTTTAGATAAATATTTTATTTTGATACAATATTTGATATAATAAAGATTTCAAAGATATTTTAAGACAGTGTTTAATAAATTATGTTACGTTACGTTACGGAAATATTGTGTATCCTCTTTTATTAGTAGTATGCTATTTTAGCATGCAAATTAAGGGGAAAAGTAAAGGTATTGGGCCTAAAGATCGCCAAAAAAAAAAAAAATAAATAAAAAAATTAATTTGGCAGCACATATCGGCGATCGGCTGACTCTGACATCTAAACATCGGTAAGAAAAACCCATATCGGTCGATCTCTACTAGTGATGGCAACGTCTTATTTATTTTGTCATTAGACTCCAAATTAGCAAACCTGTCGTCCATGTCATGTTTTTTTTAAACATCCTCCATTGAATGCATAGGTCGTCTACTCAAATGCTTTTGCTCAGACCTTATTTGAGATGGGGCTCAAAAATTGACATTGGATTTCCCATAGGGGAAGGACCGGAAGTCATTAAATGCCAACAAGAAAAACTACAGCCTTCCGGGTTACTTGCCAACTCCATAGGGATCAAGCAGAGTTGTGCTGCTGCTCCTGTACTTGACAGCATAGCCTACTGATGTGATGCTGTAGATCTCAATGTAGTTGCTTCATATTTGTCTTGGTTCCGGAGAGCCATGAGATTGAATACTGCACTATGATTGCATTTGAAATGAAATTAAGACCCGCTGATACCAAATGGATTGCGAAGTCTGTCCAGCTGCTAGCTCTGTATACTTTGCCAGCTGCTGATATGAACGTGCAACTGCATTGTTTGACCTCTTGGAGAATCTTTTCAAATGTTGTTTTTTTTTTATGTCTGTTGCTGTTTTTGCATGCATTCGAAGAATTCATTGAGCTCTGTATAACAAATGTACAAATGTTCAAATGTTCAAATTAAAAAATGAAATTGATCTACCACAGGGTCAATTTTACGTTTCCTATAATTCCATGACATTTTTCTTTGACCTGTGGAAAGCCAGTCAACCTTACAACTGACAAAAAATGTTGCCAGTCCAAAAATGCTAAAGCTATATTTTAAGTTTCAAAATGGCCTAAAAACTGACATACCTGAAAACAGTCTTGGTCCTGACCTCTGATTAGTAACCTCAGCTGCTGAGTCACACTGGCAGAATTGTTCCGAAGTACTAACTTCTGTTGCCTGGACAAAGAGGAGATGGCAGGAGAGGCAGAAGCAAAAAATGGTTAGACAAAACCTGCAGGTAAATAGTCTGAGTAACACATCCAAATAGAGGGGTATTTGGGGTTTCGATTGTACAATGACACTAGGACTTCTGTATCTTCCTGAGTTTGGCTTTTTGAGTTGCCATTGAACAAGGGTGCAATGCATATATAATAACCAGGGGTGGAAATAATGAATTACCAAATATTGAAATTACTGTAATTAGGTTGATTTTTTTGGGTACTTGTATGAGTAGAAGAGCTTGAACAGCTGGAGACTACGTTCCTTGACATGCACAACAGACAGACTTAGGAAGTCATTTGTACCCAGGGCCATTCAACTCTACAATGCTTCACTGAAAGGAAAAGGAGAGTTGGACTTCTCTGCATAGTATATCTGCACCTGAACCCTCCTATTCACTTATAAGACATTTTTCTACAATACCGTTGACACTGCCTAGGGAGCCTACTGGCTACATTAGCCCACATGCACAACCCCTCCTTATACTGTAACTACATACTTGACCACTAACAATAACTGTAACCTGATACTTGACCTGCATACTTGACTGATGCATGAACCCGTATATGACTTTGATAGACTTATCCCTGCACTGACATTGTAGTTTTTATATTATTAGGCTATTTTTATTTTTATCCTATTGTCCATATACTTATACTGGAACTGTTAAATTGCTATGCTTATTTTTTTCTGTTGTCCATTTTATATATGCACATATTTATTGCTGGTCAATAGACTTTTAACCTGTTGCACTACTGGACTCATTTGCACTACTACCTTGACACACACCCCATACTGTACCACAGTACATTCATCTCTACCCATAGTATTTGCATTCTATTGTTATTTTTAGTAATGTTGATCTAGTCATGTTGTTTTCCTGTGTACGCTGTAGTATATGTTGTGTGTGATTTATTTAAGCTGCTGGGACCTTGAATTTCCACTTGGGGATCAATAAAGTATCTATCTATCTATCTATCTCTCTTTTTCCAAGTGTAATTTTACACATACTTGAGTACAATTTACACCATGTAATCTACTTCACTACTTATGAAATCAAAAGTCACAACTGAGTAGTCTTTGCCCACAATTTGAATTAATATTCAAACTTTGCAGCCAATAAGGATGTGCAGTCATGAAACTAAAAAGGCTAACGTAGAGCTCTGCTGCAGAAACAGGCACAGCACAGGTGTCTGGTGGTTGGCTACTACGCAGTGGAGTACGAATTAATTTATGAACATTTGGAAACACAGAAGCCAAAGTGGTGACAGAAGACAGCACTGTCAACCGTGAAAACTACGTAAAATGATGCAAATACACAAGCCTAGTAACCAGACCTGATGTTGACAGCTGCAAACAAACATGTTCCACAAGCAACTGTTGACATTTATTTACAGAACATAAAAAATGACTTTGTATACCCTGTTCATCTGAGAAATCTGAGAGTACTTTGTACTTATATAAAAATATTTTTAACGCTAGTACAGTACTTTTACTTGTAATTGACTACAACTTAACCAATGTAACAGTACTTGAGTACAAATTGTCAGTACATTTACCACCTCTGATAACCATATACTGTACCAATTTTATTTTGATTGGAATACTTGGAATACTTACTATTACTATGCTACAGTACACTTAAGATAGTTGAAAATTATCATATTCATGAGCCAGGATAAACAAATGTTATTTGAGCAAAACTAGTAAATGAATCATATGATAAACTTACATGGCCCTGCCAAGTGTGACTCCTCCCCATGTCATGAATTGCTTGTTCGAGAGAATTGGTGGCACATGGCACTTGTCCCCCTGTGGGACAGTGGTGTTAGGAACACCTTTCACACTGCCCTCTGACTGCATCTCTCCCTTCAGGATAACTTCATATTGGGGACCAGAAGGCAGCACTAGAATAGTGAGTGTACTGAAAAGACGTAAAGACATAAACATTAAATGTTTTGGGGGAAAAAAAAAAAAAAAAACCACATTGCTGGATGGCTGGAATCAGTGATCACATTATCGTCCTGTTGAGAAAATCATTTAGGACAAAGCAACATACTCAACTCTCATCAGCGAATAAATACCTTGGTTTCCCTTGCCCTCCTGAACATCAGATCTCTTTTAAATAAGTCATTTTGAATTAATGAGCTTATTTGCACTCATAAACTTGATTTCCTTCTTATAACCGAAACCTGGCTGGACCAAGTTACAAATGCTACTACCCTTATTGAGTCTGCCCCCCCAAACTTTACCTTCATAAGTGAATCACGCACAGAGGGCAAAGGGGGAGGTATAGCAAAAATATTCAGAGACACTTTTCAGTGCAAAAAGACATCCCTGGGTGATTTTACATCATTTGAGTACTTATGTGGACTTATAAAGTGCTCTCCTGAAATCTTGCTGCTGACTGTTTACAGACCACCCAAGCTCTCTGTCAAATCATTTTTTAATGAATTTTGTGAACTGCTATCAGCGGTCTGCTTAGACAATGATTGCATTATCATATCTGGAGATTTTAATTTGCACATTGACAACACTAAAAATACACACACCAAAGAAAGGTCTTCATGTCTCCTACACAGTAGTGGATCTGGCACTATCTGATCATTATGATCAGCATTTTCTTTGAAGTCATGTTGTCCCCTCATATTCGCACCAGATCCATGACTTCTGAAAGGAGGACTATAATTGAAAATACGGCCAGACTCTTTGAACATGCCATATCACTCTCACAGGCCCCAAGTCAACCATCTGACTCTGCAGATGACTTATTGACCAATTTCAACACTAGAGTGACACAAATTATGGACAATATTGCACCATTAAAGTTTAAAAGAGTTGTGGATAATAAGAAAACCCCATGGAAACAAAATCCAGCAGTTAAACACTTCAAAAGAGAGTGTAGGAAGGCAGAAAGAAAATGGCGCAAAACCAACCTCCATATCTATTATCAAAAATATAAAGGAACGTTAAAACACTATAATCTTGAAATTTGTAAGGCAAGGAAATCTTCTTTCTCTGAAATTATAAACAAGAATTTGAACAATGCTCATGTGCTCTTTTCCACAGTTGAAAAGTTAACAAACCCCAAATCACAACTAGCACCTGAGCTTCTCACAACTGACAAATGCAATGAGTTTGCATGCTTTTTTAGAGGTAAAATTAATGACATCCGAATAAATATAACACAGTTGCAGACAGCCCAACAACTAGAGCCTGTATCATCAAAGAGTATGCCATACTGTATGTCAACATTTAACTCTATTGATTACGAGGTACTAGTGAACACCGTCCAAGACCTCAGCTCTTCCACATGTAAACTGGACATTTTGCCGACAAGCTTCTTGAAATCTGTTCTCCACCTTGTAGCACCAGATCTGCTCCAGATTATTAACTCCTCTTTGGAGAATGGCATTTTCCCCAAGGTACTAAAGCTAGCTGTTGCAAAACCACTACTGAAAACGAATAACCTGGATCACTCAGTTCTTAACAACTATAGGCCAATATCAAATCTGCCATTTGTTGGGAAGATCATTGAAAAAATTGAAAACTATCAACTAACTGTGTTTTTGTCCTCAAATAATTGTTTTGATACATTTCAGTCTGGCTTTAGAGCCTATCACAGTACTGAGACGGCCCTTATTAAGGTTGTAAATGACATATGTCTTAATACTGATGCAGGAAAAACATCTGTTCTGGTGCTACTGGATCTCAGTGCTGCCTTCGACACTGTTGATCATGGCATACTTCTACACCGGCTGGAACATTGGGTTGGGTTTACTGGTTTAGTGATTAAGTGGCTAAAATCTTACTTAGAAGATAGGAGCTTCCTTGTCACCATGGGCACCCATACTTCAACACCAATGCCCCTGACCTGTGGAGTCCCCCAGGGGTCTATACTTGGACCCTTACTATTCAATACTATGCTCCCACTTGGTCAGATTATCACTAAAAACTCAATTTCTTACCATAGCTATGCTGATGACACCTGAAGGCCTCTATCAGTGTATTGACCAGATAAACAACTGGATGTCCTCTAATTTTCTACAGTTAAACAAAGACAAGACTGAGGTAATTATATTTGTAAACAAGGAAAAAAGATCAAAGGTTGCCACTGCACTTAACGTAAAGGGGTTCACAGCCAAAGAGACTGTTACAAACCTCGGAGTCATCATTGATAGTGACCTTAACTTCAGCAGTCACATCAAATCAATCTCTAAATCAGCATACTATCATTTAAAAACAAACATCTCAAAGCTGAGAGACCTAATGTCAAGTAAGGACCTTGAAAAACTTCTTCATGCCTTCATTTCAAGCAGAGTTGACTACTGCAATGGCCTCTTAACAGGCCTACCCCAAAACACCATTAAGCCCCTTCAACTCATTCAAAAAGCAGCTGCTAGGGTCCTTACAAGAACAAAAAGAATTGAGCATATTACTCCAATTTTAAAATCCCTGCACTGGCTTCCTGTGAGTTTTAGAATTGATTTTAAAGCACTGTTACTTTTATTTAAATCTATAAATGGCAAAGGACCTGTTTATATTTTAGACATGTGTCAGAAATCTACTCCACTAAGGTCTCTAAGATCTGTGGAAAAGAATTTGTTGATCAGACCCACTGTCAGAACAAAAATTGGTGAAGCAGCTTTCTCCTACTATGCTGTGAAGCTATGGAACCAACTTCCAGAGAATAAAAAAAAAATGCACCTACTGTTGACAGTTATAAATCCAGACTTAAGACCAAATTATTCTCTGACGCGTACTCCTAATGCCACCTAATTTTATTTATTTATTTATTTATTTAGTTATATTTTTTATTTTAGATTTATTTATTTTAGTTTTATTTATTTATTTATTTGGGTTTTATTATTAATGATCTTTTAATTATCATTTTAACACATATATTTTTGCACTTGTAATTTTTAATTTTCTAATTTTAATTTGTGCTGTTATTAATGCAATCTCTAAACTGTTTTATCTGTACAGCACATTGAGTTGCCTTTGTGTATGAAATGCGCTTTATAAATAAAATTGCCTTGCCTGAAAGTGTGGGCCTAGCAAGCTTTTCTGCAAAGAAACGAACATTTAATATTTAAGGTCATGATGTGAGACTGAATCAAAATTGCTAAGTTTACCATGTATTATTGATAACTTTGAGTCTTGAGAGGACAAGGGGGTCTTGTATTTATATTTTATATGCATGCTAATACATTATATCACCACAAATGTATTTTCTGGTTACAAAACCATATTTGAAGATTTAATTGTCCAAAATACAAAGTTTGGAATCTCACACATATCAGGTTAACACAGAAATGTTGTTTGTTTTGTTAGCATTGCCTTTTAAAAAGTTTAAAAGTTTATTTTTCACAAACACAACATAAACATGTAGCAAAATGTAGTAGTTATATGAAGGGGGGAAAAAAGGACAGGATCCATGTCGCCTACAGACTCAGATATTGCATTTGAGTGCAGCACCTTCCAGAGATGGTTTCTTTGAAGTCAAGACATGGGTGAGTGATGTGATATATAGTTAATATTTGTCTTGAGTCAAGATAGTTATGGAGTTGACTTGACTCATCCATGTATAAGGAAGAGCGCTATGGAGATGCCTTAGGTCCACTTTCCTTCACTGTCTCTGACAATCTCCCAGCTGTGCAGAGCTCAAGCTCTATCTTGTAGGCAAACGGAACAGTCACAGCACATTATTTGAGTGCATGTGACGTTTTTAAGTCCCAAAATAAAAAACTAAAAAATAATAAAAATAAAACATAAAAAAAAAATCAACATTAAAATTAGGGCAGTCAAAATTAACGCAGATTTCTCTATCATCATGATTAATCTGATTAAAAAATTTCACGCAATTAACTCATCTGCACCATCTCACTGTCTCTGCACTGACTCAAAATCTCTGCAATGTCTATATTAATTAAATTCAATAGCAACTAGGGTTAGAAAGGAATTTTCCTTTAACCAAAACACTTGAAGCTTAAAATATCACATTAACACGAAGCATATGTTAGTCGGCAATGCTGGCAGCACTCCGGCTAACGCGGGACCAAGCTTGCAACAAAAAACTCACGGAGTGTCAGCACTGATGGCTTGCAAATATCTTGCCAATCCTGCAACCACTGTTCCATGTGAAAGACTTCTCAGTTGCAGGCAATATTGTAAATAATAAGCGGTCAGATCTCCTCTCGGACAATGTAAACAATGAAAATGTAAAGTTAGTGCGTCCTAGCAAGTGCCTGAAAGAGGCATAACGGGGCCACTTTAATGCGCACATATGTTTAGAGTGAGGTTTTTTTGTTGACATCATTCTTCAGGATGTTCAATAAATATGCTAAGTGAATATCTTTTCCCATTTTCCTTGCGTATGTTTGCTAATGCACAATTAAATGTGATTAATATAGATTAAAAATGAAGGACATTTAATCATGAGTAATCAAAATTAATCCACAGCAACCCTTTGATTAATCTGACAAAAAAATTTAATTGACAGCACTAATTAAAATATTTTCACGCAGACAAACCATTTTATGTCCACTAAAGAAAAATGGAGAAAAGACAAAAGAAGAATAAGTAATGTAAACACAGAAGGACAGAGTAAGGAAGACTTGGGCAACCATATATAAACAGAAGAGGAGAGTTAAAACCTGGGAAAAATCCCCTGAAAGAGGTGAGTGGAAAAACTGTATATGTACAATGTATATTATCCTTTAGTTGTTTCAGTCAGATGTAGGGCTGCAGCTATTGATTCTTTTGTAATCAATTAATCAAGCCCTTTATCGATCGATTCATCGAGTAATCTGAAAAAATATTTAGCATTTTATTTCTAAATTATGTGGCTGTAAAATGAAGCATTTGGTATTTTTTCCTCAAAAAAAAAAAAAATAAATAAATAAATACCTTAATTAATTAATTTAAAAAATTAAAAATATCTTTTGTCCTTACTCTGTCCAAAATTTGTCCATACTCTGTTCGGAAGTGCTGAGAGGAACAAATAGGGGGAAAGCAATTAAATATATTAATATGCACAAATTTCATGCTGTAATCTAGCCCTGGTATCGAACAAAAATATCCATTTTATGTAAATTTGTACACCTGCAGCGTTTACCGTTAGGCTACTATGATGAATAATCTCTTGGGTATGCCTATTTCTTACGGTAACCTAGCACAGGAACTGTGTGAGACAAGAGGTCAAACCGCATCATGACTACAACACAACTACTCGCTACGAATACCATATATGCGATTAAAATCAGCCAACATCGTTACCTTGTTTCAGCGATGCTTGGTGAAATAGCATGAATGGATGTTATCGGTTTAGATGTTAAATGTCACAATGTTAGATGTTAAATGTACACAAGTAATACACATAAATTTCCAATAGGTGCACATAGGCGTTTCCAAGCGTCCATAACAATGTCTACAAAGTGGAGAAATAGCTTCATATACCACCGCCATGTCTTCTGGTGGCCTTGAAGTGCTGTATCCTTTAATTTTATTAGTAAATCGTTGACATGAAGCTTGTAAGTGTTAACAAGTTGCTTGTAAGACACTTACAATTGTATTCATGGGTCTCAGTCACGTGACTATTTTTGTTGTCGCTGCCATTTTTATGACCGAATCGCAGAAAAGAATGAATGAAAATGACTAGCCAGCTCATCTCTTTCGCTCTTCTGACAAAGTAGTAGAATGGGACGCAGTTAATTTATCGCAAAAGAAATTTTCAGTAAAAATCTAGTGATTATGTGATGTATTATACATGTTATTGCAATGTATGGAACAGTAGTAACCTATGAAAAACTATGGAAAAATATTCCTGCTCGACCACTGAACCTCATTAGCCGGTTGAAACCGAATAACCCATTAGATATTTTTTTACCCTAAGGCTGACGGCCGCATTAACTCAAGCCATCAAAATACATTTAGAAGACTGGGAGTGTTTTTGAATGTTCGCTGCACTGCCGCATCTAATGTAACGTAGCCAGTTCAATTGACTAGTGAAGCTAACGGTTACGTCAGGTGCTGCTTAGGATCAATAGGCTGGTGTACTCATTTGAAACATTGCCGACAAATTTAAGAAAATGACAGCACTGATGAGACGCTGCTTGTTTAGTTTGAGGAGACGGTAGTGCTAATAATAATACAGCAAGTTGTTGGATCATTATTACCTTATCTGTTACTACTGATGATCTTGAACGTTAGTAATGTCCAAATCCAAAACCCATCATATGCGGAATATTGCCCCAAAGACTGCAACACGATAATATACATAATCCACATAATTCCAGTACGTGTCATTCTTTTTGGTGAAATGGTCCAACATACTACATTTCTTTGCACACTTCAACCATACCCTATATAAAGACAGCTTCAATATGCAGTCGTCTGCATCTCTAAATGTAAATGGTATGCCCTTTTAACATAACCTCCTCTCAATAATGCTTAATGCGTCCAGTATGCTACCGATCACAGAACAGAAGAATCTTTTAACCTCCGTGTTTGTTTTATTTATGTCATTATTACATACAATGAGAACACTGAACTGTGTGACTAACTTGGGATTGTAACTATCTAGTTGGGATTGTTCTCTGCTAACATATTAGCTACCTAAGCTAGTCAATTATGTCAACTTGCCAGACATGTGCTCACGGCACAGACTGGAGTGCTCTGTAGATTAACGGCAATGTTGTTTATGCTAATAAAGAGTCCTCAGGTGGTCCTCAAAATGGCGGTAGTGTTACGCAGTGACATTAAATGACATGTATGAATTAGTTAAAGGGATAGTTTGGTTTTTAACACATTGAGCCCCTTTCACAGGCTGTCTAAAATGCAATAAAGTGTTTGACATCGAAATTGACGATTTCTTCTGTCTCGGCTATTTGGGAAATGTAGAATCGCCTCTGCTTCCCTTCAAAATGGCTATCAATGGGCATGTGTTGTTTCTATCCTTAAAACACTGGTTTTAAAAAAGTGCTACTCACCAAGTGGTTAGTGGTGCTCAATGATGTTCCAAAACATGTATCGTAGCAAAATAAAGCTTCTGTCATTTTATTTGGCACTTTGTTTATATGAAGGAGCAAATGGATCCCTTTGGGACTTACAAAATGGCAAATAAAACATGACAGAAACTGTATTTTGCTATGATACTTGGGTTGGAACATCAGCAAACGCCACTAATCACTCCATGAGTAGCACTTTTTTAAAACCAGTCTTCAAAGGATAGAAACAACACATGCCCATTGCTAGCCATTTTAAAGGCAGGCAGAGGCAATTCTATATTTCCCAAATAACCGAGACAGGAGCGATCATCAAGATTTTGGTGTTAACCACTTTATTTCATTATAGACAACCTGTGAAAGGGGCTCAATGTGTTAAAAACCGAACTATCCCTTTAACATGCTAATATGGCGCTTGTTATTGTTTTTATTTTATTTGCTTATGCTTTTTGTGGTCTTTTCTGTTTGTCAAAGTCAAAGTCAGTTTTATTTGTCAATTTCTTCACATGTACTTGACATACAAAGGAATCGAAATTACATTTCACACTAGTCCCATGCATAGACGTTGACAAAAATAAAGTGCAGATGCACAACATCTTTGTTCAAAATTTAAGACTAAGAATTTAAGACTTTTTAAGGCCTTACATTAGGAACATTAAATTTAAGACCTTTTTAAGACTTTAGACCCTGTGGCTACCCCGTTTTGAGATTCTGAATTTGTTTTTGCGTTTCTCCATTTTGTTTTTGTGATTCTTAAATTCGTTTTCGTTTCTCAATTTTGTTGTTGTTTCTCAATTTGTTTTGTGTTTCTTAATTTGATGTTATGTTGAGTAATTTGTTAATATGGTTTGCACTTTTGTGAAGTTTAGCTCCATAAACAGCAGTTTGTTTTATTAAAACATGACCGACTGAACAACTGCTAGTTTTAATGAAATCCAACAGTTACAAAATTTCCAACTTCTTGTGACTTGGATGTTAAAGGAAAATAAGGAAATAAGGTAAAAATAACCTTACCTTTCGCTGCATTTTTGTTTTTCCTTAGCAACGAAAGAAACCACAATTCCTTGCTCCTCCCCAGTATGCAACATAAGCTCACTTGGCGTAACGGAAAAACACTCACTGTTGTTACTAATCTATAATTTTTAAAAGATGCAAGAAAACAAAAGAGTCCACAGTATATTACACAATAAAATATACCACAATATTGTAGTCATTGTGTTAGTCATGTCTGACTAATTCTTTTAAAAGCAAATTGTTACTTGTGTTTAACAGGTCAAAAAGGACATTACCACATAGCATGGGTCATTTTCAAAAATGCATGGTTTTTAGATCAATGTCAATGTTTTCTGTAGTAACAATCTGTCAGATCTTGCAACACCATTAATTAAGGCTATTAAAAATAAAATTGTACAGGAGTAGAAGCACAGTAGAAGCAAAGTACAAACCTTAAGTTTGAGTTGCACAGTGATATTACCAGCATTTTTCAAAGGCAGAGCTTGCTGAACTGTTTGACCAAACAGTGCCAAAAGATTAACCGTCTATAGAAAGAACAGAATAAAAGAGGTAAATGGATGTCTAAAAAGACCCATCTTGCTGGATGAAGTAAAACCAATTAAATTGATACAATATTACAAACAATAATTAGAAATCATGGTTCATCAACCAGTCAGCGCACACCCCATCAATAATTCACTGCATCCCAAGTTATGGCATACACTTTATAAATATTGTAGCTTACTTAGAGGCAAGTCACTATGCTGTGTCCCTGTACCTGTAAATGTCGTGGAGCATGCACTCGAGCAGTTCCTGAACGTGCTTTGAGATCAACACTTTGGATTACACAGCTAGGGCCAGGGCTGTCCACTTCGACAGTAATTTGTGCGGTTAATTCATCTGGAGGCTCTAGTTCTCCTGTGAAAATAAAATGAATTTAATTAATTTACCTAGTACTAATAATTAAAATCCTGAAATTATTTTACACAAACATCCTGAAACCTCTAAACAATGTGACTGTACCAATGGAGATAAAGAAGTGGTGAAACGGCAAATAGTAAGGTGGAACACAGTAAAAGTACATACATTTATACATCCACTGGCTAGGTAAAACAAAAATGAGGAATAGATACTGTAGATAGAAACACTTGAACCACACTCATGAAGTTTTTGTAACAATTTTAATTGTGTTTATTTTAAAGGGCTGACAGGCAGAAAAACACACGTACAAACACACACACACAAACATACTGATATCACATTATGTAATCATAGCTTTACTTTAAAGGAGAGAAAAAAATATATATTCAGTGAAATATTGCACTGTACCTGTGGCAGATGTGTACTTCTGTGGTGCATGACAATGGATCCATATGATGAAAAACACAGGGTTCTACAGACACACAGGTATGAAGGTATACAATTACTGACACAAGACTAAAGTCCCTATACAATTACAGCAATTGAAACATGATGGCTACACTTTTAGTGAAGCCACTTAACTAGTAAACTAGCAATCATATTTTAACCATTTATTCATAGAATAGCATGAGAAAAAAGTAGGGCAAGACTACAAGTAAGGTAATTATAAAAGACTACATGATTTCCACTATAGTAGTCAGTACGAGTTGCAACCAGCCCTATTTAGAAACATCAGACGGATGCCTATTGTAAAGACAGAGCTCCCAAGTGCCACCATCATTCATCATTCAAGTTGAGTATATTAAAGTTATTATGGATGCGGGTCCATGTTTGTACCCATTTCCCTGTATATAGTGCATGATATGTATGTATGCTTCATTTAATAGAGGAACTAATTCACTTTTAAACACTTTATAAAATTCATTTCTAAAGCCATCACCTGGAGTTTTCCCCATTTTCAAATTCTGAATTTGTTTATCCATTTCCTCTTATGTGATCTCTTATTAATTCTTTGTTAATTTCTTTTGTTAACTTTGGCATTTTTACATTCAGAAAGTAACTGTGCACAGAGTCTGTATTTTCACTTCCATCTGTCCACAACTCTTCATAAAAGTTGGCAAATTCTTCAGCAATCAGTTTTTTTTCTGTAATTAATTTGTCGTCCTTTGTTTTCAATTTTGTAATACATGTTGTAATATATGTTTTTTTTTTAGTTTGTACGCTAGTATTTTTAACTCTTTCGGGCCACAATAATAATGTTTTTGATGAGTGAGCTTTATTAAGTTTTAAGTAGGCAGATACCATATATTAACTAAAGTGATTTCATATAAATAAATAAAAACGGTCATCTTAATAACATTCTGATCTTATACTCTCATGTCCCCCTCCCACTCATCCCCCACCCCCCCATCCATCATAGACCCAATCACATCCATACCTGTACACACACTAAGCCACACACCCTCGTATAACCATGTGTATGTGCAAACATATAACGGTAGACTAGTGCAGGGGTTTTCAAACTTTTTTGGTTCTACAATCCCTAATGGAGCAGAAAAAAATTCAAGGACCCCTTCACAACCGCACTACAAATTAAAGTTACCACAATTGTTTTGCATTTTTAAATAGGCCAGCAATTTAAATGCAAAAGTGGGGCCTGTAGGTACAGTTTTTGTGAAGTGTGGGCCTACTGTGTAACTATGTTTCCCTCACATCGATGCAAAGTGGTGGGATTATATTTAGAATTCACTGATAAAAACACACGGATGTTAAGGGTGAGCCCTGTCTGGGTGGTTTTGTCTGTCTTGCTTGCTCTCTTTCTCTGATTGCAGGGTGGGAGTTAGTGGCACAGGTGGGCCTGGTTAGCCAGGAGGCGTAAAAAGCCGTCCAGGGTTGGAAGATGGCGTCCTCTCCCCTCCAATGCATTTTTGACACTCTTGGTTTATTTTTCATATGACTGATTAACAAAATATGTAGTGTAGCAATCTTATCCTTTACACTGATCTGTTGCTTACCATTTCTTTCTGAACCCGTATCATTTAATAAATTTACTTTTTTTCTCTTGAAATCCGCATCTGGCTTCCCCTTAATGTTCATACTTTGAGCCGGCATGTAACACTGAAAACTACAGTATAAATAAATTATGCATTTGGCCTATTCATTCAGAGGTAACTCATGGAGGAAATTAAATTAATGGTAACACACTTACTAATCATTGATCAGTAAAATTAGTAAGATCAAAGTTTAGTACACTGGTCGCCAACCCGTCGATCGCGTTCGACAGGTCGATCTTAAAGCCTTTCCTAGTACTGTAGATCTTGTGCTCTGGCAAAATTACAGCAAATATAGAACTATGAAAGTGGATTTAATTTATTTTATGGGAGCGCAGTAAAACTGTAGTACCAAGAACAACCACTTCATGGGTTTCAAAGTCTGAATGGCACTGTGTACTGTGCCCCTGTGTGTGCTGGCACTGTTTACTCCAAAAGAGAACAAAGAAGTCCCAATAAATTTAGCAACATACTCAGGGTTTGAGAAAAACTGCTGATTGGTTAGGGTTAGGTTACAGAGTTAATGCAATGAGGTTATTCAACATAAATATTAGAACTACCAAACCTAGTTTTGTATGGTCATTTTTTAATACAATAAGAAAAAAAACTGTACTTTTAACCACTACCTCTCACTTCCACAAGGTGGAGCGTTGCGTTACGTCACAAGAGGAACTCACCGCAAGAACTGCGTTAGTGTTAATTAGTTGAGAGGTACGGTACTTAGTTTTAGCTCCAAAACACGTTTACCTCA
>JAGFZM010001064.1:60259-102692 GCA_017657215.1 Limnothrissa miodon | reverse complement strand
CATAAGGAAACGTTTACTTGACATTTGATGCATCTTGACATGATGCTGCCTGTAACGTTAAGAATTATACTCTTTTTTGATCCCGCAAGGGAAATTCAGTCTCTGCATTTATCCCAATCCGTGAATTAGTGAAACACACTCAGCACACAGTGTGAAGTGAAGTACACACTAATCCTGGCGCAGTGAGCTGCCTGCACAACAGCGGCGCTCGGGGAGCAGTGAGGGGTTAGGTGCCTTGCTCAAGGGCACTTCAGCCGCTTTCCACTGGTCGGGGTTTGAACTGGCAACCCTTCAGTCACCAGTCCGAAGCGCTAACCAGTGGGCCACGGCTGCCCCCACGTACATCACTACGGCTCTGAATAAGACTACCGACACCATGTAAGTAATGTATTCAGTCATTGTCCCTCATTGCTATTTATGGCCAGATTTTGAGAATATTTAAGCTCTCTTATATTAGCACGCTAGCTACTCACCAGGACAGCTGACTAACACTCCATTCATTCTCCTCACACCAAGCTTCAATCACTCTTTCAGGGCCATGATTCCTGACAATTTCCTCTCTCACGCTTGACAGGCTCAACACTGTAGGGCTACGGTCAATAAAGGATTTGTTGGTTTTCCACCGCTGTCTCCCAGTCGTTCTCGTTCTCCATTGCATTAGCACAAGAGTGGCCTCACTTTACGGGCGCCTTTGGAAGAGTATTGCTTAACCCAAAAATCTATAATATTAGGATTTCGGTTTTGATATTAGGAGAGGTGAAAGTAAGCATGTCTATAAATGTTCATGAGAAATTTGGTTTTGATTGATCACTGTTTTGGTACATTAAGCTACGTTAAGCTTTGTCCGTAGGCTACAATGGGTGCCTATGTAGAGGAAAAAGCGTAGGCTAGGTATCATCCATAGTTTTGGGATTTCGGTTTTGATATTTAGACAACTGAAAGTAGGCCTAAAAAGAGATGTCCAGGACAAATTTGGTCATGATTGATCGCCGTTTTGGTACATTAAGCTACATTTTGCGTTAACACGTTAAGCATTTTAACTATCTGCTCTGCCCTCCACCCAGCCTTCACCCCATCTGGAAAAGAAGGATATGTGAGAATGCTGTTCATAGACTGATAGACTTCCTAGGTCAGAGACCACAAGCAGTAAGGGTTGGAAACGCCTCAAGCATCACCACACTGAGCACAGGGGCGCCACAAGAATGTGTGCTCAATCCACTGCTCTTCACCCTGCTGACTCATGACTGTACACCAACCTACAGCTCAAATCACCTGATGAAGTTTGCAGATGACACAAGCTTGGTGGGTCTCATTACCATGGGGTATGAGACTTACTACAGGGATGAGACTTACTACAGGGATGAGGTCAATATTCTGACCACGTGGTGCAAAAACAACAACCTCCTCCTGAACGTCAGTAAGACCAAGGAGATTGTGGTCAACTACAAGAGAGGCCACACCCAACACCTGCCATTGACCATCGATGGTGCTGCTGTGGAAAGAGTTAGCAGCACCAAATTCCTGGGGGTGCACATCTGTGAGGACCTCATCTGGACGACCAACACTGCATCACTGGCAAAGAAAGCCCAGCAGCGTCTGTACTTCCTGCGCAAACTTAAGCAAGCAATTGCCCCACCACTCATCATGACCACATTCTACAGAGGAACCACTGAAAGCATCCTCTCCAGCTGCATGACTGTGTGAGGTGGGAGCTGCACTGACAACAGAAAAGCCCTGCAACGCATAGTGAACACAGCCTAGAAGATCATTGGAGCACCACTTCCCTCCCTGAAGGACATATACTCCACTCGCCTCACCCGGAAAGCGACCTCAATTTTGGGTGATGTCAGTCACCCAGCACACAATCTGTTCAGCTTGCCCTCAGGTAGAAAGTACAGAAACCTCCGCTCCCGTACCACCAGACTCACAAACAGCTTTATCCACCAAGCTGTTAGGCTACTGAACTCTTCCCCCATCTCTGCCCCCTTTCCAGCCCCCGCTTCACAGACCAGACTCTGAAATACTCTGACTCAAAGAAAAGACCACCACTGACCTTTGCAATTTGCACAACTTGCTGCTACCTTATTTATCATTTACCGTATTATATTTATATGCTGCTACTCTTATTTTGATTTTGCACTGAAAAACACTGATGCCATTATCTGACTTTGCACAATACCATTGCATACCATTACCATAGAGAACATTTTCAAGCCTTTGAGTTGACCGATTCTGTGTGCCCTAACAATTAGGATGTCCTTCTCGATCAACAAAACATCTCTACATAAAGTTTGAATGAACGTAATCATATATTTTCTTTCACCGTTTTCAGCAATGTTGTAAATACATACATTGTTTTGTCGTGACTTATTTTTGACATAATCCATCTGTTCACCCAACTTGTCAATTCGGGTTTGTAGCGCTTGAATTTCTTTCTGATAATTTAACTTTTCATCCTCCTGATCGCCCACCCTGCTTTCCAGTTCAGAGGTTCTCTTTGTCAAGGCCTCCACATCTTGTCGTAAGACTACGGTCTATTGCATGATTGTCTTAATATCTTTTTCCAATTTTCTTGTTGCTTTCTTTTCCCTTTTCTTGTATTCGTTTTTTGCAGACATCTGAGTTGTTTAAATCAGCTGCATGTCTTACTTTAATGTAATGATAAATCTTTAGCTACTTATTTCAAACACATATTAGGGTTTGAGCGAGATCCCGATATACCACGCTGCCAGCGCCATTGATCCCGATATACCACGCTGCCAGCGCCATTGATCCCGATATACCACGCTGCCAGCGCCATTGATCCCGATATACCACGCTGCCAGCGCCATTGATCACCTGACCGTTCCACAACACTGAAGTTGCACATTCCGTTTCATTCATTTCGCCGTTCTCATTCTGTTGCCACCATGCTTTTTGTGTCTATTTGTTGGTGTGTTCTGCCTCTCAGGGACACCATACTGTACAACAGTTGTACATACTCCATAGCCTTTATGAAATTAGACACACTTGACACCCATCTTTGTTTGGAGTCAATTATTGTCACTTACATCTCCAGTGCTAGCATGCAACACATAATTAACAACAGTTGGAGCCATTCCATTTCCTGATGGATGCTCCATTCCTTCAGAAATCGTGCTCTTGGCAAAAGTGAAGCAGCGCCAAGAAGTAGAGTTCTGCAAAAAAAAAAAAAAAAAAGACATATTTTACATTTGATAGTCAGTCATTTCTCTGAATAAAAACTTAATACAAACTCTAGAGCATTCAACCCACTGCCTTTTAGACTGGCTGCAGCTGCAAATATGCTGCATATTGCACCTATGTTTAAGACCAACGCCATATAATCTAATTATTCATGGTGGATATTTTAATTATACTGGCTTACTGCAATAGGGCAGCTCAGATTTACCTCAAGCTTTACATGTATTCACATGTATCTACACTTTCAAACCAATGCTAATTCTTAGACTTACATTTGGTAGTATCTATTTATTGGGGTCTTCAAAATCTGGGAATATGGCTTGAAATTTAGGGGAAAAGACTGAATTTCATTTTAATTTGGGCAAAAGTATAGCTCAGACTTTTGTCTCGTTTTTATTTGAACAATCATACAGCCTGATGTCTTTTGGATTCCAGCCTTGCCTGTGTCTTCCTTTCTCTTTTGCCAGCCTGTGGTTTGCCAAGTCTATATTACTGCTACAGCAGCACTAGGGAGCAGTGAGACAATTTGCTCAAGTGTACCCGAGTTGTGATCTACTGATCAGGAATCCTGACCTGCAACCCTTTGGTTTCAAGTCTAAATCCTTGACCAATAGTCCACAGCTGCACTTACAGCACTCATGACTAGACGAATGGGAACAACGGCATGGGTTTTGTTGATGAGTTTCAAGGGAAGGGCTTTGAAGCTGCCAGCAGGGAGGTCTCCAAAGTCCAAACAATTTAATTTACCAGTTTCTACCTGCCAAGTGTGAAACAAAACACTGTTTCAGTTAAATTACAACCCATGACAAATTTGGCAAAATGATTACCAAATGACAAATAATTTCTGATTTCCATTTGAAAAGGTGATCGATGACATCTGGATTTTAAACATTTACATTGAAGGAGAGATGTTCATCTTTAACCTAATTTTTTTTTGTTATTTTAACCTTTCATAGCCCCCAAGTTTTTTTTTACTCTCTATATGATTTCTTAAAAGGAACAAGTACAGTAAAATACTGTACTTCCTTGTCTCAGTATAAGTACATGCACTACAAATGGCGTATCTTATCCCTTTCGGATGACATCGCACACACCTAGCAACACAATGTATGAAAATGGCAGTAAGAGGCCATTACTCACTCAGCACAACATACATACAAACATACATAAAGGAATAATCTACAGTAAAGGCTCATAGTTTTGAGCAAACAATTTCATTTGACATGCTACAGTACCGTTTTAATTGCTTTTAAGCAATGAACAATATTTTATGCTTAAGCTGTACGTGCAGCACTTAAAAGGCATGTGCCGAAAAGTAGGTCTCAAAAACAGATCCTTTTAAAAGGAATGAGCCAACATTTAGTGTGAAAAGCTGGCAAAGGATACCCAAAACCTCTGACCCAAGTTATAGAGTTTCAGTGTCATTCTGTTAAATACTAAATGTATGTACAAATACAAAATTATTTTTCTGTGTCATTCTCTGAACTGTATGTAAATATCTGGGTTCAACACTAACTGCAATCAAGCTTACTACATAACTAGGAGAACATATGCTCAATAGATAACACTTACCTCTACAGCAGGATTCTCTGCCACACCACTAAATAAAATACGTTTGGAAAACAGCTTGGCTAGTGTCACAGTCTCTGCCTCAGCTGAGGCTGGCCACGACTGCACATTAAGTGTGCACTGGTACAAACCAGGCCTTGGTGGAATGAATAAGACCTTCTGCTCTTCAGTGCTTTTTGGACATACAACAGTTTTATTCTTTACAACTATCCACTGGTAAGGGATCAAATTCACCTGCAAGACATTTTTATCATCATCATCATCATCATCATCATCATCCTCGGTCGTTATTATTATGATTAATAACAATTACAATAGGTCTTACCTGTTGGCCATCTAGTGACAGACTGGAAATGGAGATGCTGACCTGTAGCCAACGATCAGTGGGATTGAATATGCTAAGTGGTATTTGAGAGGCAATGCCAACACAGCATGGTCTTGGGAATCTCAGCTCATCAGGTACAACAACTGAGGCTGGGGGGAAAAAGGTACATATAGAAATCATAAATGTTAAGAATTCTTAAAGAATTTATTTGGTTTTAAAACTTTGAGCACCTTTCATGGCTTGTCTAAAATACAGTTCAATGTGCTTTGCAAAGATAAAGGCAAACAGCAGTGAATAAAAATTAGTCAATATTGAGCGCACAGTGCATGCTGGGATATATGACTGCGCGAAGCGTGCATTTTCATTTTAGTGTGTTAAGACCCCAAAATGGCTCCTCTCAAGAGACACGCTTACGACTCAAGGCTATCAGTCACGCAGAAGAACATGGGAAGACCCCTTCTGAGTTTGCGCAAGATTCATTAAGTTCATTCATTTAACCTGGCCTGCCATTACTGTTAAGCTGTTCTTCTGTTGTTTTGGTATTGTTTAAAGTTCCCTGAAATGATGGAGGATATACATCAAACGTTTATTAGACGGGCGTTTTTTCTGAGTATGTTAGATCACTCAGATCACATTAACATTTAACGTTAACAACTGCAGCAAGCTACATGCTGACTGTCTTCAAAGATTTGATGAAACTGCCGACAGTGGAGTGGTCTGATATTTAAACATATTATATTGAAAAGCCAAGCATTTACACAAGATTAAAACTCCAGGCATACAATTGATTTAGATGTGCTGTGTCTTGAATGGTTACGTACAAACTCTGAGCAAAGAGTATAGCCTACCACAACTTCACAGAGGAGTTCTATGTTGTTATATTTTTGCCTAGCTGCTGGGCCAGAATACAAACATGCATGACCCATGGGTTATTAGCAGTAGAAAGCACGGCTGCACAATGACTGAGCCTGCACCTGCAAGGCTGGGTATGTAGGCTACCACACTTGCCAACCTCATGTTGGACATCCAGTAACATGCTTTACAACTACCCTAGCTGTCGGGTGTCTGATTAGCAAGACATGCTAACATTCACTTCATACCGATCAAAACAGACATTAATTCTTTCCATGCCAACCACACGCTCCTTTACAAATTGATCTAATTCCCATTTTAGAGCTTAACACCTCTAAAACTAAAAACATGCTGATAAATTTTAGGCAAAAACTACTTCCTTCTTCTCAACCCACTCACATAAAAGGTAGCAGCATAGAGGTGGTAGAGCAGCATAAATACTTGGGTACTGTGACAAACTCAAATTCAACGCAAACACTGAGACAATTTGCAAGAAGGGTCAACAAAGATTAAGGAAGCTTAACTCTTTTAATGTCGATAAGGTTATCCTGTCTTTGTTTTATAAATCTTATATTGAATCTGTTCTTACTTTTGCTTTTATTGCCTGGTATGGGGGCATCAGCGTGAAGGAGAGGAACAACATCAGCCACATTGTTAAGGTGGCTGGTAAGATAATAGGCTGTTCACAGGTCTCCTTAACACATATCTATGAGGAAAGCAGATGCCATACTGGACTCTGTACACCCCCCCCCCTGCATGGTTGTTTTGAGCTCCTCCCCTCAGGCTGGAGATACAGAGTCCCTTGTTTTAAGTCCAACAGGACAAAAAACTCCTTTATACTGAGTGCAATTGGGCTGCTAAATTTGCACAATTCCGGCACTTTAGATGAGTTATCAGGTAAATAGTTTCCCTCTTTTTTTTTTTTGTTTGTTTGTTGTCGTTGTTGTTTATATGTGAAACAGCGTGTTTTAAATTTGTAGTCTGTGCTATTTATTTGTAAGTGTTTTCAATTGTTGTCAAACTGCTGCAAGACAAGTTTCCCCCTCAGGGGACAATAAACTAGAAACTGAACTGAAATGGTATCATCTGGCATTATCCAATTATCTTTGTGTAGCAAAGCATACCTCTATGCTATGATGTCACTGTTATTGGGAAATGGCTTCCAATAACAGTGTGGCATTCAAAGTGTTAATAAAGGACACAATATAAAAAGAAAAATAAAGATAAGTGAATCATTAGGAGAAAGCATCTGAGAAAAGGTTGGTCTTAACAGAATAGTTTTTAACACTTTGAGCCCATTTCATGGATATTCTAAAATGCAATAGAGGGGTTGACACCAAAATTTTGACAATTGGTCCTGACTCGATAATTTGGGAAATTTAAAAATCACCTCTGCCTGCTTCAGAATGGCTAGCAAAGGACACAGTCTGTCGGTCCTTAAAAAAACCATAAACATTTGTTTTAAAAATATGTTCAACTCACCTAGTGGTTATTGGTGTTCGCTGATACAAATATCATAGCATAATAAGGCGTCTGTCGTGTTTTATTTGACATTTTGTACATCCCATTTGTTTATGTTGGAAGATGCTTTGCTCCTTTATACCACTCCGCCACAAATAGAAGATGACAGAAGCTGTAAACTACTATTATACATGTGTTGGAAGCATCACTCGGTGAGATGCACCTGATTTTAAAACTAATGTTTAGGCTTGTTTTAAGGACTGATAGACCATGCCCAATGGGGCTCAAAGTGTAAAAAAAAACCCAACTTATCCTTTAAGTTTGGATTTAAACTGACAACAGTAGGGGCATTTTTTATGAGTAACCACGATAAAAAAAAGGTTGCAATTTATTTATCGCAAAAGCTCCCAAATCTCTCATGAAAACATTTTTTAATAACATGCATTGTGCCGAACTGTAATTTCAACAGTAGACCTACATTTGCACGGAAGGAAAAAAAAAAAAAAGTTGCACCCGCAGAACACACGTGTGGCCACCAGAGGTGAATTCACGAAACTGTCACTTAAGAGTATGACCTGCGGTAGCTTACTGTTTCCGGCAGAGGAGAGCTGAAATGGTCGAGAGAACGCCAACAGCACAATTACTTCCTTGTGACTAAACTAAGCGACTAAAATCACCAGTATGGTATTTTTTGGATTTGGTCATTGAAGATGACGGGGATCCAATTTAAGCTGCCGGAAGTAGCCGTAGCACTACATCTCTATACATTCAAATTAAGGTAATGGGCAGCGTCAGACCATGAGTGAACGCAAGCCACTCATAGTCAAGACTATCTCTAAATGGATTGCAAAGGACTGTAGACCTACAGTATAAGCATTGTGGAGGAGGCTTTGTGGATGTTTAGTTGCGTCTCAGTAACAATTGATATACAGGTTTCAAATCTAACCTAACACAATTAATTGAAGCCCTGTTCTGATTGTATTGTCCAACCACAATTAGTGTGTAACAATAGTGACAGATCGCGGATTTTAACAAACATTATGGACATATTTCGAGTTGTGATTAATCTGATTTAAGTTTAATCATGGCCCCAGCTGTGGCGCAACTGGCTGGGGCACCTGCAGCGTACGCTGGCGACCCGGGTTCGATTCCTGCCCTGTGGTCCTATCAATAAAAAGCCAAAAAATATACTTTAAAAAAAAAAAGTTTAATCATAATTAATCACAGCATAAAAATTAACCTATTATTTATATCCTAAGTAGGGCTGTCAAATTATTATTTAAAATGTATCATTTCATAATAATCACAATGATCGCAACTGTTTCTCTGACAATAATCGCAACATCAAAATCTGTAATCGTCTCCTCCCTAGTCTTGAGAGATCTAGGGGGTATATATTATTGAAACATGTCAGACAGGTAATTAGGTCTAGTGATTTAAACACAAGCAGTAATGCTTTGAAATCAATTCTGTAACTTGCAGAAAGACAATGCAAGAACTTTAAAATTGAGGTAATGTGGCTGGTTCTTTCTGTACTTGTTGAAACTCTAGCAACTGCATTTTGGATTTGGATCAGTTGAAGATGTTTTATGTTCTTTTCAGGAATGCCTTTGAAAAGACCATTGAAGTAAATCAACCCTACTTGACAAAGGCATGGATAAGTTTTTCCTTTTCAAAAATCATTTTTTGACATTAGACCTTACAGTTTGGTGAGGTTTCTTAGGTGATAAAAGACTGATTTGGTGATGGCTTTCATGTGAATGTTTACATTTTGATCACTGTCAATGATGACGCCAAGATTTTTAACAGCCTCTTTTGCTTTAAGCTCCTTTGTTTCAAGGGCAAAGGCAATTTTGAGTCTTGACTTTTTCCCCAAAATAATCACTTTGGTTGTGTCTGTGTTAAGGTCAAGGAAATTGTGTGACATCCAGTTGTTAATTTCTTCCAAACATTGATGGACACATTAAAGGGGGGGTGACGAAGCAAGGTATCTGGGTGGCATCAGATGTGGTTGGGCTACTGGTTGGGGCTTCAGACCTGTAACCGAAGGTTTGCCGGTTCAATCCCCTACCAGTGGTCCCCCAGTGACGTGCCCTTGAGCAAGGCACCCAACCCCTCACTTCTCCCCGGGCGCCGCTGCAGTAGGCAGCCCACTGCCTTGGGTTAGTGTGTGCAGAGGATACATTTCCTTCCAGATTAATAAAGTATATCTAAATCTAAAATTCTAATAAGAGATTAAGTGGTTCATTATAAGTTGTCCAAGTGCGAGCATATTAAGGTTAAAAAACAAATGGTCCAAGCATTAACCCCTGATGGACACCACAGGTAAAGGACATAGGTGTCAAATTATAGTTGCCAGTGCCGGAGATAATGAGTTGAAAAGGAACGCATTACTGTAATTTCGTTAGATTTTGCAGAAACAAAGTAAGGTAACGACTTACATTTAAAATATCAGTAATTCATTACAGATACTATCAACAGTAATAGACCCTTTCTGCGTTACTAATGTTTTGCACAGCAAAACTAAATGACCTAAATGGCCTATGACCTGTTAGCCTAATTAACTGATATGTGTGGTGAACGCAATGCAGAGTTGTGGATAATACATGCTGTGTGTCTAGTTCCTGAAACAGAAGACATGTGTGAAAGCACAAGCTTCACTCTTAATTGTATTAAGATTTTTAATACAACCTTGTTTTTAACCTCATCACACCTGACAAAACATTTACACCTACTAAACTCTATCAGTTGGAACATTATATAGACCTCAAGGTCCCTATACTGACTTCTAGTCTGAATTTTCAGAATTCCTTTCCTCACTAGTCATAAAAACAGACAATATAGTGTTGGGCAATTCACATGGATGATGCAAATAATAGCCTGGCAACTGCACTCCAATCATTAAATCAAGCACATTGGCTTTTGCCAAAATGGACCCACTACATCCTACACCAATTGACTAGGGTTGGTAATGAATAATTAATGTTCAATTAATTGTTGTTAAGAATTGATTTGACTACAAATAAATGGCTAATGAAAATTTGTTGTCGTCTCACGCATTATGTGAACAGTAACATCTTCCAGTTTCTTGCACGCCTTACAACAAAGCTTGCAAATTGGCAGGGTAATCTTATGTATGTTCTGCGACCCATTTCCCATCTGAACAAGTTTCTTTTAGCTGTTGAACTTAGTATAACCCGACTGTGCACACGCCTTACCCCAGAACACGTGGATATGTTAATTTTGAGCACATGTGATGGATAATGTATTGCCATGCAGATGTTTAGCATACTGATGTTTGTTAGCCTACTTGTCAGCCTGCCTGTACCCTACATCTTGCCATTAAAAGGTCTCATTCCATCGTATTTTCAATAATTTTGTGGTGGTCTCGTCTGAAATAATGTCATGAGAGTTGGGTTTGACAAAAATATGCTGTGGTTGTCTTGTTTCAAGCTATTTTAGTTGAAAACGAGAGCAGGGATAGCTCGAGAGGATTCTTATGAATCTTATGAACGCCTTATATTCCTCAGAGCATCTTTTCTTCGAACGTACCTCAGCCATTTTTAAAAAAAAATGTACCGACACAGTATTGCTAACTCACACCCGGATTCACGCTGTACAATCAACACTGTCGCATGCACATTAACCCCCACCTCTTCTTGACGATTGGTTGGCCGTTGTCTGTTATTGCTTTGGTGCACAACCTCCTGCCCCTAGTGTTTGTTTTGGTATTGCAGCTTCTGTGTTGTGTTTTGAGACCGGGTTTTTTCCCAATGTATTCAGCAGGCAGACAGCAAGCCGATCAAGGGGTGGTAGAAACGGGTTGAGATAAAAATGAAATTGAGCTAAAATCTTGTCAAAATTGCATAGAGCACCTTTAAGTCTTAAACGGTTTATTTTGGAAGGAGACCTTTAAGTCAATTTTAAGCAGTTAAATAATCTTATTAAAGCGGATAAAAAAACCTTACTCCTAGTATTCAGTCAATTTGTTGACAACCTGCTGGATAAAAATTATACTGTCAAATAGGCATTTTGCATTGAAAGCAGTCTGAAGTTTATGCGTGTCAACCTCGTTTTTTTCTTTGTCATTATTTATCAATGTCATATATAGACATATATTCCATTCCAAATATCAGCCCAGTTGTCCATATTGGACCATATTTGTGTGGGTGTAGGCCATGATCGGGGGGAAACGTGGCTCTGAACGCAGTACATTTAAGCATAATCGATTAATTGTTTGGATGATTTTTTTTTTAATGTTCATCTATTCCTGAAGTTATCAAAGTCCCAACCCTACAACTGAACATTACTTGTTAACTCTTAACATGCAACCGTTTTTTAATATTGAAATATGATCTGTCCTTCCCTTAAAGATGGACTAAGCAACTTTTGGTTGGTTTTCCTAAGGTCACTTCGTGCAAGGCGTCTGAGAACCAGCCATAGGCATTCATTTTCATGACGGTGGGCAGGATACTTTCTGCTTCAACCAATGGCTACTGCTTGGTTGTGACGTATGCTATTTCAGATTTGGCGCTAGAGTTCAACGTCATCGCCTTTAGCCCCCAATCTGTTTGCCGATTCGCCGACTGAGAAAACCAAAGCTTATCGTTAGTTCCCTGACTAGTATGTAGGTTAATGAAATTAACCGTTACCACTAGGCGGCATTAGCCTGGCTAAAGGTCTCCCCCTATAGGGCAACAATAAATGTTCACTGTCGTAAAGAATCGCAGCTCTAGTTCCATTTCCCAAGCTATGTGTGATTTGTTTTGAGTACAGAAGACCAGCAAAAGCAGCAGTCATGTCTACTAAGGTAAGAAATGTTTTGATGGGGTTGCACAGTTTTTGTGCGTTATCACACATAATCGACTATGTTATGGATAAAAAAAAAAAAAAGAGATCAGGTTTTACATGTACTGCTTATACCAATTACTTAGTTTTTGAGAGGCCATCAAAGAAAGCCCCTCAGCCTACTGTGTCTTGATGGACTAGGCATTGGTGAATTGCTGATTCACAATCTGTATAGCAAAAATGAAAGGGTCACCGCACAGTTCAAACTTTCCGCATCATGCAACGTGTTTTATTGAGAAATAAGGAACGTAACAATGTGCAGTAACCACAGACTGTATAAAATGGGGTGACCCTTACTTTTTACTTTGTTATATTGGCATAGATAGCAATGTTGCTGTTTTTATTATCATTTCCTAAACACAATAAATATCCATATCTTGTCAAAATCTATGGTATATTACGTAGCTTACATGGCACACTAACTTACAAAAAACATCTAATTGGCACTCCATGTCAAAATGGTTGCCGACCCCTGAACTAAAGGATTGAATTTTGTTAATTTCATTCATTCATGTAGTTTTAATTTTGCTCTAAGTATTAGATGATTGTACAGGATTACACACAAAGAAGTACTCTGGAAAACTTAGTGAAAACCTAGTGAAACCCCTCTTTAAAATGTTAGTTTTAAAACATTGTAAGCTTTTTGTTATGCATAAGATTTATTCATTAAATAAATACTGATAATTTAGTTCTTAGTAATTTGCCATGTACATCTACAGCAGTATTTTAACGGTGAGACTTCTGTTAAAGCAACAGACCACCGTACTAGGGCTGGACAATTAATAGCATTTGCAATATAATTGCAATTTTGAGAATCGCAATTTAAAATTCGCAGAGGCGCGCAATATTTTTGGTTTTGTACCTGCATAGACTTAATGCATAGACTTGTTTGTTAGCTACACTCTGCTCTATGTTAAACAAAGATTGTGGTTCAACTAGGGCGGTCAACGAATGTTAAAAATTCAAATGGTTTTAAAAAAAATAATTTCAAAAGGTAAAAAATTATATTTGAACGTTTAAAAAACATGCCCGTGGTAGCAGAGGCACAACTGCCTGCGTTGCTTGTGCGCGTGCTGCCTGATGGGTCAGGAACAGGTCACGCACTGATACAGCAGAACGTAGTGCTGAACAGAGAAGATGGCAGAAAGAGCAGAGCCGACCGCTGAAGAGAAAGATTTTAACCCCCAAAAATCTAAAAAGCCATGTATGGAAGTACTTTGGATTTTGGTCAGTACAAGATAAAATCATGGAGCCAAGAGATAGTGGTATGCAAGCTATGTAAAACACAGTTAGCATATCACTCGACAACTAGCAACCTGAAGTCACATCTCGAAAATGTGCACCCAAATGAGTATGGCATAATGTGTGGAACTACAGCTAAACAGCCAAACTTGACACTTTGCACTGTCCGGCACAATGTCTTTGTCTGCAGCACGACAAGAGGCCATCACGCAGAAATTAATTTTGTAAGGACATTGTAAGGACGTTTATTTGTAAGGACATGAGACCAATCAGTGTCGTGGATGGGGAAGGCTTCAGGGAGTTATGTGAAGCAGTGGAACCAAGATACCATATTAGTAGGAGTAAATAGCACTCTCTCGAGAGAGAAGCTGCAAGTGAGCGAGTTGTCTTTGCCATTCATTTTCTTGTTTTGTGGAAGTGTTAAAAATGTTTAAATAAACACCTATACAAGTAGTAAGCCTAATGTCTCTTTGTGTTATTTTTTTCTGTTATTGATGACGTACAGTAATGCGGGTCATTGACAAAATGCGCACCCAGATGTTCGAATAGGTCGAATTTACACGTTTTATTTAAAGTGAATATTCAAGCGTCATTTTTGAGCAATTTTGACAGCCCTAGGTTCAACGCAACAAGATATTCTCTTGAATAAAAATATGGTGATTAACGCGATCAACCTGAAGCCGGCACAGTGCGGGCAAAATAGCATACTTTTGTCTCTGTCAGTTTACTACCGAACGGTATGTCATAGCGGGATGAAACACTGATGATGTGGTGTTGATATAAGAATTTTTGAATTTACCTTAATTTTATAAAGAGTACAGTCGACAATCAGTGCTGTCATCACACTATTCTAAGTTCAATAACTAGCAAACCTGACATTGCACAGACATGACACGCATATCAAACAAACGTACAGAAACAGGGCTTTCAAATGATACCAAATACTCTACTACTACATCGAAGCAATCATGTTATAAATGTAGTCCTAAATAAAAAAAATAAAATAAAAAATAGAAAACACTGGGTGTAGCCTTTTCAATGACCAAGACATCAGCAACAAGTAAACAGAGTAAAACAGCGTAAAAATAACATGAAAATAGCCTAGATTTAAAAGGTTGATGAAAAGTTCATTTTCTATTTTTAATTAGCCATTGAGTGGAAAATTTGCATATTAATATGATTATTTCACTTGAGTGTGAAAATTCTCTGGAAATACTTGTGACATGCCTCACCTTCAAAATCTTTGATGTCCATGGGTGCCCATTCTGTAATACTTTGCTGGTTGCAAGATTTTGTGATGCACTGATTCTGATTTTGAGCAGAGTTGAGATAGCCACCAGGCAGAGGAGGTAATACAGGATAGATCGAACCATAGCCTCCAACAAAATGACTGGATATGTGTGGAGAAATTTCTCCATCTAAATATTGTTGGGCTGAGTGAGTACTAAAGGTAGCACCTCTTGAAAGAGATGCAGGCACTGGTCGAGAGGGGTCCAAAAAAACATGGGAATTATAGTTAGCAACTGGACGTGCATATTGCTGATCAGGGGTCATGTAGGCAGACTGCATTCGATGGCCAGAAACTTGATTACACTTTTTGACAAAGGATCTCCAGCCTGAGTCAGTGATGCCACCTTGCAGGTGTTGGATATTGCTGTAGCCCGAATCACCGACAAATGCACAGTGGTGAAACTCTGAGCCGTTCTTGGTTTGCCTACTCTCTGTTGTGAAGTCTGTAGTCCCCTGATAAAAATGACAGTCATTCTGGCTCTGTGGGCCAAGACCATGTTGCGTAGGTTCCGAAACCATCAATGGAGTGTGATTGTCTTCTTGGCTTCTGAATGGTTCAAAAAAGTTCCCTGGAGAATCTTGGAAAGTACCCGTTTGATCTTCTCTCAATTTGACTTTCTCTTCGGGAGGCGTGGGGCTGGCCCTTATAATGGTGGTGCTGAGTTCCATACTTGTGTTTCTCTAAGTTAAAAAATGAGAAAGTCTTATATTATATGCCAGTGACCAGCTAAAGTAATGAAATAACACTACACAGAGACTAACACATAAAATAGCATACCTGTATTATTTTTTCTATATTCAAAGGTTGGCGAGAACTTATACCTGTTAAGTTTAACAAAGCTATCAGTGCATTTTCTTTTTTCTTTGAGTTACTTTGGCTTTAATATATCCTGTTAAAGCCAATAGGAAGACAAAGCTGTTTTATTGCCATGTGTTCTTGCTTCAATGTCACATGCATTTTCCCCTCATGTTTTATTATGTAATATCACCAAAACTGAATATCCACCTACTAATAGCAACAAAAACTCTAGGCCTATTAACAACTTTTACAAAAACTTACAAAACTTACAAAAAATAGTAGGCCTTCCTACACCAGGTTTGTATATTAAGGGCTGCCCTTATTTTAAATTATTATTAATGATTTATAGTATGCCATTATTTTGTGAAATGTTTATTTAGATAGCACATCATTCTTTAAGAAAAAGGAAAGAACTTAGAATCATATAATTCTGTATAATTATACTTCACTACTATATCCCCAAGTGTTGAGCGCACCCTCTCGTTGAGGGGTGTTGGTGTAAGATCTGACATACAACAGTTTTAAAAACTTTACTGGTAAGTTCGTCTTCATGTAACAGCATTAAATCACCGCCTATAGAACACTTCTCTTACATTTTGTAGAACAACTGGTAACTATGGTAACAGCATTATGGTGCACATACACCTTCACACAAACTTCAATAAACTACACCCCTTTCCCCCACTTCTAATCTGCAAAAAAAATATTGGTAGTGTTGCCAGTGAGAAAAGTAGACAAAAGTAGCCAGAAAGTAGCTAAATTACATCATTCACATATTATTGTCAAAGTCAAGTTCAGATGATTTCTCTATGACCCTGGGGATGAAATTTGATTACTATTAGAACCAGTCTGCATGCCACAGCCGCCTGCCAGGTGTTTGGCCTGCACTAATACTCTATTCCACACAATGTAACAGTAACCCATAAACTCCACAGGCGGGCCTCAAAGTGTGGCCTCAAAGTGTGGCTAAACCAGACGGGGGGGATGGGGAGGTGCTGGTATTTTTTTGTTTTTTGACTCAGCGGTCCTTGGTCTGAAAAACATTGAGCAACACTGGTCTATAGGCAAGTTGCAGGCAAGTTGCTGGTCATTTCTTAAGTGTTGATAGATATGTAGCACAAAGCTGTGAGTTGTTTTTTGTTTGGGAGTCTATTTTTACTTGAAATTACTGAAAGCCATTGCAAAAATATTGGATCATTTATTTAATCATTAAATAATATATGGTACAATTTGTTAGATCTTGGTTCTATAGGTTATGTGCAATCATTTTAATATATTTTAATAAACATTAAACCAATCCGGCCAAAGGTTTATAGCAAATTTCGTTTTGTTGGCCCTCTGGTGTATTTCACCTTGACATCACTGATGTAATTGCCTGATTTAATCCTTGGGACCGGCAAATCTTCACATGTTAATCTTGCAAGAATCACGGTTTCTTCGCGCCAACCCTTACAGGAAGCGTAATAATTTTTTTTCTGGAGAAGCTGAACTTTAACCAAAAAGCCACCAGGTGGCACTTGGAGGCTCTGTCTTTCCTATAGACAAATCCAGCGAACCTTCAGTGGGCGCCGCCATCTTGGTTTTCGCCATCGCTGCGTTCCTTTGGAGTCATATTTTGCCGTTGATGTGAATGTCATTCTTGAGGTTGCTGGTGTTTGACATTGTCAGTTTTAAATTGAATGGCGTTTGAAATTGCGCATTGGGTAGAGGACGTTAGGCAGTGGCCTAAACTTACCGATTAAGGTATTTTTTTAAATAACAAAATGTATTATTGTCATCAATAATGGCAACAATTGTCATTACTCGCTGTGTTGCTAATATTCACAAACCTGACTCCGTCATTACTAACTGTTACTTATGTTCACAATAATTAATAATATTTAATAATTAATTAAAGTAACTCTGAAAACAAAATTGATTTATTGTTTTGTTTATCAATAATGACAATACAACCAAACGCTTTCGTTACAAGCGGTGTTGCTGATATGTTCAAAATGAACACCGTTATTATTAGCTGTGTTGCTAAATATGCTCACAAGCTTCACAAGTTTAAACAAATATAGCCTATTTACCACGACCAGTTAGCTGTAAAAGTAGCCTACGTGTTCTTACAGGTATTCAGGATTATTTCATTCATAGTCTGGCATGTGATGAGGCTCAATTTTAGAACTCTAAAATTGAGATATCTAGAACTTAAGCTACCAAAGACCGTTTAACACACCATTTTGCTACTAACTTAGCAGCAGAGGAACGCAGCAATGGAGGGGGTGCTTTACTTCTGTGTTTCGCTGGATTTGTCTATAGGCAGTGGCCTGTTTTCAGCTGTAGGCTAGGTAGTCTGTAGGCTAGTTTTCTTTTTCTATGTATAGAAATAAAAGCATCTGTACATTAGCCTACTAATGCTTACCTGCTGCTCCTTTATGACTAACATCAAAATCATAATTGCTAGGCACGCACAAACAAACTTTTTTTTTTTTTACTAGGCTACCGCAGGCACTTGCGTGAACTGAGCCTACTTGGCAGCCTTATTCAAATTTACAATTCCCATACTTTGGCCAATTGCCTTTGAAAAAAACCAGCAACATTGTGAATTTGGAAAGTTCGTTTTAACGCCTCCTAAATTATTTTCTTGTAGATATTTGGAGTTTAAAACGAGCACAATGATTGGTCGGAGTGCAGCACGTTTCCAGTATGTTGCTGCCCAATGTGTACAAATTGCCTAGTGCGCGAAGTGAACCCAAAGTCAATCAATGGCTTATTACGCATTATGAAGTGACAAATAATAGCACCGTAGTTTGATGTTTAAATGCGCATCTGCTATGCAAAATGCATAGTTTCTGAACCTAAATCTAATGGGTCATTATTATAATAAAAGTATCACACAGGATGACCTTTCATTTACAGCTAATACAAAGGTCAAAGAACCTGCCTTCAGCTCCACAGATGACCCTGACATGATTGAAACAGCCTCCATCTGGCCCTTTGGCCTGACTGCTCCTACTGATATGGATCTATATCCTGGAATTATAATGGGACTCTTGTATGTTGTTATATTAACCCCACAATTTTCTTATGATGTGTGCCTAATTGACTAATGGTGAACTTTCACCATCTGAGAGACTGAAAACCTACCCTCGGCAGTTGGGTTAGCCCCTTGAGCCGTTGGAACTGCCCAAGGTTTCTTCCTTTACCATAACAAGTAAAAACAAAAAACGATGCTAGGGAGTTTTTCCTTGACCCTGTTGCTCATTGGTGCTCTTTGTGGTAAGCGCTTTGAGACATGCCTTTTGTAAAATGCGCTATACAAATAAAATTGAATTGAATAATGAAACACGAGTCCAACCTAAACAAACAAGGTTGGATGGAGTTGTGGGGGGCGTTTTAATGAATGGCAGACGTCGTAGAGATAAAAATATGCAAACGATCCCCCTTTAGACTTGTCTTGATGTTGCATTTTGTGCTGATAGCTAATGAGCCCTGTTTGGTAATTTAAAGGTATAGTTCGGTTTTTAACAATTGAGCCCCTTTCACAGGTTGTCTAAAATGCAATAAAGTGGTTGAAACCGAAAATGTTGACGATTGCTCCTTTCTTGGCTACTTCAAAATGGCTCGCACTGGGCATTTGTTGTTTCTATCCTTAAAACACCGTTTTTCAAAAAGTGCTACTCACTGAGTGGTTAGTGGTGCTCGCTGATGTTCCAAAACATGTATTGTAGTGAAATAAAGCTTCTGTCATGTTTTATTTGGCACTTTGTTTATATTAAGGAGCAAAGTGTCTTTTAAAAGAAGCCTATGGGCCTTAAAAATGGCAAATAAAACATGACAGAACGCTACTATCACTACTTAATTCACACCCACCGTTTTTTGTGTTTTCTATGGTTATGCCTGTGTCATTCTACGCCAGAAGGAGCAACTTTAAATCAAGCAAGCCCAGGGTCTTAGCTTTCATTTGAAACTAGTTTTATGTTTCTAGGTAAAGGAGTTTTCAAGTTATAAGCTTTTGAATATCAGTAGGTACTCATGGTTACCAAAAGTCCCTATGGGAGTTTACATAGAGAACCCAAGCAAAACGCAAACATGCCTTTACAAAAATTGTTGTGAAAAATCTTAAAGTTTAAGTGCAGCAAGCTGAGAAATGGGGTTATGCTTAGTTAGTCTATAGAAATTTGAACTGAGCAGAACAATACTGTGTTCCAACCTCTGTAACTTTCTCAGTATGTCACAGGAACAAACTTACTCTTCTAGAAAAAAATGTAAGGGGTGTGACCTGTCCAATGTTATAAGGCACATCCCTGAGTCTCAAACTATGTGGGAACTGCCAAGCTTTTAATTTGGGTATGCCATTTTTATGCCATTTTGAAGAAAATACCGTGTTCATTTCTTTAACACATTCATCCTCCCAAGCACACCTCCCTGACCAGGGCCGAATGCAGGATTGCGGGCTGCAGAATTTGACTGGAGAAGCTACATGCTGTAGGCCTATTCTGAACTGTTTAATAAAATGTTTTATTAACATCAATTGATGTTTTATTAATATCAATTGTGCCGTCCCTATCCACGCAAAACTAATATTTGTGCATCTGCGATGTTTATCACAGAGGTGAAAGTAGGGTGACCAGATTTGAGTTTGGGTGAGGGAGGGATCTACGTATGGACAAGATTGTTACCAACCCCTACTTATTTAGTTTCTATTCATTTTGGCTCCCCCTGCTGGGGCAGGTATTTTTTGTGCCTTTACCTGTTTATGTGTGCACACAGGTTAACTGCCTCTAATTAGATCCACCTGGCTCAACCTACATAAGGGCGTCCACTGCCGCCGTCTTCTAAAAAGAAGCCTTTCGACCAATGACAGTAGATCTACTATCAGACCGTACTTCACCACACCCCCTACTCACTTCCACACCATGCAAAGCAAACAGAAGCCTAGCGGAAGGGCGTGATTAATTTGTGAACTGAGAAACTCAATTGATATTTAAATGTATAGGTCCATGTTTGACACAGCAAAATCCCGGACGAATTTGATAGTCAATAAACTAACAATAAACCCTTGTGCATTATATTTCTTAATAAATGTGGGCAAGGGCGTAACTTTGTGCTGAACATTGGAGGGGGTCAAGATAACAGGGCGTAACTTTGTGCTGAACACAAGGGGGGGGATCAAGATCTCTAAATAAATAAATGTAATAAATAGATCAAATAAATAAATAAATACATAAATAAATAAATAAAGTTTTAAAACGCAAGATTACCACCGACATTTTTGCTTGTCGGCTCTCCACTGCTGTTTTGCCAGATATTAAAAATATTTGCTATATATTTGATTTTTAAAAGTCCTACTTTGGTTGTTTTGTAAGCGATTTTATGACCACGAAAATGGTTGCATAAACTTACCGACAGAAGGACGTTTTTTGACCACTATAAGGCTGTGATTGTATCTAATTAACAAGCTAAATGTAGGACATGCTAGTTAACTTCAAAATTTGCAGAGACGTATGGTGGAAGACATTAAAAAATAGGGCAAATATTCCTTTTTCTTACATTGCAATTATTTTACATTCAGTATTACAGATTTTTAGCATATAAGATAGATAGATAAAGACCGACTAACCATGTTTCTGTCATAGACTAGCCTACCAATCTAACTAACAAGCCAACAGACATGCACCGTCATTCACTGTATGAGTGGAAAAGGTCTCTGAACCTTACAGCCTATTTTCTGAATTAACCAGCTGCATCTAACTATAAATAAAGTGTTCAGCAAGGGATGGCAGATAGGTAAATGATGCCAAAACCTGTGACTGTATTGTAGCAAACAGTTACACAATTCAGGAAAACTGACATTTGTCCTACATAGTAGGCTACATCACTGGCAGCATCTGGTCTTTCTTTGCAGGAGGCTAAGCTGGCAATCAACAACAAACCAGCAGTCAACAAATCATAAGCTAACTTGACAATATGGGTATTTACTTACCTCCTTTTGGTCAGGACTTTTTATCTTTACACAAGCAGATGGTCTCGGCCAACAATTAAAAAAAGTCTGCCTGGAATGCGGGCTGGGTAATACCAAGTAATTGATAGGCAGGGGGGGGGTTTACATTACAAGGTGATTAAACATGCTGCAACCACATGTATTCTGCAGACAATTTAAATAATTAAAGAAAATTGAACAAAAATAATTAATAATTTTATTAACTGTACTGATGGAATAATATTGGGGTTGGGGGGGGGGGGGTATATTGGCTGCATCTGATTATTGGGGTGGGGGGTGTCATGTAACCCACGTGGAAATTACGCGCCTGAATGTGGGAACTTGCTACACCACATTTGGCACATTAACATTTGTTGGTCGCATAAGGTCCACGATTATATATTGGGTCCAGTGAAGAGCTATTCGTGACCTAGTTTGCTAGCTTGCATACATATTTAAGTTTGTATTCATTATCATTTCAGAAGTTTCACTGAGTTATACTCAGTGTTAATTTAGTTTAAGTCTTTTGATGAAAATTAGTTTTAGTCATTTGATTTCATTTTGTTTTAGTCAAATTTTAGTCGACGAAAATATTAAGCAACATATACTAAAATAGATTTTTTTTTCTTTCCAGGAAATAAAACACACATTTCAGCTTCCATGTAGAAAACAAAGTACTTAGCACTGTAATTTGGTATGTAAAACAGACATTTCCCACCATTATATTCAACACCTTTCTATATTTTAAATTGTTCAAATGAAATGCATGAAATAGGGCTGGGCAATTAATCGAAAAGTCATCGAAATCGACAGTCAGAACCTATAATCGATCTAATTTTCCAGGTCAATTATTTCAATTACTTCCCCTTTTAAAACACTACTATGTGTATAGTCACATGACCGTGCTCCGTTTCTGTTGTTATTCCGCCGACATGTCTATTATGGAAAGCTTAAAGGTCTCATTCCATCGTATTTTCATTCATTTTGTGGTGGTCTCTTGTCTAAAATAATGTCATGAGAGTTGCTTTTGACAAAAATATGCTGTGGTTGTCTTGTTTTAAGCTATTTTAGTTAGGTGAAAACGAGAGCAGGGATAGCACGAGAGGATTCTTATGAATATTAATGATATGCAAACGTATCGCCTCTGATTGGCTAACAGCACTGTGACGCTCCCTCTAGTGGGTCTGTCTGCAGGCAGCCTAACAATGTTGTTTTCTTGAGGGCGGGCTAACTGCATAGCTAATGTTCAATGTGACGTAGGCTTTTCCGATTCGCTCGTTTTTCCCGGCTGTTTTCTATCACAGGCGAATACAGACTACAGGGGTAGGAGAGCATTTTGAAGGTGCGCCGGTAAGGCTTGAAGGTGTACATGTCAGTCAAGTGTACATGGGGGAAACCCTGTTTTGTCGTCGTCTTCTTTTTCGTCTCAATGGCTTCTATTTTAGTGTTCATTTCGTTTTCGTCCTCAAAAAATTTATCGGGACAAAATTAAGGACAATTATTTTGTCAACAAAATTAACACTGGCTGCACTGACATCTTTTGCAACTTGTAGTGTTCAAATGTCCAACGGCGTAGAATGTTGTGCAATCATTAGAGAGGTCTTGTGCTGCCTCCTAGCGGCTGCCGTTGTACTGACATATTACACAGTTGCGTTACTCGCGTATTTCGTGGGTGAAACATCCATTACCAACTAGAACCTTCTGTATAAACTGAATCTAATGGCATCTGTTTTTGCTAGGATTCAAAACCCCAGTAACTACCTCCAGTAGAAGTCATCCCAGATTGGGCTCTGCTGTCCCCCCCCTCAAAATATTCCCACATTTCCCCCACTGCACAAACTCCAGTACACTATACTATCGTTTTGTAGGCTCCCTCTCTCTCACGCCGTCATGCATGTGCTAAAATTAGGCCTAAGTTTATGTCGCTATTAGTAAGTTGATACTCAGTTTCAGAGATGATGTTGCATAATGAAACACACAGGGAAAATGCATGTGACATGGTCATGAAATTGCCTTCCTTGTACTGCCTTAAACCATATGTAAAATGGTACTCACAAACCACAGTTATCTGGATTCAAACTGTCTACCTTACAAACCTCCTTTACTGTCTTAATCATATATAAAACTCAACCCACTTGACTACACGACACTCAGATAGACAATTGCTGTCCCCAAAAAACTGCCCAAAAGGGTCTGTGATGAGTTTTGTAACAACACTTAGAATTTACGATGTCAAAGAAAACAAAAAAACAACCTTTAGATTTGGAATACCATGACCCTCATTGATGGAGAGGTAAGTAAGTTGGTCGAAACTGTGATTGGAGCTTTGTGGCTCTGCAAAGGGAGAGTCCTTAGTGTACGTCTTGATAAGATCCTCTGAAGTCACAGGTGACAACGCCCTATAAGATGTGTAAAAGAAACATATACATATATATACACATATACATTATACAAACCCAAGAGAACATACAGTTGCTTAAAAAAACATCCTATACAAAATATATATCATACCCCTAACTAAACATGCACATTTTAATGTGAGATGAGTTAAAACAAAGTCATCTTACGACACAGCACACTACTACAGGGCTAATGAGATTTTACCTACTTAATGCCTTGTGCATTTCTCTCATACAGCAGTGATATAACAAGCTTACATTTGGTGATGAACCAGTAAGCCAACGATACATTTTGATTTAATGGAATATTTATGCTGTATGAGACTCAAGTTTTCTTTAGGAATTTTGGCATTATCCCAAATTTCAAACTGGAAGAATTATTATAGACATCTATGGGAATTTATCAGAAATTTTACATAGAATGTTTCTGGAATACCAGAATTTTTCCAACCTTTGTAATCCAAAAGGAAGTGTTTCCCTAAATGGTAACACTACCTATACTGGCAACGTGTTACATTTCCCCAAACAGTAACACTGGTGCTCTACCAGCTTAGACCACAGGTGTGCCATTCACTGGACCCCTTACAGTTTGCTTGTCAGACAAATGTGGGTGTAGAGGATGCCATCCTTTATCTGCTGAACAGGGTACATTCTCATTTGGATAAAGGTGAGTGTGCTGTGAGGATCATAGTCTTTGACTTCTCTAGCGCTTTCAACACCATCCAGCCTCTTCTGTTTCAGGACAAACTGTTACAAATGAAAGTGGACCCAAGCCTTGTGACCTGGATCACCAACTACCTTACTTTACGGCCACAGTATGTTAGGCTGGGTGACCTCAGATCTGATGTGCTGGTCAGCAACATTGGGGCCCCACAAGGTACTGTTCTCTCTCCTGTACTGTTCACCCTGTACACCACTGACTTCAAATACAACTCTGTCATGCCACATGTAGAAGTTTTCTGATGACGCTGCAATTGTGTCATGTATAAGGGATGGTCAAGAGGAGTACAGGAGCCTTGTGCGGGACTTTGTGGGATGGTGCAGAACAAATCATTTAATACATCCAAAACTAAGGAAATGCTGGTGGCCTTCAGGAGACGGGCTCGTCTGCTTTGATGGAGTGACCGTTGAAACTGTAAGTTCTTACAAATACCTAGGGGTACACCTGGACAATACGCTGGACTAGTCTGACAATACTGACACATTGTACAAAAAGACACAGAGCAGGCTATACTTCCTGAGGAGGCTGGGGTCCTTTAACATCTGCAGAAAGCTCTTGCTTATGTTCTACCAGTCTCTCATGGCCAGTGTCCTTTTCTATGGTGTGGTGTGCTGGGGAGGCAGCATGAAGAAAAGGGATGCAGGGCGACTGGATAGGCTGATTAGGAAAGCGGGCTCTGTGGTGGGAATGGAGCTGGAGACACCTGACTGCCTTTGTCTATCCTACATAGTATGTTGCTCATTGCCTACACATACTGTAGTAGCACACTTTATTTGTGGTCTACCTCCCATAGTCTGCTTGCTTACACTTACTGTTATGGCACAATTTATCATAATCTACCTACCTTTTAGTTAAATGTATGTATGTATACAGTAGGAAAGCCCTTGGGTTGAATAAGGATGTATGCATGTTAAGGTATATCTACATCTATAGATTTAAATTAAGGTATAACTATCTATAGGTTCATTTACTGTAGGGTTGTACTAGGTTAGTATGTATACTTGTATGGATGTCATTGTCTTTGTGCCTTGTTGTGTATGCTACTGGACACCTTAATTTCCTTCGGGATTAATAAAGTATCTATCTATCCATCTCCCACTACTGGTAAAGACATTAGTGACTCACTTGTATTATTTCCAAAAACCTTTAAAGATATCTGCTATTAAACCAATAAAAAACTAACCTTGACCCATATCTAATCTAACCTCTAATTTGTAAGTGTTACAGTTAATTTTGATATGAGTTTGAAGAGGCATGTTCATGAGCTAGGTCTGTGCAATGAGAAAAATAGGCATGGCAATGGGGGCAGACAAAACTCTTTTAAGGGTCAATTTCACACAAACGGTTTATTTCACTAGTGGAATAAAGAATAATGGAAAGTTCAGTGTACTTTTTGCTTACCCTTCTTTAGGATGGATAGAGGTCTGACTAGGGCTGGAGTGGATTAGGGGAGAAGTTGAGGGCCTAAAGGAAGATTGGGCATCTGCAGGACTGTGCTCAGGAGAGGATTTCAAGATGTCTAGCAGACAGACAAAATAAACTGTAAAACTGGACAAGGGTCTATATCTAATATTTAGATACAATGAGGAATTTGCATATTTTTTGCCACACTCATTTAAAATTAATATTAAAATGACAAAGAACACAACTAACAAAACACTACTATCAGTGGAAGATTTTTTCTTTTAGTGAAAGATCTGATCATTACCTTTGACAGCAGATGGAGTAAACAATGGTGGAGTGCCACAGACCCGTGAGGAAACTTCTCTGAGTTTGACAGTAGCACCTTTCTTGCTCCTGCCTGCAACAGTGCCTAGAGTTTCCTCTGATTTAACTAAACATGGCTTACATTCTTCCAAGTTTTTTGATGTGTCTGTAGTGTCTGGGAAGTTGCAAATCAAGGGATTTGACACGGTCAATGCAGTTGGTGGAGAAATTTCATCTTCCTTTCCATCTGACAAAAAAGCTGTCAGATTATGAGAGGTTCCTTCTGTCCCATCACATGATGTAGATGAAGATGACGTTTTAGCATCAAAACTGTCATTTACTGGTCGATTTTTAAAATGACCTTCAGCCATATGATCCAGGTCATCAGTTAAAGCAAGAATGTCTACACAGGACTCTGAATTGTAAACTTCACTCGCATTTGCTGACAGCTCCACTTTCTTAAGATACTTCTCCATATCAGACATACAATTACCTACAACACTTGCCTCGGCTGTTGCAGTTATGCGGCTTTGATCAGGTAAAATACTTGCATTTTGGCTTTCCATAGCCGTCTGTTTAAACTTGAATTTATTTTTCTGGGACAGCTCAATAATTATAGCAGCAAGCTGGGCTGAATCAGAACTAAGGGAGGCATTTGCAATAGCTGAAGCAATTGTACTGATGCTTAGTTCTGCATCATTAGGGGCCTTGGATAAGTTGTTTCCCAAAGCGGCAGTCTCTCTAATATCCTTCTTCAGCATTATTGGGTCCTCCAACCCCTAAAAATGTTAAAAAAAAAAAAGTAATTGTATCCAGGTTCAAAATAAAGCAACTTGCTTGTTTACTTGTTGGGCAGGGGATAGAAATAGTGAAAATAGAATTGAAATTCTAAATTTGTGTTAGCTATAGTTTTCAATTTAAAAGCAATACATGAGTCTAGCGTTAGACAATCAGACAGTAAATCATTTTTGCCTTCCTAGGCTTACCTTCACATTGTACTTGTCCATAAGAGCAGGTTGGACATCAATATTGGTTACAGTTCTGTCAACATTGTCTTCCAAGGTCTTGTCCAAGTCTTCTATGCTCACACACGGGAGAAAAGTTATACATTCTTAATTAATTCCATGAGAAAAACTGTGAGGGTTGTAGAGTTTTTAATCAATTAATCTAACTATTCTTTTAGTAATTTGCAATCATTTTGAACCACATTCAAATTTTACTTCCTTCAAAGGATAATCTATTACCCACAGAAAAGAACATAATTTAGATCCATGTTAGAGCAAATCCACATGTTACAAATATGTTTAAATGAAACACAAAGACTGGCAATATGGCAATTGATTGACAGTGAACCGTTAGGCTTAACCATAGATGTGACAATGGTATGACTAAAATTTTAATTCAGTTCAGAGCAATATGTTTTAGACCTGTGTGATTAGGTACATTTCAGAGACTGTTAAGGTCCATAGCTCTTCACTTCACTGCCACAGCCACTCAACTATGGTTACCTCTAACCTGTACACGATTTTATATTAACTTCACAGGCATCCAGGAGGCAAATTTGGGGAGATTTAAATCAAAATTTGGAAAATGCAAGGAAAGGATTGGAGATTTCTGACACATGCGTGAACCGCCTTTAATATGCACCAAATATCCATCATCATAAGCAACAGCAATTGCATCCTTGAACCTGTACTTGCTAATGAAAAGCCTACCTCTGATGGTCAGCTGAGCATAACTTTTGAGCTTAACTAATTTCTGGTGGGTTAAATGAAAATGCAAAGTATGAGGCAGTAATTTCTTATGGCTTGTTGCATGATGAGCAAGTTTCAGATTTTATTTTTTTTAATTATGTCGACAGAACAGTTGCATTCCTCGTCAGGACTAGCAATAATAGCTTGCTTAATTCGGTCCCATCAGCAGCATAAGCCTGAATTGCCATCATGCATGAACTGCAATAATGCTCTAGATAACAAACAAGCAAAAACTTTTTTTTTTTTTTAATTCTTCATGATAATCTTTTTGGCTTCTGCCCAAGTGGAAATAGAATGCCATAAATGTGATAGGTAACCATCCCAAATGTAACTACAAGACCTTAACATTTTATCAGGTTATTATTTCAAGGGCAATTTCACTACCCTCGGACATGTGACCCCAGGAGATAATCAGACAACGAAAGTCACTAAGCTAAGACGAGGAAATAAGAGTTATGTAGTGCTTGGCCTCACTGTGACGAAGGTGGGAGACGAGGGAAGGTCGGTGTGTTTACTGTCTCTATAAATAAGGCGTCACATAAAGACATTGAGCTACACCCCATCACGCAGATATGCCGCTTGAGTTTTTTTCACAGAAAACATTCCAAATATTGCCAAAAATCATCCCGCGTTGTGAATGCCACTTCAGTAAACCAGCGAGCACTGTGGCATACTAAATTGGGCCCAGTTTCCCAAAACCTTCTTCTCGCCAAGTTCTTGAGTTATACCTAAATCTCTCTCCTACCGTTAAGACACGATTCCCAAAGTCATGGGATCTTCTGTAGATCTTCAGGTCACACGTTCATAGGGTTGGTGGACCACTCTTAAGCTTGCGTTCAGATAGTTTTTAGCTCAAACACACACTTAATGGAGCTTAAAAATATATATATTTTATTGTCTTAGACGTGTATATTTACTACCATAGAAATCCAATATGGTTGTGTTGCATTGTGTATTTATTTTAGCGTTTTATTTATGTTTCATAAAATAAAGTACATTTTCTTTGTCTTTTAACCCCTCTAAAATGCAAAGATTTCACCAATAAACCGTCATATTGATGCACTATTAAAATTTAATATTGCATATCTTTTGTTGACAGTCACTTAAACGCTCATAAAACAAACTTCACTCATGCTCAGGCCTTTTATTAATATCGATAAACTTTCTTTCCCTTAATCAATTTATTTTAATTTAATATTCTTGTCTTATGGTGCTACAGCAAAAGGCACCCATGAGTAACAGGGGGCTAACCAAACTTAGTCTATGGTGCGAGTTAAATGAATTATTATTCCATTACATTAGTCTATGGTGCAAGTTAAATGAATCAATGAGTGAAGTGGCCCGGTTGTATCTTTCTTTGCTTGTTCAGCAATAACGCACTAAGGCCATTTGTAATAAAATGTATAGTATCTGTATCAATTTAAGACTTTAAATAACGTATGCAAAAGCCAATGATCTCAATTCCCACCTGCATTCATTGGCTCATCTCCATTACTGAAAGGAATAGTTTCACTTTGGAAGGAGCTACCTCTGGAAGAAAAATCGGAGGGTCGAATCAAAGCAAAGGGCTCCCTTTTCTCTGGAGAATTGATGATGTAACCAAAGGAGGGCTAGACATAAGAGGACAAGGAAATACACAAAGTTACTCAATCTGACAGACAAGCCATTAAAAACAGCCACAATAACAAAAACACTGTGTCTTAAGGTTTACTGTGTGTGTGTTTGTCAGAGCAAGAGCAAATTTTTACTGTTACAGTAAAGAGCCACATCATACATGGCCACACATGATGCCCATGCCCATCCCTTCCCCTCTCTCTCTCTCACCCACCCACACACACAGATTTATTGTAAATATCACACACCAACATGACATCTGGGTCAGAAGATAAAGGATTATATTAACAGGATTTATGCACAGGGTGGGAAAATACATTTGTCCCTCCAAAAAAAAAGTATCATATTTAAAGGCTAACTATGCAACATTTTTCATTTAATTAATCCGTTTCATACGGTTTAGGATGCTAAAATGAGTCATTACATGGCGAACGAACAGTGTAGAATGCGCCACTGTGGCCTATAGCAGTAGATACAGTAGATACTTGCAATATTCAGCAGCGCAGACCGCCCCCAATACAATGCAATACAATGCAATTTAGAGGGAGCTCGCGCAAGAGAAAAACAGAACGTTACTTAGCCCCTCTTTAAAGTTAATGTCTTTAAAAATAACTTTAAGACTCATTTTTTAAAGATTGCAATGTGGAAAAGGCACCAGTTTTGTAGAATGACCCTGTTGAAGTTTTGCTATGGCCCATTGGATACCTTAAGCTACCAAAATTCAACACTAACAAGGTAAATGTGGTTTGACATTCTATGACTCCTTTAACCGTCAGCCACCTACAATTGTTGACCTAATGTAATGTAAAAAGTGGGCAGCGTTGACAAACCGACATGAATTTTCACATATTGTAATTTTGTATAATAAGGTATAAAATGTTTCAGAGGCAGTTTTATGCGGCCGCTACAACTACTTTTCAAACCGTTTCGAAACAACGCCTGCTGCAGACTCAAAGGGGGGTTTACACGTTGGGTGGACCTCACTGCGCGTGTTCAAAGGTTCTTCCAGTGGCAAAATGATAGTTGTAAAGGCTTCAATTCTAATAAACAGAGGCCAGTGGGTATGCACTGTCCAGTTATTATATACAGTCAATGGCTTGCCAGCCAGTATAGCTCCATTAAACACAGCAGACACACACACACTCACAGAAATACACATACACACCCTAACAGACACACACACACACACACACACACACACACTGCCTCACCCTACAATCTGACTCTCTGAATACTACAGACTGTTATTCTATTGTTTCTTCTACCTCCACCTATTTTGACCCGTTTTAACGGTTTCAAATTAAAAGTCCTCATTGCCATAATACACTATTGAATTGTAGAATTGTTTTACTATAACACTAACTATAATACACACTAATTATAATACCACCATATAATGCTTCCATTAACTACTGTGACTGCTTATTATTCTTAACCATTGTAACCTTAAGTACCTTAGCAACTGATAACTGCTAGTTGGTGACTTAGTAGACAAAGCTGCTGATAATTAACATTTATGCTATGCTGAGTACTAGTGTTGGCATTATTAGCATTGTTAGTATAATTACAGTATAATAAATTATAGTTATAGTTATATTACAGTTAATTGTATAGTATAATTATAGTTAGCATGTATGCTAATTAATATCAGCTAAGTCCACTGAGTACTACTGTTTGTATAGTTAACATTGTTAGCTTAGTTAGCATGTTTAATTCACAGCAGCTAGGTTCACACGCACAGAAAAAATTGGGTGTTGCGGTGGCAAGTCCACCCCGCGGTTTCTGCCAAGAAAATACAATCTAGTTTTGGATGTGCTACTGAAAGGCAGGGACGCTTCAACACAAAGGCAGGTATTAAACGATCAACTGTTTCTTCCAAAGGCAGACATCCCCCTTAAGAATCAAGATCAATAATAAATTACCTAAAACATCAAATGTAACCTTTCTAATACAAATTCTAAAACAAATTGTCTCTAAAAGACACTACAAGAAGCAACTACATGTATAAGAAGCCAAAATTCAGGTATTCAGGATTGTCCTTAAAAAACTGCAAAACAAACATTCCTCACACAACCCTAACAACATACACGTTTAACAGCTTCCTCTTCATTTCCAAGGCAGCCAAGGGCTTCTGATCTTTGCTGAAAGAATTCCCCCAAAGACAGCCGAAGATAAGACTGATTTCCTCTCTCAAAGTCTGAAGAAATTTGCGAGGCCCTCAGAAGAATGTGACTACTTGTTGGCAGTTTCCACGAAGAATCTTGAATACCCAGACTTCCATCAGCCTCTATCTGCTCCTCCTAGAGAATAAAGACGTTTCCAAGAAATATTAACAACAACAACGGCAGACCTAGGGTTAGATCAATAATATCAACAATATTATAAAGTGAATGACAAAGAGCAGTAACAGTAACAAGTAACACATAGAAATGAAAAATCAAGCCAACGGTACTTTACGGCGGACTTTACCTCCGCTCAGTATGAATTATAAATTTTAAGTTATAACTTGAAGCTACCTTGGACATATGTGATGTGGTGCAATTAGTAACAATTAGTAGTTCGTAAACTCGAACGTGGTGGCAAATTAAGTCGGAACTAAGCCAAGATGGAACTTACGCTCAGCTGGTGCAACCGTCTGCATCAGCATTAGTGTTTGAACAACGTTGAGTTATTGTAATAGCCTATTGTTATTGCATTGCACCATTTCGAGAGTTACTATATTGTGTGAGAGTTACTATATTGTGATAGCACTGCATCAAAAGTTTGATTTACCGTAACGGTATCAGACGGTTTCTTTCACATGTTTACTGAATTGAGGAAAAGTTCCCCTCCACTACGTGATAAAGTTGCACTAGCTGTTATACATTGTTGTTGTTAAAAGGCAAACTGTGCCACGAAAATACTGTCACTGACATTAACTCATGAAAAGAATAAAACAGCTGTTTATTTATTCTGGGAGTGAACAAAGTTGTCAGAACGCTGATTTATATTCTATTAATGTTAATCTAGTGGATGCATAACATAACCCCAGCCATTACTGTAGCTTCTATTCTATGCGCCTTATATGTGGAAAAAAGTTTTTAAATGGGCCATTCATTGAAGGTGCGCCTTACGGTGCGTTTCCACACAGCGTTCACTTGGCAAATATTCGCTCATCATATTTTGCCTTTGGGAGTGGCCAAGGCAACGTGACGGTTACTAGTCGTAGCAAACAATATTCTACAGTAGGCTGCTTGCCAACTGCAAACCGAAGGAGCGCTAAAGTTAGCCTAGCAGCTTACCTAAACTAAACCGTGGGAAGCTTCTAGATAAATTTGGTGATTAATTTACCCCAAATATGTTTGTGTGACCCGTAAACGGCAATGCGTTATGCTATTACTTATATGTTGACACCAATCTTTGTTCCATAACACATTTTGGGCCATCTGTGGCAAGCAACGTTAGCTATGTGTTAGGCTAACTTCAGTTGGAACTGTTAATTTTCAAACCTACAATGTTCTATTTGTCTTATGGTAGCTATTTTATTAGATAGATTTGACAGCCACATCCACATCTTTCTTATACACATGCGGTTTCGAATAGTTGCATGTGATGATTATGGTGACAAGAAATAAAACAGAGATTTTTAAAGGGATAGTTCAGTTTTTAACACATTGAGCCCCTTTCACAGGTTGTCTAAAATGAAATAAAGTGGTTGACATCGAAATTTTGACGATTGCTTCTGTCTCGGCTATTTGGGAAATGTAGAATCGCCTCTGCCTGCCTTCAAAATGGCTAGCAATGGGCATGTGTTTCTATCCTTAAAACACTGGTTTTAAAAAAGTGCTACTCACCAAGTGGTTAGTGGTGCTCAATGATGTTCCAAAACATGTAACGTAGCAAAATAAAGCTTCCGTCATGTTTTATTTGGCACTTTGTTTATATGAAGGAGCACATAGATCCCTATGGGACTTACAAAATGGCTAATAAAACATGACAAAAACTGTATTTTGCTAGTAGATAATAAGGAGAACTAAAATATATGGCGGAAAGACACACACCTGGCGGCACTATATGCCTTCTGCTTGATAATCACTCCACATATAATATACACTCAACAAAAATATAAACGCAACACCTTTATTTCTGCTCTGATTTTTCATGAGATGGACTTAAAGATCTAAAATTCATTCCAGATACACAATATTACCATTTCTCTCAATCATTGTTCACAAATCAGTGTAAATGTGTGATCGTGAGCTCTTCTGCTTTGTTGAGAAAATCCATCCCACCTCACACGTGTGCCACATCAAGATGCTGATCTGACATCATGAGTAGTGCACAGGTGTACCTTATACTGCCCACAATAAAAGGCCACCCAGGAATGTGCAGTTTTTTGCTTTATTGGGGGTCTGGGGACTCAGAACCGGTCAGTATCTGGTGTGATCACCATTTGCCTTCGTCATCTTCTTCGCATAGAGTTTATCAGATTGTCAATTGCTGTTCAATGGCTGTGCGAAGTTGTTGGATATTAGTGGGAACTGGTACACGCTGTCGTATACATGTCCTAACATGTCCGGTGAGTATAATGGCCATGCAAGAACTGGGACATTTTCAGCTTCCAAGAACTGTGTACAGATCCTTGCAACATGGGGCCGTGCATTATCTTGCTGCAACATGAGGTGATGTTCATGGATGTATGGCACAACAATGGGCCTCAGGATCTCATCACGGTATCTCTGTGAATTCAAAATGCCATAAATAAAATGCACCTGTGTTCTTCGTCCATAACAGATGCCTGCCCATACCATAACCCCACCACCACCATGGGCCACTCGATCCACAACATTGACATCAGCAAAGCGCTCACCCACACACGCTGTCTGCCATATGCGCTGAACAATTCATCCGTGAAGAGAAGACCTCTCCAATGTGCCAGACGCCATCGAATGTGAGCATTTGCCCACTCAAGTCTGTTACGGCGACGAGCTGGAGTCAGGTCAAGACTCCAATGAGGACGACGAGCATGAAGTTGAGCTTCCCTGAGGCGGTTTCTGACAGTTTGTGCAGAAATTGTTTGGTTATGCTAACCAATTGTTTCAGCAGCTGTGTGAGTGGCTGGTCTCAGACGATCTTGGAGGTGAACCAGCTGGATGTGGAGGTCCTGGGCTGGTGTGGTTACACGTAGTCTGCGGTTGTGAGGCCGGTTGGATGTACTGCCATATTCTCTGAAACGCCTTTGGAGACGGCTTATGGTTGAGAAATGAACATTCAATGCACGAGCAACAGATCTGGTTGACATTCCTGCTGTCAGCATGCCAATTACACGCTCCCTCAATGCTTGTGGCATCTGTGGCATTTTGCTGTGAGATAAAACTGCACATTCCAGGGTGGCCTTTTATTGTGGGCAGTATAAGGTGCACCTGTGCACTACTCATGATGTCAGATCAGCATCTTGATGTGGCACACGTGTGAGGTGGGATGGATTATCTCAGCAAAGCAGAAGTGCTCACTATAACACATTTAGACTGATTTCTGAACAATGTTTGAGAGAAATGGTAATATTGTGTATCTATCATGGATTTAATTCAGTCTTATGAGCTTGAGGATAATAGCTAGTGGAGTTATTTCCTTCTCTATCCCACGCACATCCTGACAGTCTTTACAGTCAAAATGGCAAAAAGACAAAAAAAAAAAGCAATTTAATGGCCATAGATATCAACATAACTTGTCAGATAATATTTCACATAAAAAGAACTCTATGTGGAAAGGAATGAAAAACGCAACAAACAGATGCAGACCTGAATGAATCGATGTTCCTTTTCAAACACTTCTTGGTCCTCTGCTATTTTTTCGATGGCATTACCTATGAGTATTCATCATACATTTATATGAATCAAATGTAAAAGACTACAATACTTGGTGTAGTGTAAATATAGTTAATATCTGTTAAAATCTGTTAATATCTGTTAAAAATAAACCTTCACTTACTGCCAGTAACAAAATCCTCATTTTGAAACAGGCTGCTTACTTCCTTCGATGGATGGTTCTTTAATTCCTTTTCAAATGAGGAGTAGTAAGCCAAATTAGTTACCCATTTCCCTTCCTCATTTTGGTACACGACACTGTGTTTTTCATTTTCACCTAAAACACAAAGAAGAAAATATTAAAAACCATGCCAACACATTAATATTAGGTCCTGGAAAGATTCAATATTTTTAAATTTCATGTAATTGCCGCTGATTTTGTTTGTTGAGACAACCTTGGGGGAACTCCATATCTTCAGGGAAATGACTCCAATTTACAGTCTCTTCTTCATGAAAACTTTGAGAGAGATACTTAGGATGCAAAGACTGTTCTTCAGAATTTTTATTTGCACATTCTGGAAGTTGAAGAGGTACACAGGGCACCGTAGACTCCCTTCTGTGGTTCTCCTGTGTGAAAAATAATTCAAATTAACATTGTTTTTCTCAAATCTGGAGTACCATAGGATGTTCAAAACTACTCTAGTTGGCTGGTAAAGTATCGGTTGTCTCCTGCATTCCACCAAGACGCACACAAAAAAGGTGTGTGAAAATGAGAGCTGAAAGGGCAGCAGTATCACTTTTTTTAATGTTTGGTATTGTGTATTGTTTTAGTTCTTGTGTGACATACTTAATACTTAAGACAAAATCACAAAGAAATACTGTATAGCAGTGTTTTACCTTGCCTTCCAGAGTCCTTGCACTGTCTACAAGTACACCATCTGTTGGCAAATTAGCTGCAGAAAGTTGGTCACTGGTGGCTACAACACTATAATCCACTGGTCCATGCATCCTCGTCCCATTGTAGGTGGTGGGACAGACAGAGAGAGAATTAAGATGGGTGGGCAACTCTTCATTCATATCTTCCTCATTCCCCATTCTACCTTCACTTCCAACCTCACCTGGTTTGGAATGCCAAACACACAAATATTTTATTACTAAATCAGTCCTGCCAACCTTGAAAAAAAAGTACAAATTAAAAGAAAAAACAAAAAAAAAACAAAAAAAACAAAAACAAAACAAAACAAAAAAAAAACACAGAGTACTAATCTACCCAATGGAACACAAACTGAGCATCATTAGGACCTTACAACGTAGAGCAGAGGAGTTTTTTCGTCAAAAACAGAGGGAAAAGAAAAGGCACTGAAAACCTGCAGTCTCCCAACTGGGCTTTCATCAAAACAGGCGAGAGCAATGGGAGTAGAACCGAGACACTATTCAACAGTAAGAAAAGTGACAAAAAAAAACACATGGTGGTCCCCTACGTATCTGGATTATCTGAGAAACTAAGGAGAATCTTCAGTAAGGAGAATATCCCAGTCTACTTCAAACCAGGGAATACCCTACTGAGCATTTCTTCCACAGTCCTAAGAGTCAAATTGGCTCTGTACTGAGGTGAGAGTAAAAATTTGAGTTACAGAGTAGTTGAGAAATTGGCAGAGCATGTGAAAAAGTTGAGCTTTGTTTGTCTGCCATTTCTGTTCATCACCTCAGTTGAGAGAATTTGGAAGCAACAATTCTGCTGGGTGTTAAAAAGTCAGTCTATGTCTACCAATCTTTCAGTTTTCTCTTTCAAGTCATGTATGTGGGTATTCATACAAATTCCAAAGCATTATCCATTCTCATTTTAAAATGTGACACAGACAAGCCAAAATTATAAACATAAGCATGGTTTGTCATGCTAATTAAGTGTTAAGTTTGTCTAATTAGTTCAGGTTCAAAAATAAATGAATCACCATATACCTTTATAGATGTTTTATAATGTTTAGTTGCCAGCATTTATGAATAGCAAACTAAATCTAGCAAACGATAGTGCCATAGCTATCACATAACACCCCCTTCACTCAAACACCAGCCCCCCCCCCCCACCCCCCCCACACCCCCCCCCCCCCCCCCAACCCCATACACGAGCATTTCTCCCATTCACGAATTTTGTCATGCTTATCTGAGTCAAGATAACTGATGGGGATGTTCTTTTAATTGTTATTCAAGAAATGTAGGCTATGTCTCCTCACCAACTCACCATGCATGAACACACTAAAGCGATGATCTCACTCGTGGATAACTTGTTCTCTCTGCCTGACTCTAGCAGGATGTGTGGCACTGGCGCGTTATACACGAGTGTTGGCAACAGGGACGGTGTAGAATGCCCTCTGGTGGACAAACTATTAAACGGCAACACTTATGCCATGTTTGAAGGGTGTTTCGTCCGTTTTTATTTTAATTTTGAAATATTCATTTAATCGGCCATTATAAATGCCGATAGTTTGGAAAATGCCTAATATCGGCCGATAGTATCGGCCTGCCGATAAATCGGTCGGGCTCTACTTGCCATACTATGGCAAGTCCACAATAACTATTTAGCAGCCCACTCCAGTGTTCTGGATGAGCACTATATTGAAAGAAAGCCATATGTTTGATTTTTTTTTTGTAAGGAGCTCTATTGCAGACTGTTCTGTAAACAAAGTTAGGGGTGTTAACAGTGACTGTATAACCGATGGGTGGCCTATAAACGTTGAACCATCAAAATTGATTAAAATTAATAAACCAATTTAAAAAAAAATAATAATAAAATAAATAAATTTGGCGCTGAGTTTGTAGGGTTCGAGAGCTTACATTTGGGGAAAGTAGGCCAAGTTACTCGAAAGTCCCGCTAAAGTCTACAGGCTTCAATAACGACGGCTGCGTGTAACCTGTGTGGGAGCCTATGTGGGACACAGACGCTCTGGCATTGTGTTTGGCTAATCAACATCTTGCTTATTAGATTATTATTAGAACTACCGCCTCCTCAAACTAATCAAGCGCCTCATCGCTTCTCTCCCTCCTCCTCCTAACAAGCTACATCAGATAACATTACATTACAGATATGGGTCAGTCAAAGCCGCATCTGCTGTAACCTTAACAGTTCATGTTAGCTTAATATGTGCTCAATCGAACTGGCTACATTTAATGCGGCAGAGCAGTGAACATTAAAAAAAAAAAAAAACAGTCTTTTAATTGACGGCTTGACTTGGCAGTTTAGTGTTAGGGTAAGAATATCGGATTGGATAACCCGTTTTAATCGGCTAATGAGTTCCCTGTTGAAAATATAGGATAACTGATGCAACTATAAGAAAAGAGCAGACTTCCGCGAACATCAACTAACTTTAGTCTGGTTAACTGAAAAGACAAATTGCTTTGGCCATAAATGTCCTTTAACGCACAGATGAGTAATTATTTGGGTTATAAAATAACGAAAACAATGTAGCCCAATATAAGGATCGATTTGGGATACCTGAATCGATACCCAGCTCTAGTTTCAATACACAACTACACGGTACATGTCTCTCTCAATGGCTCCGGGTAAGCAGTGAAAGGAAAAAATGTTTTGCATAAATTGCGGCATTCTTCAAGGAAGGTTAGCTGGACTAAGGCTAAAAATACCCTAATGCTGCGACAGATGAATCAATGCTGAGGACACCTTGATGTTGGGCAACTAACTGAGCGTGCCCAACTCAAGGGGAACTAGCATCACTTTGGGATACAAACCTTGCCTAGTTGTAGATTTGGAATATTTTTAACTGGAACTACTGAAGCAAAGTATAATAGAAACACTTCATATTAGACTGTAACAACGGTGTGTAGGTACACAAAAATACATGATGTAAGTACACCACTAATACATGCTATAACATTGTTACACCGTTTATACAACTGTACCTAATTAGGTAGATACACTAACAGTATCACATTAAAATAGTGTTTCACCATAAATACAAGTAAATACGAGCACCGTTTCACAGAGAAGTACTTTATACTTTAAAATATAAGATACCGTATTTTCTGCGCACCAGATTATTTAAAAGGCGCACCTTCAATGAATGGCCTATTTTAAAACTTTTTTTATATATATATAAGCAGCACCGCATTATAAGGTGCATAGAATAGAAGCTACAGTAGTGACTGGGGTTGCGTTATGCATCCACTAGCTGCACTAACAGTAGCTGCGAAATAGTAGTTCAGGTGCGAATGGAGACATTACGTCTTTTCATAAACCGAAAGCACCAACAAGGACTGCCACTAAATTCATTGATGTTAAGTTTGCGTGCTAGCAGTGTTGGATAAATTAACGCTAGTAGTACCTGGTTTAAGTAATCTCTTTTTCAAAACAAATTTCTAGCTGACACAAACAGTACAACTTCCATTGCCTGTGAGGAATAAGCTTCCACACACAAAGCAGAGCCTGTTTTTTCTACCGTTTGCACTGTGCAGGTTAATACAAAATGGCCTTAAAAGTTAGTCTAACATTAGCCTACTTGTGATAAACGTTAGTCTTACATTTGCCTTCTTGTGATGTGACATCGTAGTATAGATGCAAGCTTTCCTATACAAAGATAATTTGATAATGCCAGATGATGCCATTTTTGTCATGGGAATTAGATAAATTTGTAAAGGAGCGGGTGGTCAGCAAGGAAAGAATTAATGTCCGTTTGTTTTGATCGGTATGAAGTGAATGTTGGCATGTCTTGCTAATCAGACACCCGACAGCTAGGGTAGTTGTAAAGCATGTTACTGGATGTCCAACATGAGGTTGGCAAGTGGTAGCCTACATACCCAGCCTTGCAGGTGCAGGTTCAGTCATTGTGCAGCCGTGCTTTCTACTGCTAATAACCCATGGGTCATGCATGTTTGTATTCTGGCCCAGCAGCTAGGCAAAAATATAACATAGAAGTCCTCCATGAAGTTGTGGTAGGCTATACTCTTTGCTCAGAGTTTGTACGTAACCATTCAAGACACAGCACATCTAAATCAATTGTATGCCTGGAGTTTTAATCGTGTGTAAATGCTTGGCTTTTCAATATAATATGTTTAAATATCAGACCACTCCACTGTCGGCAGTTTCATCAAATCTTTCAATACAGTCCGTTCCACTCCATCAATACAGTACGTTAAATGTGATCTGAGTGATCCAACATGCTCACAAAAACGCCGTCTAATAAACGTTTGATGTATATCCTCCATCATTTAGGTAAACTTTAAACAATACCAAAACAACAGAAGAACAGCTGAACAGTAATAGCAGGCCAGGTTAAATGAATTAACTTAATGAATCTTGCATATATCCCATATATCCCAGCATGCACCGTGCGCTCAATATTGATCCATATATAAAGGCGCACCGGATTATAAGGCACACTGACAGCTTTTGAGAAAATTTAAGGCTTTTAGGTGTGCCTTATAGTGTGGAAAATACGATGATATGATTTATAATTTCCTCCTGTTTTATTAAATGTTACTATACATTGGTTAATGAATAAGCTGTAAATTCATGTTATATGATAATCATTTGTCATTTTGATGTTCAATTTTGAAGAGCTGATCTTTATCAAACCAAAATCACAAATGGTGATACAAAAAGATCTTTAAACAGCTGACATAAAGAGAGACAGTGCACCAAAAGTACTTCACTTTGTTAATCTCCCTAAACATTAAGCAAAATACACAAGGACTTACACAAGACAGAACAGAGAGACCAGACAGACAGACAACAGGTCTTAGAAAAAACAATAAGGCTTTGCACCTTTCAGTGTGCTAAGAAGATACTAACCGTGAATTTTTGACATACTGCTCTTTACTTCACCAAAATGTTTAAGACACAACATTTCAGGTTCTTCCACATCCTCCAATTCAAGTCTGAAATTTGACTGCTTGCTCTGTGTTTCCTAACAAGACACATAAAAGTCTGAATATTGAGCATCAGAGTCACCATTTAAAGATTAGGTTTGTGACGAACAAATCTGAGAAGGTATATAGTATACAAATAATTTCTTTAGTATAGAAACAAAAAGATGTGTTGTGAGACTCACTGCTGCGATATCTTGGCCATCTAATGGACATCTCTGCATAACTGAGGGCACAAACGTGTTAAAGTACTGTTCCAGTTCATCTAAAAAAAAGGTTAATACACAGAAGAAAATCATCATTAAACATAACATAACACACAGAAGGCATGTGCCTCATGACTAGCCATAAGATAAGCCTGGGAAAACCACTGAGCCATAGTGATGGCGATAGGGGTATTAGAACTTAAAAATAACAAACAAACCAATCTGCAACAACATGGAGTGGGAGTTTATGCGCGTCCTCTACCATCTTTGTTGTCGATCGGTTGGCCGTGGTTTGTTGCGTTTAGGTTTGTTTGAGTGTTCGTTTCAGTATTACAGCCCTTGTGTGGTTTATCGAGACCGGGGTTTTTCATAGTGTATTCAGGGAGCAGAAATCTTGCTTCTGTTTACAGTGAGAAATATCTTTATTTATTCTGGTCAGAGTATACATTCATCCTATAGTCGACATAGGTGACGCACTGCAAACTCTAGCCAATCAGGTAAATTAGTATCCATATTCATTGCTCATTATTTTGGGTTATTCAAACGGCGCTAAACTGAAACACAAACTACTAAAATTGTCCCACTAGTGACAATAACACACTGGATTAGAGATCGACCAAATATGGGTTTTTCTATAACCGATATTGATACCGATGTTTAGATGACAGAGTCAGCCGATCACCGATATGTGCTGCCGACTTTTTTTGGCCGATCTTTAGGCCCGATACCTTTACTTTTCCCCTTAATTTGCATGCTAAAATATCATACTACTAATAAAAGAGGATGCACAATATTTCCAAACGTAACATAATTT